>VMOF01000388.1:43347085-43929302 GCA_011764245.1 Trialeurodes vaporariorum | reverse complement strand
GTCATGGATGTGTGGAGAAAATGTACAACAAATTTTGAGCTTCATTTTCAAAACTGATTTTCGTCACATCCGCCCTTTGTACATTCAACACTAAATTTTTTCTTAAATCTTAATAGTTTGCCCCCGAACGCAATACCATAAAGGTAAAACCAAAACAAACAAAAATAAATCAAAAAATCCAATCCAAAAGAACGAAGAAGAGAAATTAAACTATATGACGGCTAATGCCACTGATTGCCACTCCATCCCACGCGCGAGCCCAAATGCTGATTTTTATAATTCCTATTCACAAGCAGACACGGAGATTAATCGATTGGATGATTCAGCCCCAAAATTATTAAAATTATATCCAACGATGCGCAGTCCATTCATCGTCACGTCGCACAGAGCGCAGATTCGTCAGTTCTTTTGGATAGTTTTCCCCCTCTCCCTCTCTCTCTCTCTCCCCTCTCCCCCTCTCTCTCCTCTCTCTCTCTCTCTCCCTCTCTCTTTTTTTTAAAATTTTTAATTTCTGTTTCATCATTTGGTTTAGTTCATTTCATTTATTTTTTTTATTTCCGAGCTAGAATCTCGTTTTAAAAAAATTTTCTGTTTTTTTTTGTATTCATAAAATTGCAAGGCAAAAAAATTAGTGGAAATTAGGTTTCAGGGTATAATCAGACTCGTAAAAAGGTAACCTCAATAAATAAGAAGGCAACCAAAGAAGAAATTAATGTATCATACAGCACATCTACATCGTGCTCTCGTGGAAAAATCATTTAAGTTAGACCCTGTTTTTGTTTTAAAAATACTAAAACAGTATAAGTACGCATACAATGGTTTTTTTAACTTTTGGGTGTGCCTTCGCGTCATTGACGTCTCGTGCAATTTAGAAACGTTGCATTTGACCATTTAAAACTCTTGAAAAACATCAAAGTCATGGATCCACCACGGACACCTTCAAATTTGGCCCTTTTTCATGCTTTTAAAAGACGAAATACAATGTTGCCATGATTTTACGCGACACCAATGTCATTGGTGTAGTATACGGTTTCCCCGATGATAAGTCCACAGCCTTTATGTCCATAAATTTTTTGTCCAAATTTTTTTTCGTCCAGTTATTTTCGTCCAATTTCATTTCGTCCAAACGTTCTAATGTCCAATGAACTACAATGTCCGCAAATAAAAATCCCGTCCAAAAAAAAGTCCAAAGGTTTATTTAATGAATATAAGTATTCCGCAGCAGAACAATTTGTGTATTCTTGTCTTCCATAGAAAGCTTAAAAAAAATCTTTCCCGTGAAATCCATCAGATGATTTGAAAAAAAGTACCAACCCGTTGATTAATCTACTTGTTGATCAAACTTTTAACAAAAGGTTGCCAGGGTTATGAGTCAATTTTAAAAAAAAAAAAAAAAAAAGATACATTTGATATGATTGCTTGCAAGATTTTTTTCCCCCTTTGACTTTCCAAATTTTAAAGGGCTTCATTTTGGATTATAATCCTGGGCATTTAAAAAATTGGTCTTTTTCCCCTTTTGGATGTTTTCCCCTTTTGGGCCTAATCTTTTATACTTTAAAGTTTTGGACATTGATTTTTGGACTTAAAATTTTGGACATAAAAATTTGGACGTATCATCTGTGTATCAGGTTACGGCATACGCTAAAAGGCCGAAATTTCAAGAGTTTCTTTCAATAGCGGGAGCGTCATTCAAGTCAAAAATCAAGTCAAGACAACTTTTATACTGCCATTACGCTCCATTGCTCAGCGCGCATCGCATGAGTAGACCGGAAGGAGTCCCAACAGATCGCTGCGGACCGGCCGGATCTCCCTTGATCGCGAACGAGGGCACGAGTGTCGCCGGTCACTATAGTCAGCTTGTCGCGCAAGTGTGATCTGATTCGTGACATTTATGAACCTGTTGGAAGATTAGCGGCGGTGCGGACCTTGCTCAAGAAACACTCACTCACACATTCACACACAAACTATACACTCAAACACAATTCACAGGTGTGAAGTCCGATGCGAATATATAATAAGGTTGAAAGCTGTACTGGACTGTCCGTCCATCAACTTCGGCATAATTGTGAACCTTGCACCATCGATCGCAGACTTTCAATCGCCCTTCTTCAGAGATGACAGGCGAGAGTGCGCGCGCGGGCATGAATGTAAATCTATAAGGCGAATAAGTCAAAGAATCAAAATTGTATGCGTCTATATCACGCGATACGCTCACTGCTCCGTCGTCGGTAAAGTAGGAAGGGTTGAAATTCAGTATGTACCTACCTAATATACTCAAAAAACGGATCTATAACGGCATGATCGTAATGGCGAAACTACGCTGGTAGGTATCATTGGAGATCTTTGCCTGATTTGTCACTTTCTCTAGGGAAACACAGAGATTTGTCTCAAATTAGATAGGAATCTCCCATGATACCTGCGTAGCTCCGCCATTAACTCACTTTTTCCCCCATTCATACGACTTTTTTTTCGCATCGTTTCAATTTTTTTTTACTTTTTTCTAACTATTTATCCATTTATTTATTATTTGTTTATTTATTTTTTTATTTATTTATTTATTTATCTATCTATCTTTTGATCTATTTACTTTTTTATCTCTTTATATTTATTTTATTTATCTATTTATTTATTTATTTATTTATTTATTTTATCTATCTATTTATTTATCTTTTCATTTATTTATTTATCTATTTATCTATCTATTTATCCATTTATTTATTTATTTATTTATTTACTAGCCGTTCCAGGCGCCCTTCGGGCACCTTCCACGTCTAGCATTCTAGGGGTATAGATTAGTAGGTGTGGAAGTTTAAGACGTCCCTAGATTCCCCCCTCCCCCATTTATTTTCTTGAAAAGCTCTCTGGAGTTTATAGTTGCGAGAATGCGATCATAAATTACATCCGTATTGCAATTTTTACTAAAACTTTAGAGCACTTTCCTCAATTCTTTTTCAGAAATCTTTTAAGTAGATTCCATGAATCTACTTATTGCGGAGGGTGCGATGTTGGATTTTTCGGGAAATTTTATCAAATGAGCACGTTTCATGGTCCCCTGAGTGAGAAAATACCACTCGTTGAAAATTGTATATATATATATATATAATATATATATATATATATATATATATATATATATATATATTTATATGTATGTTTCAGCCAGTTTTACCGTTTTTATGTACCACGATCCTGTTCGTAATTTTTGGTTTTTGTTCTTGAAATTTTTCTCAACTATTCGTTGGGTTTATTTCTTGGATGAGTTCGAAGATGGCGTAAATCCGATTGTTAGTTTTCGCGCTATGGGCCGTGTTTGAGTCGTAAAATGTGTTTTTGAGGTTTGTTTTTAGGAGTGTTTGTATTGAGCGTTTTTTTTGGGAAAATTTATGTTGGCCGTTTTGTTACGCAACTTTTTTACTCGAGTCTTTTTTTTGTGTTTTGCGTTGTAAGCGAGCTATAGTGATGTGTTTTTGGGGTTTTTTTGGCAGTGTTTTTATATGAAGAAATGGTTGTTTTGATTTGAAAATTTTTAGTATATGTGGTGGAGGATGTTTTTAGTTCATATGCTCCTTCCTTTGAATTTTCCTTGTGTTTTACGTTTTTTACGAGCCATTTAGTTTCTTATGGGATTTTACAAGTGAAAGACAAGGATGGTTTATTGGTATAATTGCTCTTTCTTTGTTTTACACGTACACTGTTGCTTAGGTACGTTATTTATTTATTTTCTTGTTTTATCAGCTGCTCTTATTCCGATTTATTTCTCATTAGCGTTACAAAGATTACACATTTTTCTATCTTGGAACTATAATTTTTTTCTTATGGGCATTTTTATTTAAATGTTGAACAGCTGATAAAAAAAAATTGAATAATGCAAAGAAAATTATAACATAACCTATTTTTATTAAAATTTGTGAAAAACTTTTATAACCTAGCTTTTATTTCTCACTGTCATTGAAAAGATTACCATTTCTCTATTGGTAATATAATCTTTTTCACAATTATTTTTGGAATTTGAGCAGCTGATAAAATAAAAAAGAAAAATTCAACCAAAATTATAACCTATATATTTGAATTTGTGAAAACTGATTTAACCAAGCATGGAATCTACTTCGTCTTACCGGCCTGCCGGGAGGCATTTTTTGATTTCATTCGAATTTTGGAACTTTTGAGGCGAAAGGAAGTATACCAAAGATGCGAATTGAGAAAAACACCAAGAAAGCTGTTACATTGATTTTAAAGACACACCTTCTTTACAGGGGGGTTTAAATTTTCCCCAAACCCCCTGAGAGGGGGGGGCTGCCTTCTGCTTTAAAACATTAATGTTTTTAAAAATTGAAATAAAAAACTCGGATGTACGATACGTTGTATAAAACAGAATACCGAATCGAGCACTTACGTCATTTTATCATTAAGTTACGGGTTTAGAGTTTTACGATTTTTACGGTTCTAACTTTAATAGTTACTTACTATGAATCAGTTAGAAATGGGTCCATACGAATAATTTTGACCGTCTATATCTCGAGGAATAATTACGGCATTGCGGCCTCAAGTTCGTTCTATTTGGCACGTTCTTTTAAATGATACATTCCAAGATATGGTCGAATGATTCTGCATTTTAAAAAGTTAGAAGTTCGGGGGTGCTGCACAACTGTCGTTTTGCGTCTATTTAACGGCATTTTTCAATTCACCGATGATTCCACCAGTTGATCAAAAGATTACGCGGTTCAGTTCAGTTCAGTTCAGTTCATGACAGTAATGCACGAAAATACTGTAAAGCTGTAACCTTTTCTCAACCGGTGGAGTTGTCACAGACATTACACAATTTTCGGATATTTTAAGAATTTAAATTTGATTCCGCACTTTGAGAAAAGATCACATCAGATGCTAGTATTTTCGTGCATTACATTGTTACACTGAACTGAGCAGTGTAATATTTTGGTTAACAGGTGGAATCATCGGTGAATTGAAAAATACCATAAAATTTATACGTACTAACTGGCAGCTCTGGGATGCATGTTGTGACCCCTACTCCAGTCCTTCTGGGCCTAGGAGATCGGAAATAGAAAACCTCATTAAAAGGAGTCTCTCCAAAAGTAAAGTGGAGAATTCGTCAGCGTTGTTGTAAAACCACAATTCCATTTTCTTCCTTTCGCCTCAGAGTTTCCAAAAAAAAAAAAAAAAAAAAAAAAAAAAAAAGCCACCACCCTTGTCAAAACGTGGTGTGAGAGTGACGATTTTATGACCTATTCATTGCAATAGTGGAGATGCACCGCCACATTTAGGAGTCCGCCACGTCGAAAACCCGAAAGGATCTCGAACAAAAGCGGTACCGTAGGCGAAGTGTCTTTTACCTCCCGTTACAAAGCCCGCGTGGAGCTCCGCATTATACCGTGAAGACAGTCCGTCACCGAAAAGGACTCGAGCCAAGGTTGAGAATAGAGACTATGACCTCCACCCCCCTCTCACCCTGTACTTCCCTTTAAAAATTGCGCCTGAGAGCTCCCAGTGTAATTTTTTTGAAAATTCAATAATTTTGTCATTATGGGGTGGTTTTCAGGTTTTCCCCCAAAAAAAAAATGTAAAGTCTCTAGCTAGTCGGGAAGTGCCCGAAAAACCGTGATATGGAAAACGGGACAGACAGACAGACACGCCAGGGATTTTATATATATGGATTTTGTCATTATGGGGTGGTTTTCAGGATTTCCCCAAAAAAAATGTGAAGTCTCTAGCTAGTCGGGAAGTGCCCGAAAAACCGTGATATGGAAAACGGGACAGACAGACAGACACGCCAGGGATTTTATATATATGGATTAGCCTCGATTCTGAGAGTGACTTTTGTGATTTCTTGGGATAAACTTATCGTCATTTTACAGGTTTTTATGAAAGAATCAGCTTTTCAATTACCTGCAGCAAAAGTTCGCAAGAGCCTCATTCCTCAAACCCTTTCAAATTTTTGATCCCTTTTTCCCAAATTTTCCCCCAGCATCTATCCATCCCGTTTGATTAAATGTGCTCGTCAATGTTTTCAATTAAGTATCTCAAGTATTGAAAAATGCAAAATATTTCATTTATCACGCTTTCCTTCAAACTTTTGAACTTTCATTGAACAAAATTTCAGCTGAAATATTTTTAAAAAAATTTGCGGAGCAGCTCCAATACTTTATTATTTAGTTTCGAGTCTTTTACATCATACAGATTAATTTTCCAAAAAATAAGTTACATACTTGAATCTTTCTTTCATCTAGGAGGCCCTTCAATTATACATGACCAGATTCGTAACATCTAAAAGCTCAACGGAAGTGTCCTGTTTGCAGAATGAACACCGGCTCGTACACAGCTGACCCAGTTATTTTATAGCATTGATCTGTTAAGAGGTTAGACAATTGGACGTCTTCGAACAAAAACAAACTAACTACATAGGTAATCAATGGCAGTTGGATCCTTTCTACAATAAACCCTTCCGATTCCAGAGTGATGAGAGGGGAGGGGGGTGTCAGATTCGGTCTCGTGCACAAAGTCCATACTTCAGACCTGTCAGTAGCAGTTAGTTAGCCGGTGGTCATGCTCATGGGGCTAAGAAAGAAAAAAAAAACTTGGAATGAGGGGACAATTATGAGACTCAAAATGTCATCCGTATGTCACAAGTCAACCCGCGGTCTTATGGCAACCCTACCCCCTTCTTCAGACTCTCCTCTCCCTCCGCCCCCGAGGAAGTCATCGGAGTTTGACCGAGAATCGGAAGAATCGTAGGTAAGTCTGTTGCTCACTCGCGAACTCGCCAGTGAGTTACATCATGAGACATTATTACTTCCTAGTGACCTGACCGCCGTGATATGGAGATCGCCCGGAGCTATTCTACATCTGTTTACCAACCACATTCGTACGGGTGAGTTGCTGATTTGTTTTTTTTTGTTTAAGTTTTGATTGAAACGCTCCTCTCGAAAGGATGGTCCACGAAGGTCTCTTTTTCAGAGATCCTGATTCAAAAATAATGGTCAATTCTGTGGAAGAGTACATCTGATATTTGGAGCATGTAGGATCAAAAGTCGCCAAACCTACAATTTCAAACTCTCGAAAAAAAAACTTGAAAAACTGTGTTTGCTATTTAGCAGAGTGGAATTTCTTCGACCATGACTCACATAAAAAGCTAGGTACTGACATGAGTAATGTGACATAAAATTTTCAAAAGCGTAAATTATAAATATTTTTTTTTTTTCTTTTTCAAACAAAACAAAACAATCCAGTAACAAACTGAATAAAAAAGGTAAAACCTAGTAAAAACCCGAAATTTCACATATAAGAAATATTTGAAGGAGATGCCAGATCTACAATAAAAGAGTTTACAGAAACAAAGTTTAATTTTCGAGAAAACTTATAATTCATTAAAAATATACCCTATGTAGACTTATAATTTCATGCGTAAGGGACTCCTATGTTTTTTTAAAATCTCATAAACATCCACTAAACATACTGTTTTGTTTTTTGTTGTTGTTTTTTGTTTTTAAATAGACTCTGCCACTTTTCCTCCTCATTAATGGATTTCTATCCAAAATTTAGAGGGAAAGAGTAAGTAATAGAAGCTCTGAGAGAACAAAACATTTTTCCCAAACAAAAAATCTAAGACGCTTGTTAATGACTTAAAAATGCCTGCAAAGATCAAAATATGTAAATGCAGTCGCTCAGAATATACTTTTCGGGGTAAACCTAATCAGTTGCTGAACGCTTACGTTTTTAATTACGTCAGTCAGCTGAGCCACAAAATCAGCGTAGAAAATGTGTTTTTAGATTTTATGAATTAAAGTATTGCGTCTTTTGATAAATTAAGAAACCTTCTTTATCTAAAATTTCCGTGGATTTGGCTACTTTTTTTATCCTAAACTTGTGGTTTCAACCACTTACCTACAGGATGTGAATATTTTGTCAATGTTGATCCAATAAAACTGGAGGCATGCTCAGATAAAGCGGAAAAGATTCAACAATACTCCACCACTGACCCAAATGGGTCAAAAAGTGGTTTTATCCACTTAAGATTCTATGCGTCTCATTTGAGCCGTTCCGCGCAGAGAGAGTTGTGATCGATTTGTTTTCAAAATTGAATCAGTGGCTTGATTCCAGTGGCAGGAGAGGTGGGAGACACCAGGGTGTTGTTGTTGTTTTTGTTTTTGTTTTTGTTTTTTTTTAATTTTTTTTTTTTTAATTTTAATTTTCCTCCTGCTTAACCCTAATGGGCCTCGTGTCCTTCTTCAAATCTATTTCACATTGTTCAAGTATCATGATTCCAAATGAACGCTATTCTAGATGTATACTCTTACGCGATAAGATTTCTTCGGGCGCCTTCAATTTGTCGTATCGGCAATTCCGACTCCCCCGAGTACGAATAGTTAACTACATTTCCTATACAAACGGAAGAGGGGCGTTCTTTTGAATTAATTAACCTATGGTCTGTAAAGGGTTACGGTGCGACTTGATTTGGAGATATTTAAAACTAAGAGACAAAAGCGGAAACTAGATTGATCGTAGTTCACTTTTATTGTTTTTTGTTTTGTTTTGTTTTTTATTTATTATGTTGCCTCCTTCCAACTTGGAACTTCTTTAATATAGGTGATTCAGTTCATGGCTTAGAACCATGTTTTTGCCACTAAAAGTGGTTAAAGTTAGTGGTCACTGGATGTAAATTTTCTGAAAATGGATAAGCGGTGTTACCTGCATCAATTTATTCACAGGTTGTCATGCACCTCAAGGCAGGTCGGCAAATTTTTTCCGAAGGGGTGGCAATTGGAATTTTTAAAATTTCCCTCTCTAGATCGAATACATTTAATTAGATCTATAAAGCTTTGATTTGTGGAAACGATATTTTTTTTTTTTAATCAATTACTTAAAGAATATTGTTCTTTTAGTTAATTTGGTTAGTTTTTAGTTCGCGACATCCCTTTTCTGGTCCACCCTTTCTTTATGGGATGGAAAGCAAATTAAAGGGGTAACATTACCTGATTATACTATACATATGGGTGCTGGTTTTCACTTGATCGCGAGAGTGAGGATACAATTGCTTATACCCTTGCACGAACAAACAGCAACTTCAAATAAACCTTCAATTCTTTCGAAATCAGAATTTGCTACTTATACTTACTCTACTCTTTCACAGAACAGCTCATTGAATGATGAGTCATGTGCTCCTTTTTTGGAGAACGATCAACTTTCTCGGTTCCTCGCCATTTGTCGAGCTAATTTTAGACGTAAAGACCGCGGCCCGTCCGACCAATATTCGAATTTATAATCCTTTAATTAATCTTCATATTTCCGAATGGGGCATCGATGTCTCGGTCCCTATTGACTAAAGTCAAGAAAAGTTGCATTTTGTTATAGTGCAAGTAACTTCCTGTTTGGAGGTTCAGTCGCGATCGAGAAATTTAGGCCATTTCCAGAAAAAGGGCATCGAAAAACAAGTGCGCTTTTCCTGAGAAATCAGCATTATGATTGAATAGAGATTATTGTCTGACAAGCGAACATTTTGTTTGTGGCTCTTCTTCTGGAAATGGCCTCAATGGGTCTGTTGCAATTTTTTGCTACAGCAATATACAGTTTTAAATCTTAGGTAAAATCGCGTGAAAAGTCCATCGATGGTAACAGAAAGTCATGAAATGTAGTATTAAACTCACAAGAGGCGTTTAACTGAAACCCAAGATGGCGGTAAAATATCGAGCAACAGCTGTGTGCACGCACCGTGAACATCCATGATGGCCAACGTTAAGAACCTCACAGCATCGGAGGTTATGAGTTTGTTTGCGTTGTGATTGGTTGTGATCGATGTTGTGAGGTTGACCATCTTGGATGTTCATTGTGCTTGCATATAGGTTGCTCGATATTTACCGCCATCTTGGATTTCAGTTAAATGCCTCTTGTGAGTTTGTTATTACATTTTATGACTTTCTGCTGCCACCAATGGACTTTTCACGCGATTTTACATGAGATCGATCACTCTATAGCGCCGTAGCAAAAGTTTGCAACAGACCCATTATTAAAGAATGGCGGACAACTTCTGGATTTTTTCGGTGGTGGGTTACCCGAAACACTCAACTCGAGCACTGACATAAAGCGTCGACGTCCGCAGTGCGATGTACGATACGGTAGCATGAAATTATCGCGTCATTGCGATGTCTTTAAAATTGTCCGTCCTCGGGTTTTGTACCGTACAGGCAACCTCCATAAAAAAAAATATCCAGAGGTATATAGTCTTACATTCTTTAATTTTCTAACTGTCCCCCCCCAAACCACTATTAAACATTTTGACTACTTTTTAAGGTCTATTTATACAATGGTTCTCATCACATTTTGAGCGTTTCAGTTGTCTGATTACACTGCACGTTTGCGCTATTATTCGCAATTTTAACTTGACATTTTCATGACTTTTGGTTTTCGAGTGGGGGAAAAAATCAAAATCGATGTAAACAAAACTGGGATTTTTATTTTTTAAAACTGACCGGCCTATAGCATTAAAATTGAAGTAAAAACGGGGGGGGGGGGGTTGTATTCTTTGGGATAGAACAAAGAAAAACAGTAATGCGTCAATTTAAAGGAAAACTTATGAAACATTCAAATTTCAAGAGTGAAAGCATATCTAAAGGGTATAAATATGTGAGAAAGTACAAACATGAATCGGATTTAGCGATGTTTTTGCTGAAGACGTTGAGAGCACTCGGGTGCTGATCGGGTGAATATTATTGAAAGTGAGAGGTGCAAAATAAATAGTTACTTAGTTGTGAAAGTATAGAGCCCATTCACGAGAAACATTCGCTTGCGTTGGGCGCAATGTCCTGAAAGCTAGAATTTTGAATCCAATCTATGATGAACATCGCATTTTCTTTTCGGATTTTCCACTTTCTCACAGTTTTTTTTTTTTTTTTTTTTTTTTTTTTTTTTTTTTTTTTTACTTCTTTGAGACGGATTTTATGTGTCCAAAAACCTGAACATTATAATGCTCATCATACTGTCTAAATGCCGGACAACGTTCCAAAAGCCGCACGGTTGGTAATCTTATCTAAGTGGGGACAAAGGCGGATCCAGCAATTTGGCAACTGTGTATTATTCCCATTTGAACGTTTGAGAAACAATCGAATAGTAAAAGGGCCATGGCCCCCTCAAGAATCGATTGTTTCTCATATAAGTAAATGCGGGAAGAATGCATGGTTGCCAAATTTCTGGATCCGTCTATGAGTGGGGATGAAAGCTCACCCCTCTCCCTCCCGCGAGAGTCTAGTTTAATAATAAAATCATGAAATTCGATCAAATGTCTTTTAGAAGGGCGTGACTGCTCATGACTGCGGGAGAAAAAATTTGTTTTCCCGCATTTTTTCGTAACAATACCCTTTTGCCTTATATTTTTTCCGAGTCCTCTTTTCTTCTTTCGCATATAGCTATATTTGTTCACTTTGTTTCATTTTCTTCCTTGTTGAAACTATAGGTGACCCCCCCCCCCCATCCCATATAGATACAGCCTACAACCCACCGCACTACAACCTGACCGTATGGCTCTGAACACCAACGATTACCTTATACATCATATGATCCACAGATGCTATGTCCAAAACCGTAATGTCCAAAATTATACGTCCAAAGCTTGAATGTCCAAATTGTTAATTCCCGAATAAACGGATGGCAAGTTAGATTAACAAAATGTCCAAACATGTTGCGTCGAATTTGTAATGTCCAAGGAATTAAAATATCTATCATATTTACCTGCATAATTTAAAACAATGAAGCTATGGGTTTTCTTCCGTGAGTGGTACTTTCAGCTTCAGCCTGTAACTAATGGTGCGAAGATATCTCTCAACTGTACCTGCTTCCTCATAATTTGAATTGTAGGTTAGAAATAATCAAAAATATGAAAAAAAATGTGCATGATAGTACATACTGCTACTTTTTGTCATGACAACTAGTTCATAAAGTATTAATATATGTAAGATGACTCCGCTTGTTGCAGCTGCATTCAATTAAGAATCCCTACATGTCAATACAGAGTGGATCAATTATTTAAAATGAAATGAAGCGAATACAAGTAAAGAAAAGAATTTTTCTGAACATTGGACATTACTTTGCTCTCATTCACAGGTTTTGGACTTTTCTATTTGGACTTTATAATTGGACATTATAGTCTTATGGACGCAAGCGCATTGGACATCAAGATGATTTGGATAAAATATAATTTTGGACGAAAAAGTTTTGGACATTCATGTTTTGGACTTATTACACTATGCAACAGCCATTTTGTCCACGGGTTGAGACCTATTTTTTCTGACTCCTAGTGACCAAAGAAGTCAGAAAATGGCCATGAAAGTGCCGGGAAAATGTGTATGCGCCCAGGACGCCGCCATTTTGAAAAATCAGAAATTCAGCCGACTTGCCGTCGGTTTTTTGAGGCTAGCGCCCTTAATTTTTACTCAAATGAAAAAAATGTGCATATAAAATGAAAGAACATAAAATTTCCTACAAGATGAGTTACCTTGATTTGTTTTTTGATCAGCAAAAATATTCAAAAACTGAAGTTTTTTCAATTTTATTTTTTAAAAAATCAAAAATTTGACTATTTTTTTGATGAATTTTAGCTCATGCCGTCAAAAATAGAAATCCTAGAAAAAAACAGATTAATTCATTGAAAAGAGCGTTAAAGTGGCTACAAGATGATGTACTACAAAAGTTTTTTGTGATTCTTTTTTGCCACTTTTCAGCCATTAAAATGATTTTTCCCAAAATTCAGTTTTCTCCCTCTATGCTCCCTAATTTACTAACGGTATCGTTCAATAACGTCGATTTGGTTCCTCTCATGCACCCTCGGACCAAAATAATCCGTTTTCTCATCAAAAGTGACCGTGAATAATGGCGAAAATCGAGTTGAGAACGAGTTCTCTCCTTTATTCGTCATGAATTCACCATGGGCGACGCGTGGGGTCGAAAAAAGGGAGGGCTAAAAAAATCATTTTTTTCTTCTTTTTTTTCTTCTTTTCTTTAAGTGGTAGCCCCGCATCCTCAAAAAAGTGTGGAAGGAGGCTATAGCCCAATAGCCCCATACACCCGCCGCCTTGCTCACACTTTGATGTTATGAAAAAAGACATATTTAATTTTTAAGATTTAGTTTACTTTTGCTCAATTGTAATTTGATTGTTCAGAAATTCTCAACTTCATTTGGTGGCCCTGAGGAAGGACATTTTTGACAACACATATTTGAATTTTTATAAGATGCTTTAGTGAATTTGAAGCCTTGACTTGGACAGCAGGCTGAAGTCAAGCATCATTATGCTTGGCTTCTATACAAGTAACTGCCAAGTGCCAGGTCTAAATTTTAAGAAGGACATCAGGAACGGACACTGCATGTTCAATGTGCGTACGTAACGACAGACAGTGCAACGGCTCTTTTCAGAGCCACCTAAAATGGCTAAAAATTGGCGCGCCACTTTTTCAAATTCTCTTTAAGTACTCTCTTATTTTTAGACCAGTATGGACTTAGGAATCTCATCACTCTCCCAAATATAACCGCACTGGAATATACTGATACCCAACCCGATTAAAAACCGTTCTTCTCAGGGCCACCACTTATTTCATCTCAGCACATCATTGATCCCATCCGCTCTATCCAGAGCAAATAATAACATGCATTTTTCTGAAACCAATATTGTTTTCCATAAATAACGGCTGAGCGTGAAATAAAAGTTCAACAAATATCTGCCTTTAGCAGATTTTTTTTTTTTTAACATGCAGTAAGTACTGCATGTTTTTGTTATGGTTTTGTATCGATTTTGGCCATAAACTTCCTGCATAAAAATCGACAATTTTCGGCTTGGTCGCAAACGTGCGTTGTCAGATTTCCGCGCGTAATGATCGCGTACTGCTTTTCGGTGGATTCCTTTCGTTCGATATATTGCGGAGCGGCAACGCGAAAAGTCTCCCTATCCTTTAAGCAGTCACTAAACGAATCGCGCGCCGTATCGAATCCGCGATATTCTTCCGTCCGCCGCACAATGGACAGAAATCAAATCTTTGGCGGTCCAAATTCGATCCTTTCAAAGTTGGAAAATTAGTATTTTAGATGGATACTATAGTTGATTTTAAGGGGTTTATTTGGCTCCGTTTTTTATTCCTGGCCTGTCCCATACTTATCGGAGAATATCATTTGATGGATCGACAATTCTTGTGATATCTCATGTCTTTGTACTTTTGACCACTTAGGACTCGATTTGGATCCATAGTGCGCCGTTTGAAATGTTCGAATAATGATTGAGTTAGCTTTTGACTGAGTATTGAACGTAAGTTTTTCATAAGGATTTGTCTCCGTTATGAATAAATTTGGTAGTTTCATTATTTTGTCTGTGACTACCAACGAGCTATATCTAGTTCGGAGGCTTTGGTAAACGGATTTTACGTTCTGCAGACATTTGCGCTACCAAAGACTTTGTGTGCTTCTATGAGTTGAACAAGATAAAAGGTCTCAAAAGCTTCATTAAAAGTGCGGAATTGCAACCGTACGCTCTGATGAGTACTACGTACGCCCTCTAAAATCCATTTTCCATCCATTTTTCCTCTTGAGAAGTAAATTTTCCATAAAACTTAGTGTTTTGATGAATTTGAGGTTATGTTCTAGGAAAACTAGATTCAAGAGGAATTAATGAAAATTCGTTCCAAAAGCTATCAGATTCGATGTCAGCGTTCAAATTTGAGGCGAACAGACAAAATTTTCAAAAACTTTTGAGAGAAAATTTTTAAAATTTAAGTTTGTTTTGATAGCGCAAATGTCTGCAGAACCACTCACTTTTGGTAAACATGCGTAATTTGCCTCGGAGATTTTAAGGTTAGAGATTTGTGTTGTGAAAACAAACCGAAGTTCCCTCCGCAATGTATATTCGCGTGTTTTCGAAGTCTATCAGAGACTTTAAAATCTGAATTTCTTTATGAACTGTGCGTGTTTTCTGTCAATCAAAGCCTTAATTTTAGTTTCTACTAATTGAAACACTCAAGTTCTTCATAGCTTTCATTTAATTTGCCAGATTCTACAGTGCGTGTTATTGCCTCGTAATGCCGTAACTCATCGCCTTTCTTGGCATTTTGACGAGTGAAAGTGGTATGTTTGTGGTGATTTATTCAAAAATTTTGTAATTTGACCTCTCTCAGCAAACTCTATCTTCCTGAGACAGATTTTCTCATGTCCATCTCCTAAGTTGAGTGATCTGAAGTAGATAAATTCTTTAACCGATGAGCGTGCTCCTTGATCCTTCTGAAATGTTTGTGCAGTGGAAAAGTTACCGAAAGGAAAAAAAAAAAACCACCTTGGATGTATTGTTTGATTAAATAATTTACTTTAAACCAAGAATTGTCTTGAAGGCATGTGCTCCATTACCTATTCTCAAGTTTCCATGTCTCGAGACAACTTCATCAGGAACTCTGTCAGGAGCCTTTAGGTACTACCTTCCACGCTGATTATATGTTGAATAATAGTTTTCACGATTTGAAAGCAAGCTTCATGCTACATCCAGTTTAATTTCTCTCCAGCACCATCAAGCTGTAAAATCGTTTGCTTCCTGTCCCACACAGGATTTTTATACTTTTAAGACAAGGAAATGTCCGAACATTACTGTGAGCAAGGGTGTTTGGTTTTTTTCGGCACTCATCAGAGACCTTATTATTTGACGTTCAGAAAACATCAGAGCGTACTCAGCGTAGCCAATGCATATCTTTCTTTTTTCAAGAGAGCTTGACTATTTTGACTTTCCAAGCATTTCAAAAATTACTGAATTAATCCTGAGTTGATGTCTAATTTGTAAGGTGATAATAAGCTTTTTATTTTTGTTTAAGACTTAACTTGCCAGTTTCACTCAAGTCATCATTCTGTCCATGTGAAAGAGTGCTCTGATGACTGTTCTCTCAAAGAAGCCTCTGTGATCCTGATCCTTACTGAAGTGTTGCCCCTTTCAGTTTTCCCAGTGTTTATTCCAGAGATAAATCTGGTTCATTTGCTAAAGAGCATTTCTAAAATTTTAACTGTCTCCAACTATCAGCATTTATCAGCTACAGTTTGATTCTAGAAAGCCCTCCATGACCATCTTTGATATCAGCACTCTTCTTCTGTCCAAACGTGTAAGTGCAGTGTAAGTCTTTTTACCTATTTCTGCATGATGTAATTTCTTGGCAGCCGATTATGAACAATCGAGTCAACTTTGACGAATCGAAGCTATTGGACTAAGTCCATTCCAGTCATTTGAGTCAGTTGCTCTGCTGGTAATTTCCACTTTTGAGCATGAATTCTTAAATAAATTCTGAAAATGTCACAATGAGCGCAGATGCATCATTATTTCTTCCACGATGGAAGTATAAAGGTGGAGGGGAGGCATTCGTACCCCACCGTGCATCACAGAACTTGGTGTTGGTATTGACATTTGAATAGTTTTGCTCTCCATAACTGTCATGCAAGCATAGGTACAATTGGTCTGGAATATTGGCAAGGATATTCGTCATGAAGCAGTTTTTATCGAATGGCCATGTCTCAGTTAAAACTGAACAAATCTTGATGCATCAGCGCTTTATGTGATTTCCGCGGCATTTAAGTAAGAATTATTGATCGCAAGTAGTAATTAACGATTGTGCATATGGCCCAAAATGCGAAATTAATTGGACAGGGCTAAGTTTATTCGACTCTACCTAATTCTTTTAGATTCCATTTAAGGAGTCCATTTAATTCACCCAAGTCCAATCGATTGTTTGTGATCAGTTTCCAAGTCAGAGAAAAATAAGGACTTACAAGTTTTGACAGAGGAAGAGCGGTGACATCACAGATGATCGTGAGAGCTTTCTAGGATCAAACTGAAGCAGGTAAAGGAAAATTTTTTGCGACAGTTTAAATTTTGGAACAACTCTTGTATGGACAAACATTGGAAAAACATAATACTTTACAGTTTGGGAGCTCAAGAGGCAATACTTCCAGTGATTCTAGGGGAAATGTCTTGAAGGTACCTTCTTTTTGAAATGGGGGGGAGACTCTGGTAAGACAAGGCAGTAAACGAATGGCTCTAACTGCGTCAAGGCTTTTAATAAGGTCACACTTACAATTAGTCCATAATTACACCTGAACGCTGTGAAGGACTAAATTCTAGTATTAAAGACATTTTTGACGCATTTCTATTTAAAATTCACAGCAGAATTTGGTTTGCTCATGGTTTGTTTTCATTGTTTATGAACAAAAGTAAACATACGACTTTACTTTTTCCAAAAACATTGACTTTCAAACGTTTCATCTCTGCGCTAATCATTCATCAAAACTCCACATTTTGGTGTTTTTCGGACATTTCCCTGTCTTAAAAGGTACCTACTTCCTACACAGTATACACTTTCAACGCTGCAAGAAATTCATTTTACACCTACAGTGTTGTTCTCACGCTACAGGATTATCAGAAGGTTCAAGAATTACTTACTTGTCTTTGAAGTGAATCATCCAATTTTTCTGAATAACTTGCTCGGTTTTTACTTTGTTTATGACCATTTTTAAAAAATAAATGGTGCTACAAGAAGTACCATATAGCTATTAAGTAATTGACAATCTTGAACTGGTCTGTGGCAGCAGCAATTTCCAAATCTTCAAATGTTTTAAAAGCCATTCCGGCTACCTATAATTTGAATTTAGAAAAGCTTGTTGTCCGCCATATTTACACCCTCCCTGGTTGCTGTCCGAAATGATCCAGCTTTGATGCTTTAAGGTAAGATTAAAACCAACCTGTTTCATTATTTTCATCCATTAGCATACAACACAGGTTTAATCCCTCGTATAGTGCTTATCAGATGTTAAAACGGCTCTCTACATGGAGATTGTCTCAATATTCTTCCTCAATCAGTAGTCCGAAAGTTCACTCGTCTCTTTGTTTTGATGTGTGTACTTACTTACTTCTTATTGCTGTACTGTTGAATAACTTTTAAATGGGTTTGAGGCTGAAATGTGCAACAAGGCCAGAGTTGGGGAAACGGGGTAGTCTACCTGTACTCAGTTCTTGATTCTTTGAAAATTCACTCTGATTACCGTTGAAATGCGATTTAAAAAAATTACGAATGCCAAGTACAGTACTCGTAGTGTTCAAGTACTACCTCCTTTGCCCAACTCAGAACAAACATACCTAGCAACTAATTTTTGAAAGTCAATGGAATTTCGCATCCTAAAGATTTTATTTATGACCATGCCAACAGCACCTTTCAACAAGGCGAGGATTACAATCGTAGGTGAGGAGCGATAAATTGCAAACACCACTAATCATATCAGCCACAACCACCTATAAGTGCGCAGGATTAAAGTATTTAATTGAATCATAACTAAATAAGTGCAAGCTACAAAATATTAGGAATATGCAAAATGCAACTAAATTCCGGGCGCAAACTTCTACTGTGTATATTGGAGCCCGAAATAAAACATGTTTTCCCTATGAATGTGGGTAAAAAAATGCCCCCCTCTTGAACTGCGATTCCTCCATGTGTTGCTAAAATTTGATTTTGCAGTAATAGCCACAGTTACAAATCAAATAGACTTGAAACTTGGTGATCTGAAGTATTTTTACATAAAGTATCCATTTATAAACTTGAGAAATTCAGAAATTAAGTCTGACTATACGTTTCAAGATATATTGTACTATTAAAAGCACAAATTTTATGATACAGGTTTACCATTTGAAAAAAATGTCTAAAGTCCGATGGGAGAAACGCTTAAAAATGATTTGAGCTTCTCGCATTTATTTAGTTACTTAGACATGATGTACAGGCTGTAACGGATGTATCCCCCCCCCCCCCCCCCTATGTCTAACTTTTGAACGAGTTGAGATAAAAAGTTGCGGTTTGGACCATTCTTCATAACTTTAGATGAACTTAATTTTTTTGGGGGTCAAAACCCCCCACCCCCCTAGGGGGCCCCCAGGGGGGCTAGCTCAAAATTTTCAAATGGCAATCCCTATCTTGTGATACATCGTTTGAAAGGGCATAAAATTCCAAGACTTTTGGCGCAAACTAGAGGTCGATATCGTTTTTCGTTTTCGATATATCGACGTTCAAAGTTCGATTTTCAAAAAATCAGAATTCCCATTTAAAAAGTCGGAATTAGAAAAACTAGGAGTCTAAAATACTCTAAAAAGCAAGTCTTTTTCAGAAAAAAATACGGTTCTGCCATACTTTTAGTCCAAATTTGGTTTTAGAGCCCCCAAACAATGTTCTAAAATATTGCCCCTCAGGGGGGCTACCTCAAAAATTCCGAGGCACGACCCTTATCGAGTGATACATCGCTCAAAAGGGCACACTAAACTGAGCATTTTTGCGCAAACCGCAGGTCCATATCGTTTTTAGGTTCCGATATATTGGAATTTGACAAAAGATGAAAATCCAACTTTGCCATTCGATATATCGAAAACTAAAAACGATATCGACCTGCGGTTTGCGCCAAAATGCTCAATTCAGTGTGACCTTTTGAGCGCTGTATCACTCGATAAGGGTCGTGCCTCGGAATTTTTGAGGTAGCCCCCCTGAGGAGCAATATTTTAGAACATTGTTGTGGGGCTCTAAAACCAAAGTTGGACTAAATGTATGGCAGAACCGTATTTTTTTCTGAAAAGTGCTTGCTTTTTAAAACATTTTAGACCCCTAGTTTTTCTAATTCCGACTTTTTAAATGGGAATTCTGATTTTTTGAAAATCGAACTTTGAAAGTCGATATATCGAAAACTAAAAACGATATCGACCTCTAGTTTGCGCCAAAAGTCTTGGAATTTTATGCCCTTTCAAACGATGTATCACAATATAGGGGTTGATGTTTGAAAATTTTGAAATAGCCCCCCTGGGGGCCCCCTGGGGGGGGGGGGGGGGGTTGACCCCCAAAAAAATAAAGTTCATCTAAAGCTATGAAGAATGGTCCAAACCGCAACTTTTTATCTCAACTCGTTCAAAAGTTAGACAGGAGAGGGGGGGGGATACATCTGTTACTGATTGATATTTTCAAAAGCCCTCAACAGCTCCTCGTTCATATTAGGAGAAGCTCACACACTTATCAAGTTTTTTTCTAAGAAGTATCTTCTAAAAGTACGAAAAAAGTTCATACCCTCATAGCAGAGGCAATTGCCAACATTTTTGCTCCCATAGACATTTACCAAAACACCCAGATTTTTTTTATAGCTATAGGGACTTGGAAGATTTTTGAATCAACCCTTGTGCTTATCCAGTTGAGAATTTCTCACAAATCTTGACAGATTCTGAAAAAATGTATCGAAACCTTCCGATCGATGTGCAACGTGTTCACTTGAGGAGACAAAATAAGGTGTCTTTTTTCAAATCAAAATTTTGGGACTTCAATGGCAGAATCGGACTGATTTCATGGTCTGAGACTTAGACTTCCCAAAATTTTAATTTAAGGAATTACACCTAATTTTTTCACTTTAAAGTACCAAACTAGTGGCACATCAATCAAAATGGTTCCATCCATTTGATCAGAATCTGTTTTGTACTTGAAGAATTCTCAACAGGGTGGCCACAAAAGCCAATTAGAATTTTTCCAAAAATCCGCCGTAACTCAAAAAATTTAGGTTTTTTGGTAAATGTCCATGGGAGCAGAAATGTTGGAAATTGCCTCAACTTCAAGGACACGAGCTTTTCTCATAACTTAAAAAGAGCTTTTTTGAAAAAAAAAACTTGAAATAGATATGATTGAGCCTCCCCCTCAAATATGCACCACAGGGCGACTGTCATTCAGGGTAACTTTGTGCACTTTGAGTCTAACTTTGTGCAAGACGTTTTGTGATTCAGGACAACTTTTTGCAACTTTTGATATATTTCATTCAACACACCTAAGTAACTTTAAAGAGTGTTTTGTGTTCAATGCTGCCAATTTCTGAAAGATTCCACATTTTATACAGCTTGAACTAGGCATGCACAAAGTTACACCCCAATGCACAAAGTTACCCTGAATGACAGTATTCGAAGCTATCGAAAAAACGTCTAAAAGTTTTGGAAGCTTCAAAACCAAAATTTGACTAAATGTTTGTTATAATTGAATTTTTTTCTGAAAAGGGCTTACTTTTTAGAGTATTTTTGTGTCCTTGATTTTTAAATTCCGACTCTTCAAAGAGGAGTAATGATTTTTTGAAAATTGGTCCAAATCGAACTTTGACTTTCGATGTATCAAATACGAAAAACGATATTGAACTTCGATTCGCTCCAAAAGTCTGATAATTTTACCCTCTTTTCGATTAATAAATAAAATATGGGGGTCCTCGTTTGAAGTATTGAATTTAAGGACGTGGTATCCGCCCTGCGGGCCCCCCAGAGATGGCCCCAAAATCAAAAACCCCCTATAAAGATGTCCCCCTCAAGGTAATTGAACACTTGTTTCAGTGTTTTTCAAAATCCGGAGCCGTTCTCGAGATATTTGGCCTAGCTCCTTTTTTAATTGACACCCTATATGCTATGAAACTTAAGGTGATTCTATGGCAAACTCCCGAAAATTTTAATCCGATAGATGGCGTCACTTGTCGCTGGCTCCGAAAAGAGCCGTTTTTTGACGGTTTTCGGCTGTTTTCTCTGAATAGACAAATATTAGACGAAAAATCGGAATGTCAGCACCTGCTTAATTTTTTGCTTGATTTTTGGAGCCATAAACGGGCCAAATTGGTTCTAAAATAAAGGCGTAGGGCGTAACTATGCAAAGAAAAAATCATACGTAATTTGGAGTTGCATCAGTAAAGATTACAGGTTTCTGTTTCACCTGTAATCTTTACTGATACAACTCCAAATTACACATGATTTTTTCTTTGCATACTTTCACCTTAATTTTAGAACCAATTTGGCCAGTTTATGGCTCAAAAAATCAAGCAAAAAATTAAGCAGGTGCTGACATTCTGATTTTTCGTCAATTATTCGTCTGTTCAGAGAAAACAGCCGAAAACCGTCAAAAAACGGTCATTTCCGGAGCAAGCGACAAGTAACGCCATCTATCGGATTAAAATTTTCGGGAGTTTGCCATAGAATCACCTTAAGATGATTCCAGGGTCAATTAGTTCCAACTTTGGACACCACGTCGCGCTGCTCAAAAAGTCAACAGTTTTTGGCTAAAATTAACGAATTCACGCTGAAAACACGAATTTCAGGAACGTCAGCACCTGCGAGCATACTTCAGGAAGATACCCTGAAAGTTTCAGGCTGAAACACTCAAAAATAAAGCCGGAAATTATGAAAAACGAAACTTCCCGTACGCTGCAATGAGTGCGAGTGAGGCAGATAGACATATCATCACTCGCGCTCACTCTCACTCACTAAGCTTATGGCGAAACGAATTTCATAATTTGCGGCCTTAATTTTGAACCAATTTTGCTCATTTTGGGCTCAAAAAATCCATAAAAAAGTTTTGCAGGTGCTGACGTTATTGGATTTTGCGTTTTATCGATGGTTTCAGTTTTTAACGCCAAAAACACGACTTTTCCAAAAAGCGACTAGTGGCGCTATCCATCGGATTGAAATCTGGAAAAGTTTCGCCTGGAATCACCTTAATGAAAAGCGGTATTACAAGAATAACAACGCACAGTCAAAGCAGCTTACACTGATTGACTGCATGTTATCTTTGTATCGCTAGATTGCGATACAAAATCTGCTGGCTGCTTGTTTTTTTTTTTTTTTTTTTTTTTTTTTTTTAAGCATGGGATATTTGAGAAGAACTGAATGCATGCGTAATGTAAATATGGGAATTAAAGGTTATGAGTCAAGCTTTTTCCACCACTATTCACGGTCACTTTTGATGGGAAAACGGATTATTTTGGTCCGAGGGTGCATGAGAGGAACCAAATCGACGTTATTGAACGATACCGTTAGTAAATTAGGGAGCATAGAGGGAGAAAACTGAATTTTGGGAAAAATCATTTTAATGGCTAAAAAGTGGCAAAAAAGAATCACAAAAAACTTTTGTAGTACATCATCTTGTAGCCACTTTAACGCTCTTTTCAATGAATTAATCTGTTTTTTTCTAGGATTTCTATTTTTGACGGCATGAGCTAAAATTCATCAAAAAAATAGTCAAATTTTTGATTTTTTAAAAAATAAAATTGAAAAAACTTCAGTTTTTGAATATTTTTGCTGATCAAAAAACAAATCAAGGTAAATCATCTTATAGGAAATTTTATGTTCTTTCATTTTATATGCACATTTTTTTCATTTGAGTAAAAATTAAGGGCGCTAGCCTCAAAAAACTGACGGCAAGTCGGCTGAATTTCTGATTTTTCAAAATGGCGGCGTCCTGGGCGCATACACATTTTCCCGGCACTTTCATGGCCATTTTCTGACTTCTTTGGTCACTAGGAGTCAGAAAAAATAGGTCTCAACCCGTGGACAAGCCAAAAGTCAAATTTTGTTGCATAGTGTTATAGGTATATCTCGCCGGTGTTCAGTAAATAACGGTTAAAACGCTGGTCGTGATAACCCCCCCCCCCCCGCAAAACAAGAGGATCATAAAGATGATTGAAATCCTGATTAAAAAGATGACATTTCATTTATCTTGTTGACAAACTTGCGAAAATATTACAAATTCACTAATATATTGGTCCCCTCTGTATGCCAGATTGTGTCATTCACAGCTTTGTTTAATTAACCCTTCCAATACCACACCGAGTAGAGGTAGTTTCAGAAGTGTAGGCGGACCAAAACCATAATCTTTGGCGAATTTTCAACTTACATTCCTTCAAATCAATACCGAATTTGCTCCTGACTTTATTCTTTTGTGTTTAAAGTTTTCCTCATTGAAAAGTGAACTCTCAATTTCATTGTTATTCATTTTCATCGAGTAATATCAGAAATAATGTTGACAAATTCCAAAGATTATCGGTCTAGGTCCGCCTACACTTCTGAAACTACCTCTACCTATATTCAACATCAACTCGGACTAAGTATGCCGCAATGACACAATAAACTGTTTCTATAAAAACATTCAGAGCGCAACGCATTCTCATTCACAGTAAAATCTAATCCTTTCAGCGAAATAACGGTTCGCCTAGCGCCTTCAATTGGATGGATAGGCAAAATCAACACATCAGAGCACGAATATTTAACTACCCTCTAATTTTGAGCGAGCTAGTGTGAATATCGTTTCGCTACTAATGTGTAGGTATGTACCTAATTCAAGGGTTAACAAAAGGTGGGATTATTCCACAACTGCATAATTTTACGTAAGCTTTGCTAACATCGAGTTCTATTATATATAAGGCCTCCTACCTATAACGAAAATATGAGACATTCAATTTCTTTTAATTCTCTTTTCCCTACAGGATTGGATTGGAACCATTGATACTGATATTGATTTTGGCGTTCTTCATTTTCCTGATACACGGTGCCTTTTTCTTACTCTTCCCGTTCTTTCGCACCATTCTCTTCGGAGCAGGACTAGGAGGAGGTTTGGGGAATTTCGGTGCTTCGGGACTTGGCGGGTTCGGCGCCGGTGCTGGAAATTTCGGAGGCGGTGGACTCGGCGCAGGAGCCGGTGCCGGCGGCTTCGGGGGTGGCCCCGGATTTGGTTTCGGCGGTGCTTTCTCGCCTCTCGCTCTGGGAAGTCTCCTGAATCTCGGCCTTAATTTGGGTCTTGGAGCGAATCTTCTCAATGGGAACGGGCTATTGGGGTCAGGTCTCCTTGGAACCACGGGTTTACTGGGTACAGGACTCCTCGGCGGTCCCGGATTGGGGGGCGCAGGACTCCCAGCGGGTGGGGCTGCAGGGGCACCCGCGGGAGCTGGAGGAGCGGGAGCCATCCCTCTACGAGGAAAATCACATCGAATGATTCAGAAAACAAATTCCAGGCCCAGCGGTGAAAACAGAGTGAATGTACGAGTAAGTTCAATATTTATTTTTTTTCAGCACTTATAATACATTACATATTACGTATACGTATACCTAATTTACTTGTAAATAACTAAGTTAACTGCGGGGTTACTTGGCCGTGTCTTTACGATGATGCCTCGAAAATTGATGTCCAGAATGTTTTGAGTGCCCTCTAGATTTTCAGAATTGAGAATATTATTCCAATGGTGTATACCTATACAGAGTGTAACAAAACTAATGTGCCAAACTTCTGGAGCATACATTTGAGGCCAAAATAAGACTTTTATTCCCTATAAACATGGGTCCGAAAATGACCCCTTTTTGAGCTACAGCCCCCCCCCCCAAAGTTTTAAAAAATGGCTGGTTTTTCTGGCATAGCGACCACCATTATGGACTGAATGTTATGAAAATTGGTGTCCCATGGTAATTTTATGTGTAGAATCCATTAATGACCTCGAGAAAATCAGAAATTAAATCTGACTGTACTTTTCAGGCAATCTTGTACCCTTATTGGCACAAATTTTATGTTACGGATTAAAAATTGGGAACAAATTAACAAAAATCAGATGGGGAAAATCCAATAGAAAGATTTTTGGTCCCTTGCATTTAAGCGAGAGATAATCGCCCCATAATGTGGAAAAGTCCGCGCTCTTACTATGGCAGGCAGCCCGAAGAAGCAGCGGAGTGGCGGGTTGCATACTTACTGCCGCTCATCATAGTTAAAATGCTGACTTTTCCACATTGTGGGGCGATTATCACGCTTAAAACATGTCGTATCGAAAAAATGCTAGGGACCAAAAATCTTTCTATTAGTTTTTCCCATCTGATTAGTGTTAATTTTTTCCCAATTTTTAATCCGTAACATAAAATTTGTGCCGTTAAGGGTACAAGATTGCCTGAAAAGTACAGTCAGACTTAATTTCTGATTTTCTAGAGGTCATTACTGGATTCTACACATAAAATTACCATGGGATACCAATGTTCATAACATTCGGTCCATAATGGTGGTCGCTATGCCAGAAAAACCATACATTTTTTAAAACTTTGGGGGGATGTAGCTCAAAAAGGGGGCATTTTCGAACCCATGTTTATAGGGAAAAAAAAGTCTTATTTTGGCCTCAAATATATGCTCCAGAAGTTTGGCACATTAGTTTTGTTACACCCTGTATAAATCCTTTTATCTGCACTATACACTATACAGGGTGTACCAGACCACCCGGATAGGGCATTTTTCTCGAAAACTACTGAACCAAATGATTTGAAACAAAACAGTCAGATAGGGCAGTGACCCCACACTTTTCGTTTTTGATGTCTTCAAAAGCCCCCGATGGGCCCTTGGGGCGGTTTGGGGGGGGGAGGGGGGGAGGGGTTCAAACACATTTTTCATGTTTTCTTGAAAAAGTCTCCAATAAAGGTATTAAAAAGTTCACGTAAAGTAAAAGTAATTGGCGACATTTTTGCACCTATAATTTTTTTCCAAAAACCCCAAACTTTTTGAGTTTTGGGGGATTTTTGGATTTTTGTTGAATCGGCCTTTTTGACCACCCTGTTCAAAATTTCTCAAAAATATTTACAGATTCTGAAAGAACAGATCAATACCTTTCGATCGATGTGCCATATGTTACCTTTAAGTTTAAAAATAAGGTGTTTCACGCCAGATCAAAATTTTGAGGTTTCAACGGTAGATTTGGCGCGATTTCATGGTTTGAGCCAGTAGCCCCAAAATTTTGATTGGGCGTAAAACACCTTATTTTTAAACTTAAAGGTGTGGCACATCGATCGAAAGGTATTGATCTGTTCTTTCAGAATCTGTAAATATTTTTGAGAAATTTTGAACAGGGTAGTCAAAAAGGCCGATTCAACAAAAATCCCCCAAAACTCAAAAAGTTTGGGGTTTTTGGAAAAAAAATTATAGGAGCAAAAATGTCGCCAATTACTTTTACTTTACGATTATGAACTTTTTTTAATACCTTTATTGGAGACTTTTTCTACAAAACTTGAAAAATGTGTTTGAACCCCCCCCCCAAATCGCCCCAAGGGTCCATCGGGGGCTTTTGAAAACATCTAAAACGAAAAATTTGGGGTCTTTTCCCAATCTGACTTTTTTGTTTCAAATCATTGGGTTCAGTATATATTCAGACCACCATATCCGGGTGGTCTGGTACACCCTGTACAGGTTTATCTCCTCAAAATTTTGCTCTCAGTCCTCGGGGTTATTTTTTATCGGTCCAAAATCCTTGATATGGACATTCTACTCAACAGGGGCGTCATTTCAAATTTTGCGGGGAGGGGGGGGGGGGTGAGCAAAATTGGACGATTCTTTTTTTTGCTTCTCATGTGGTTGACCCCTGAAAACTTTGACCGTCAAGATTCTTGATGACCCCAAATGTCCTATTTCACTTACATATTAGGAACATTTGGGGGGAGGGGGGGGGGGGGGGGGGGACACATAAGTACCAACACATTCTTCCCTGAAAGACTATGTGCCATCTCACATAAACAACACTATAGAATCAGGATTTTTGAGTACAAGCATACCCTTCGTTTTATACACCTTTATTGCAAGGAATGCCTGTTTATAATTAGGTACCTACCTATTAACTAAAAAAAAAAAAACAAAAAAAAGGTTTGGTTTTCAGCAGGTTAGTCATTCGAATACAGTCTTCATGGACGTTGAAACCTTAGTAATCATGAAGATCATTTTGTCTGTTTATTTATTCACTTTTTATTTTACTTAGTTTATTTTTTCTTTTTCTTTCAGGGAGGGGATCAAAAAAGCAAATCAAGGCTGAGAAACTTGACGGAAAAGCAAGATAGTTGGGATTGCGATAGAAGAAACAGCTTTCTTTGCTTCTTGTACTTTAATAAATAACATTAATTTGTTTTGTAGACTGAATAAAAAAAATTTAAAAGAATGGGTCTATGTACTTAATTGGATTCAAAGAGTAAACAAGAGTCATATGATTGAATTGCAGGCCTGCTTGACCGAAGATTTTAACTTTGATACCTCCCTTCCCCTCAGTTAATTTTTGTTTCAGATGGCAACATTTTGGGAATTTACTACTAATTTCAAATCCAATCAATAACCACAGTTTCGCTGAAAAGAAGCCGAGGGTGAAACATGCCAATTTTGAAGAAACCCATTTGACATCACCAGTAAATGCAACTTCTTCTTTTTTAACTAAATAGAGTCAATAATTAGTACTCTCCTAGCCAATTTGCAAAATGTCATTTCTATGTCTCTTCTACTTTCATCTTTTTTTCTGCTTGATGATCTGGATTTACTTTCAGTGAAAAAACAAAAATACAAAAAGAAACATTTCATTTATTACAAATATTTACAAACAAACATTAATACACAACAGAACTTAGAGGGTCCGCTTTCAATTTATTTAAATCTAATCTTGCATCAATAGTTTCATCAAGCTCGCCTACAATTGCTCTGTGAAAAGAGAGAAAAAGAGAAATTAATGACCTAGACATGATAGTTTGCGATGAAATACTCTCATTTCTCCATAGAAACATGTATGTTAGACAAGAGTAGAGGGGTAAAACCTTTTTCCATAGAAACATGGATGTTAGACAAGGATCGATAAAAGAATAAAACTCCTTTCTCCATAGAAACATGTATGTTAGACAAGGATAGAAAAGGGGATCAAACTAACTTCCTCATCCTTTTCTAACTTATACAATCAAAGAGAAAATGAGAGAGATAGGAGAGAGCCTGGTCTGGGTGCACTGTGTTGGAATAAAATTTGAATGTATTTACTTAATCCTTTCTCTTACCTAATCTGACAAGGTCAACAAGTTTTTTTTATCAAAGTGACAATGATCAGCTCCCTATTCATAGATTGGGGTAAAAATAGTTTATTTTGCTTGAGGTTCTCTTTTAAAGTTGTGCCTGTGATAACTAAGGAGTCAACACTTCTCCTCTCGGTAAGTGGCATCAAATTGAAATATAATGACTACAAATCTGACATTTTGCTTGTCAGGGCAAAAAAGTATGCATTAAGGGGTAAAAAAGTTAGATTTTTTCTTAGGAGGAAAATTGAATTGATAGGCATATTGATCCACTTTTTGTGTGATTGCTTTTAAGACACACTTCGTATGAAAAGCTGGCAATTAATAATTTCATTTCCATCATGAATACAGTTCCCAAAATAATTTACTCAAGTCGTTTTTGAAACAACCAATTTAACTATCTACAAAATACAAGGTGTTTCAAACCACATGGTCATTATTATTATTTCTATTTTTTTTTAGAACAAGTCGAAACAAGCTAATTAAAGAACTCGATGAAAGTAGTCTTGATCCCCAGGAACCATCCCTTGAGAATGCAAGCAGGGAATTTTGCAAAAAGTCAAATGAAAGGGGTGATCTTCAGATGATTAAAGTAAGTACTTGGAAAAATAAGATTTTTTATCGAGCACACCTTTTACTGAAAACCACCCCTTAATGAGTTAAAAACGAGTCTCCAAAAATTGTTGGGGCATTTTTCAATTGACTGCTTCGACCCCCAAATTATCAGATTAAAAAATGCTAAGAAGTGTCTAATAGTTTGATTTTAAAGGAATTTCTTTTATTCCATCACAATCCTATTTTGGGTGAAAAAATTTGGGGGCTCCAAGTCCCCTCGGCTCTCACCCCCAAATTTTGGGACTTTGAGGCTCTACAGAAAACTTTTAAATGGAAGGGTACAGCTTGTGCTGCATCATTCAATAGGTCTTTGAAAGAAAAAACACTGCCACACAAATGATAGCACTTTCAAAATTTGGGGGCCCTCACATTTAGAAAAATATGACAAATTGAAGGATACATGACTGAAAAAATTTAAATCAGAAAAAAAAAAAAAAAAAAAAAAAAAAAAAAACAGTGTAAGCTGCACAATTCAAACCGACTTTTCGATCAAAAGTTGAAGCCGGTTGGAATTTACAGGTGGGTTGGTTTCCCACGCACCTGAGACTAAGAAAGGCACCATTGAATTTCAATTGTCCATAACTTTCAATTGAGGGGTTGATTTGAATTGCAGTTTGCCCTTTGTTATTCTTGCTTATAGTTATTTTTTGTCCTGTAGTATTGTTGTGCCAGGACTATTCAATGCAGGTCCTCTTCCTCCTCAAAATTTCCAAATTTTTAAACGGCCAACATTTTGAAAAATAAGGGTTTGGTGACTCCTTTACAGTTTTTTCTTTCTTAAAGACCTATCAAATGATGTGTCACAAACCATGCTTTTACAATTGAAAATATTTAAAGGGCCCTTGAGACCCCAAAGTGTAAGGATACAGTGGCTCAGCCCTCCTCCCAATGTTTCGACTGAAAATAGACATGTCACATCAAAACAAAACCATTGATCAGCAATTTTGGAAAGTCTTAATTTTTTACGATTCAATAGTTTTTGGGGTCACAGCAGTCAATTGAAAGTTGCCCAAAATATCTCCAAAAACCATCCCTAACTCAGGCAGGGGTGGTTTACAGAAAAAGGATTAAACGGTTCTCTTTTTAAGTAGGTTCCAAATCTGAAGTTAAAACACTTCCCCTTCCATATGATTTTTGGAATAAATAAATGTGATATTTTGGGTTTCCGTGATTTTTTTTAGGGTTGAAATTATTTTCTTCGAGTTCCTTGGGGTCAATTGAAAAATAAAATATGGTCAAAATTTGCTAATTTTTACTTGTTTTGGCTGAAAAAAAATAGTGGCCACATGGTATTAAACACCCTGTGCAAAAAATAGTCAAAAAAAATGTCATAAATGATGTTAGAAATTAAGAAGCACTTTTTCATTTTGAAGCCAATGTTCAATTTGGGCAATAGAAACTATTTAACCAAATCAAGTTTTAATAGCACTAATAATTTCATGAGGAAGTGTCAGCTTTTGCAATCTGGCAACCTTGCTTCCTGCCATTTAAACCTACGTAAAAAAATTGATCTATTTCAAAAGAGTTTACTTACACATTGTCTCCTCTGATAATATGTAAGCCAAGAACAACTTGTTCGACTCCTTGAGTGGGACTGTAGACTCTCTCGTGACTGTCATCTAGAATCAAATTGATTGTTTGGTCAAATCCTTTGAGGGTTCCCTGATTTTGAACAAAAAAAAAAAAGATAACAGATGAAAACAAGATATTTGCACTAATAATAATTAGAGGTTGTTAAACAAGAGTTGGCGGTGGATCTGTTAAACTTTTACTAAGTACCTGTTGAAAACTAACTAGACACCACTGGCAAAGTAAGTACACCTAGAAATTTATTGTTCGGGCCAAAAAAATTTAACGTCCCAAAATTCACCTTAGACCCATTCCAATTTTCACAATTTGCTGCATGTTAACTCTCATCTTTCTGAAGTCAAATGATCCCTGCAATATTTTATGTAATTAACTCAAACTAGGCTGCTGATACCAGAGGTAGACCATGCAAATTTTCAGTTGACTTAGTGGTCCTACGCCATTAAATACCTACCGCTCAAAAACTATTGATTCCGCTATTTAAACAATGGACCAGATACACTCAAGATCAGCAATGAGGCGATGAATAATTTGAAGAAACGTGTTTGCCATGCCTACTTGCTACCAGATAGACCTGGTATTAATAAATACCTTGCCTATACCTTTACAGTTTTTATTTTATCACACATTTCTTAATAAGTGATTGAATCAATTCAACCACCAAAATAGAATTTGCTCAATGAACTCACGATAACCGAATTAAATAGAGTAGAATGACATTTTTCCAGAAGGGTGGTTACCACTTGGATCTCTCTCTACTTTTATTCAATTTCTTTGGTAGAAGTATAAGTTTAGATTAGTTGGCTGCTGATAGTTTTCATGTGATCAGTGCAGCTACATCACATCAATTTTGATTTATGAAGAAGTTGATTCCGAAGCATAGAAGTTGAAAACTGCTCATCTGCATGGAAACAGTGCTTGCAGTCATCGAGCAACCCATTTGCATCAATCTCTACCCATTTACTTACATCAAGACTAAGTAGAAAACTGCACTGGATCAAAGTGAAAAAAACTAATTAATAGAGGAATGGAAACTTATGACTTACAACAAAATTTCTCCCGTCGGATGTTATGATGGATACAGTGTCTGGTACACGAGAGTTAAGAAGTTCAAGCTAGAGAATTGAACCACATTTTTAAAGAAATATGTAAGTACAGTCAGAGACCAAAATAATGACAGACGAGCGCCTCCTGAAGATAGGCTTCCCTCAACGCTTACCTCAACAAATTTAAGCATTGCAGGTGGCCTACCTAAGCCAAAATCTAAGCAGACATCTGATATTCTGCCTATCCCCGACTGTACAAGTGAAAAGAGAAAAAAAGAAGGGGAAGCTGTGGAATTAAGTTCAATATAAACAACAATTTCATATATAAAAAGAAAAAAAGGCTTGAATAAGGAATGTGTGCACAAGGTTAATAAATTTATATGTAAAGGGTTTTAGACTTTAAAATTCCCTGCCTTCTTTCCAAATTTAACTGACCTCCAAGGCACCCAGTATTTAAAGAGAACAAAGCTAAAAATTCAATGCCATCTAGCGCAACGTTTCAGCTCAGCGAACAAAACTGAATGAATTCACTTTAAAACTTAACACTTCTCTGACTTTGTAAAAATAAAAAATATAAAAGAGGCAATCAATAGATTTTGAGTGCACAATCAATTAAAAGCCCTGAGGTTTGTCAAAAAGTAATAAAAAAAAAACTGTGGCAATAGTTCAAAATAAAGTTAATTTCATAAAATACTTGCAGCGAATAATTTTTTTTTTTTCCTTTTCCTTTTAAGGATAACTGCACGCTGATTGTAACATTGCTGCCAACAACAAGAGAAAACGGAAATCAATTAAAGCTATTGTTCGAGTATTGCTTAGAACGACTCTCTGATTTTCTGTAGTTTTTCCGGTCTTTAGCCACCCTGATGAAGCATATTTAAAACTGTCTTAATAAGTGAAAGGACCAAAAGTGAGGGCGCATATAATTTATGATAGGTTGAAAAAAGAGACTCTATATTATTACACCATATAACTAGGAAATTATTTCTAAGTTATCTCCTAAAGTTATAATACTAGATTTTAATTCATTCTTTGTAATTTCCACTTTGACGCAACGCTGCTGTAATGATTCCATCCGTCAGTAGAGTGACATTAGTCCATTTAGTTGATGTTCATCACAAGCTATTAGGGCTCCACTTCCTTACCACGGCTCATTAGAGCAGACATATTTTGTGTACAAGAATTTGACAACAGTGATGTCTACATCCAAAAACACATGGATGAGCGCTTGAAGCAGGACCATTTTGAGTATCGGGTTCTGACAAGTAGCGGTGAGTGCTACCAAACTGCATCAAAAAGCATCTGTGAGCAATTGATTTGCGCAGAGTGTCAACTTATTGCTAATCAACCGCTCACCGATGCGCTTTGATGCGGTTCCGTAGCACGCACCACTACATGCCAGAAACCAATACTCAAAATGATCCTGCAAAAGCAACAAGTCTACACCAATGTGTCTTGATATGTTTCGGTCGTTCAGATCTAGTTGTCAAATCCAAAACTTAAAATGTATCTCTAAAGGCTGTCTCAAGCATGCTTGGACTTTACAACAGTACAGTTTGAATGGGAACATCAGCTGCTTACAGCACTGGCGGTTCGTGGAGGTGAGGCGACGAAAATGAGAGGTGCACAGGCTCTTCACAAAAACTTTGTTGTAAATTTTATGTTCCATTCATACTTTTTGGATATTAAAACAAAGGATAATGGAATAATAACCATTTCAACCTTTATATGTTATTTTTTTAATTTTTTTTCTTTCTCCAACTTCGAAAAATGTGAGACGATGGCTCCCTGTCGCCTCACCTGGCAAGTCGCCACTGGCTTACGGCTCTCGACCAATCACACTGCGCAATAGGCAGTTTAAAGCAGATGTTTTCATGAAAGCCGTAGAACTGTCAAGTCAAATCTTTTCTGCGACAAGCATTGTCTGTGCCCATACTTATCCAGTTTGGTGCATACATAAAGAGTCAAAGGTTTGACACTGATATGGTGCTTAGGCGCTCTATCTAGTAAATATGAGGTCTTTGCTGACAGCAGAAAATTCGGTGTGTTTGCACGAACTAAAGTTCCAAATTTCACGCAAAGAAGATTGAGAAAATACAGGTAAAAATGATGCTTAGATGACAAAGTATGTTTTGGGAGCAAGAAAAACGACCATCACTTGCAAATGATTGTAGAATAAGTTTCTCTGTAATGATTGAACAAATTTTAGACAGGACCCTGATAAGGCTGAAGAGCAGAGCCCTCTTCCTTAAATTCAAGCTGGTTAATGAATGTTGTAAAGGATACGATTTAAATAACTTTCTAATCCTGAAGTCATGTTTTACCGTCTAAGCGATCAAAAAGCAAGATGCTTTCATATCCTGAGAACTAAACAACGAAATAAAGCCGGCACTAAAAGCGAGTAGAACGACTGAAAACGACAGATCACAACTTTGTTTACAATTTTCACGTTGTCTCTCAAAACCTCAAAAAGTTCATCAAAATCGTCACTACGTTGCCAGCTTTATTATTGATGATACTAATGTTGAAATTACTATTATTATTGAATATGTATAGCTTGCGGAAAAATCCAAAATCAGTATAAAATGATTGATATTTTTAAAAATACATTAAATTCTACGATATTTTCACGTGAATGCTCGATTACTTGAGGCTCGAGCAGAGGGAAAAGGAAAAAGGTCGCGTGAGTTTAGCTGTGGCAACATAGCACCAACGTTTCATTCGAGACTCGAAAGTCACCAAAATGAGAAAAAAAAAAAAAAAGTGATCGATGGAAGATTTTGCATTGTTTTTGTTTTGTGTTTTTTGTTTTTGACAAATGATAATCCGCAGATAAGAAATTAGAGATAAAGACGTGGTTATTGGGTAAGTTAAGTACTCTATTCCGTCTTTTCTTAAATGAGGCCCAAATTAAATCATCAATAACAGTGCGCTAATTACCTTTTCTGTTTCAAATGTGAGAGTTGAGTCAGTGCGTTTATTTTTCCCCTCATCTGGAGTTGTGTAAGCACCAGAGGATGTTTTGGGGAAGACCGCCTTACCACGAGAGGTATTTTGAGGCATGCATCTAGGGTTTTGCTAAAATTTCACTTTATCAGTCACCAACTCCTTTTGTTTCTTCAACATAATGAATTAATCCTGGATTAGTTGTTGGTAAGTAACATGCTACTGGTGAAGATCAATTTGTTTAAGTCTTCGACCATCTCATGCAGCATTTCTCAGATTGTGCCAATTTTCTTTTGGTCTAGATTCTGATGGCCCAAACTGTTATAATAGGAAGTCTCCTGAAGTCCGTAATACTCTTTACCTACTAAGCAAGCATCAATTACTTGATTTAATCTAATCTACAGGCATGTTTTTCTATTTGCATTTCGTGTGAGCTGCTGTCAGATTGCGGTGGAAAGGCTGTTCATCATTCCTTCTTCTTCTCACTGATGAACGGGGGCAGATCTAGAGGCGTTTGTCGTGAACAACGAAATTGGTGAAAACGTAACAGAAAAAAGTCCTATTTTCAACCTTTCCTTTGAGGGGCAGCAAATTTATAATCTAGTCGCTCCTCGGAAACTTTGATCTGTGCCTGCTGATGAATTAAAATTGTTTACCTGGAGCTGTGGCAAGTGAAGTGGGTCTTTTAGAATGAAGACTTAGAAACGGCATCAACTGTCAGCACCTTTCACATATCAGCTGCCTATATCTCCACCAGTCCTTAGTGGTACCTGCTGAAGGTTGGCGCCAACCTTTATCAGCTTTATTGAAGAAAAAATTCTTGGCAAAACTCTTAGAGTCTTTGATCTTCCAGACAGTGTCACTAGTCGCAGTTCTAAAAGTTTGTCTTCTTTGGCCAAATTGAATGAAGTCACAAGAATTTATGCCAACCAATTAATCGTAAGGTCCTCTATAACTAGCTGTAGAATTTTTAAGTGTAACTTCTGCAGCTAACCGTAGATTCAAATGTTGAGAATTAAATACTTGGATTTTCACATAAGTTTTAAGTATGTTACTAAGCCATCTCTCTAATTATTGCAAGTGAGATTTTACCAGGACTGATGCACCAGTAAGCAGCACCATAGTGAATGAAACATTGCGAGCCGTACTCTAAGCGAATATGTGATCAAGAGTCTTGGGGAGTATACTCTTCTGTAGGTATCAAGAAAGCTGGAGTCCTTCCTCCAAAAATGTTCAATAGTTGACATAATCTAAATGTAGTTTAGACCCAACTTTTAACAAAAATTTCCAAAGAATTTAACTGAGAATGTCACATTTTTTTTTTTTTTTTTTTTTTTTCAGCATGGTCAAAAATTTTTTCCTTTTCACAGAATTTGTCACTCCCTCAAATTTGGTCCTAGGCCTTACACCTGTCTCTCTTGCACTCATCAGAGAGGTGAACTTACTTTGAATTTCTATGAATAATCACAATCTTAGCTTCGAATCAATTTCAATTGTTTGTCGCTTAAAAAATTCATACAAAATGACAGGTGGTGAAAACGATCCAATAATTCGAGCAGTTCTCATTGCTTCACTAACCATTCTTCAAACCCATCAAATTTTGCAATAGATCTTAAATTTGCACTAAATGATAAGTTGTTGGAGGAAAAATGTCCACATGGTTGTGCACCTTAAAACACTAACGCACCAGTTTGATTGTTAGTTTCAAATTTTGAAAATATATCCTTTGGTTTGTTTCAGACTCCCATGCCACCTCAAAAAAATTTAAGTTTGGTTTCTAGACTGAAAAATCAACGGTGAGAGGAAAACAAGAAAAATACTGTTTAAAAACCATGGAAACCGTGAAATTCTCTACAGCAGATGAATCGGTTGAGCTACCAGAGGAAGGCACAAAAAATAAAGGATGTCCACAGAGGATTATTCCTGGTCCTGCCCACCCTACCAATAAAGGATCTATTGCTTGGTAATTTTTTCATCACTACTCTCCCATCTAGATCATTTTCGACCTTATGGAAATTAATGCATTGTAATTGTTTTGGTTATTTTTCTTGAAACTGGTTCAAAATTTCCTATCCAAAATGGGTCCGTTATAAGCTTGCACTAAAGAAATAAGGAGGGTCAACTCAGTTGTAAAATTGCGTGAAACTTACAGAAAATCCACCCTCACAAACTCATTAAATTTGTTTAACAAAATACGTATGGTCGAATGAGCGAGTCACAGTGGGGTAGTCTCCCATCTAATTGCAACTTTCTTTGCTGAGAAAAGTGTTTTTTATTGATGTTTGCTACTTGCCTGCCAGCTTTGTTTCAGTAAAGTAGAAAATTCTAAGTACTGAAATCTAAATTCCAGTTTTGAAATGTAACGGATGCTATATTTTACCTGGAATGACCTTGTTGGCATATACTATGACTTGGTGGTCATATAACAGGCGCTATTTGCTCAGGGAACTAGGGAATTTTTACTCAAGAACAAAATGGCCAATTATATTTAATGGGATCATCTTTTTCCAGGGGACACCAAGGCTTTGTTGCTTACGGAAGTAATACTTATGTAATTGTCATGGAACCAATTACTGTTCAGCATATTCAAGTCTTCAAAGGCCATAAATTTTTTGTCCGAAAGGTAATTTGATAAATAATTAATATCAATTTTTTTTAACTCAGTCCAGTTGTTCACTGTGAAACACCAGTGTAATGAGTCATTGTGTTTAGGCGGCTGGACTGGGTTACTACTGCCTCCACATTTTTCATCATCGTTATCAAAGTTTGTTTGTTTGTTTGTTCGGTAGTGTTTTCTTTATTTTTTCAATGATTTTCTCAAAGCTCTAGTTAATCATTCAGAAAAATTTATCGAAATTTGTTAAACGGGTCAAACAATTTGTTAGCTCAAAGGATGCATAGAGTTTGCAATACCCATGTGTAGCCAATACAAAAAAAAAATATTAAATGTCGAGCTACTAATTATGTTTTATTGTGTTGCCAATGAAATCCTCAAATTTTTACTTCTATCATCGTTTCATTATATTGAATAAACGTTTCATCCACCATTTAATTCCTTTAATTTTACACTCTACAGGTTGCTTGGTCTCCTCACAGCATCTTGGAAAAGAATGATGATGATTTCCTAACGCTTGCATCAGGAGATGATTTAGGTCAAATCATAATATGGAACATTAAGTACGGGAAAGCCGTCACTCATTTGATGGATGTTGCGAAACCTGTTTTGGGTAAGCAAATTGATTTCATCAGCTTTTTTCTTTTCAATTTTATTTCTCAAATTCTTTCCCCAGCGATAAGGAAGCTTAATCAACAAATCAACAAATAGATTTGTTAGGAACTTTTGCAACAGCTACTTGATAGCGAGCATTGATACTATCGTCAAATGATGCAAATGATGTAAAAATAATGATGCGCGCACTTTAGTTGTGATATGAGACAGGATTAGGGACCTTAACCACTGTCGCCAGATTTGGAGGGGAAAAAAATTTTAATAGAATGTAGAAAAAGAAATAGAAAAAATAGATTTATATAAAAAAAATAATTGGATAATAATTTAATTAGTTTCAAATAGAAACAAAAAATCATTAAATTTTACATTCAATTCATTGCCTTCATCTGTCAACACTAACCTTAACCTACCTTGGAAAAAAAATTGAGCCAGGCACTTATTCTGTTTCTGTAGAAAAACACAAAACGATTTCACACTTAGTTTGATTAATTTGATAAAAAATTGCTGTTTTTTTCTAGGTGGCGAAGATTTTAATCGGAAACCACCGATTTTGAGAAAACTTTGTTTTTAAAATTTTCCTGCATCCTTTTTTTGAGGCGGTGTTGTCTTGTCTTTTATGATTGTTATTGCTCTCTACATTATGATTTTTGAACTAACACTGACTAAATCAAGTCTCCAACTTTTACCACATTATTTTTTTCCAGTATTCTTCTAAAAATGGAAGAATTGACGATCTTGCCGAGAGAAGGGCCCAGAAGAAAATTTATGCCTTTGAGAAAAACTTGTTTGAAATTTACAAAGTAGTTTTTCGATATTTTAAAGAAAGGAATCGATAAAACTAAATCTTGCTTTTATTTATTTCCTACTTTAAACCATTGCAAAACCACTTTGAAACTTTGAAATGCAATTTTCTCAAAAGCATAAATTTTCTTCTATGCCCTTCTCTCCGCAAGGTCTTCCATTAAATTTGTCGTATTGTTATTATTGGTCATTCCATCTTTGCTCTATAGGTTTAGAATGGCTGAAAACAAACAACAAGAAAGAAGCTATTTTGGCCTCTCTGCACGCTCCATACTTTTTCATTTTATGGGATGTCAACAAAAAAAGTAAATTATGGAAACAGAATTTTTCTCACACTCTTCTGTCAATATCCTTGGACCCATTTGATTCAACTAGACTTGCTTGTAAGTAATGATTGATTTTTTATTTGTTCTCTGCTCTCCTCTCTCCTCAATATTTTATTTGTTGATTTATTTCTCCAAAAACAACAGGCCTTACTATCCGAAATACAAACTTTGCTGTGAAATTAATTTTGCTTCTTCATGAAGTAGAACTGAAAAGAACTGAAAGAATTGTGAAAAACTGTGACTTACAATCAGCGTAAATTGTCTTTAAATTCGTACTTTTTTGGTAAATCTTTATTTCTTCAAAGTGACAAACGATTTTGACATCTGATGGGACATTCAAAGTTTTTTGAAATTTTTTAGCATTGTAACTGTTTGATTGACGGTTTCCATAATCATGATGAAAAAACGCTTATTTTTGGGGGAAAACCTTGATGTCTTGATTTTCAGTATCTCACAATTTCCTAACCAATGCGGGAAAAAAAATTAAATACTTAAACAAGAGTTAAGAAGGAAATTTTTTGTCATTATACTTTGGTGAAAAGCTTTTTTTTTTTTAAAGAATCCACCAGCCACCGCTGGTCTAAAAATATTAAAAGTTACTTATTCGGTGTTTTTGAGGTAAAAAAATTTCAGCTGAAAATTTAAAATGTGGATTTAAATTGTTTAATCATAAATGGACTCAAATGTGCTTAAGTGTTATTTCTGAACCACCATTTTGTGTGTGATTCCTAATGAGTGATGAAACTTTTAACTTTAATTTCAGTTCTATGCAATGATGGAATTTTATTCATCAATGATTTCAATTGGAAAAAAATCCCCCCTTCAAATGGATGGAAACTATATGTCTCAAGTCCCAAAGCTATTGATCGCAGCTGTGCTGAAAATAGCTCCCGAACTCGCGAAAGGCTGAAGAATGTAATGAAAACTGTCATGGTCTCTCGCACTAAACCAAAGTAAGTAACAGTGATTAATTGTCATCAAAATCAAAAGTCGGATAGTTCTTCAGTAAACATTAAATTTTTTCAATTACTTATAAAAATTTTTTTTGTCATAAAAGTGGATGAAAATCCCTTTAAAACCGCAGGCACTGAATGTTCTAGAAGACTGGTCTCCTCTTGCAATCTGGCTCTCTATTCTCAACAGCTCACCAAAATTTGACCTAAATTTGTCAAATTTTGAGCTGATAAGTGAGATTAAATATAGAGAGGGAAAACCAATTTCCTCAATTGAAATGAAATTTATAAAAAATGTATGACATTTAGTTGATAAACGTGTTGATTTAGTTGTAGTTCATGTTCAGTTCAAGCATATAAAATTGAATGGTTCGGGTCTTGACTTTAGTACCAGTACTACTATTATCACTATGTACCACTAATTTTGTCTTTATCAAACTCCACAAACATCAAGAATTTAAAAATTTCCTCATGTTTGTTGCAATGGATGGCATTTTTTGGCCCTGTGTTTCAAACATGCATTTAAGTAGTAACCGCCAACCAACTATTTGTTCTCAGATCTGATGCAGGATTAACAATTGAAGAATGCGTTGAAATCCGATTTCATCGATCACTGAAGCATTTGCTGTTAGTTTTATATCCGAGAGATATTCTCATCCTCGATTTGAAGATGGAAACAGCTGTTGGTATTGTCTCAATTGAGCAATCAGTCTCTCCCTTCATCCAGGTGAATTTCAGTTTTGGTTTCATATTTATTTCAGGTTGCTTTTTTAAATTAGATACATTCATTGATATTTTTTTTAGATCCCTAGATCTTTGAATCTTCACTTTTTATCCACCTTTTTCTTGTAATGAACTCTTGATGACTTGTGTGTTTTTTGTTCAAACGGGAAAAAAAGAGATTAGCGTCAGAGCTGCAAACCTAGGCATCTCCTCTAACTGGCAACTTTTGAGGGCAGTGCCGCTGACCTTGAACTTATATCACCAACCGTTCCAAAAAATACTCAGATTAGCGGATTTTTTTCAGTTATTGGAAACACTGCCGTCAAAAGTTGTTGGTTAGAGGAGAAACTAACATCGGCAGTACTTCTGCTAAATGGTTTTTCTGTGTAAGTGAAACGGTAGTCTGAGGTCATTTTCAGGGCCTCGAAACTACCAAATTGAGAGGGTGAGGGGCCTTGAAAATTCCTTTAAACTTGTGACATATCAATGAAAAGCTCTTGATCTGCAATTTCAGAATTTTTTCAATTCATTGCTGAGAGACAATTTGGGTGGTCACTAGGCTCAACCAAATATTTTCCACCAAAATACCCTTGTCACTCAAAAAATAAGGGGTTTTGGAGAAACTTTGTTGAACCAAACTTGTTGGTAACTGTCATTTGTTTTGACACTTTTATCAAGTTTTTCCATGAGAACTTCCATTGCATTTTGATCTTCCTCAAACTTTCTCAAAGGGAGTTCAAAGGCTTTTGAATCCATCACAAATTAATTCCTCAGAGTCAATTTTCAATTTACCTTCAGTGTTTCAAATCTTTAGGACAAACCATTCATGCAACAAAAGCATTATACAGGTGTCTTGGGACACCCTGTGCAACAACTCCAACTGTTGCATGAGTCGCCTCGACTGAAGACTGAGTGCTCACCGTTGCCTGCTCAGATCACTCCACGTACGCACCGATCGGTGCGCGTTCGGTACTCCTGTTGCGTTACAGTTTGCGCGGTCTTTTTGAATATTTTTGACTTGAACGCGGGCCTTCTTGCGTCGCATTATTATTTCTACTGTACATAATGCATCAGTATACTACTGTATTTTACCTAGTTTTCTTTGAGAAAAGTGCAAAAGAACTGGTTCTTTGGGTGGATTACCAATTTTTTTTCTGGCATTTCAGGGGAATTAAACGCCCTTCGGGCGAAGACGCACGCTCTACGCTGCGTTTACCTCCCGCTGGCTTTGCTCGCTCCCGGTCTGTCTTATAATCTAACTTGGGGTTGTCTGCGCTAGAAAAAGCGGTTGTTATGGGGGAAATGATAGTTTTTAACCTTATCTCGACCAAACGTATAAATCCTGACACAAAGGCAAATGTGGCAGTTGGGGGAATATCGAAACTTTGTCAGAAAAATTTTAGTTAATGGATCGTTCCAATATGAGGTTATGTCATCGCGATTTTACAGTCTTTTGAGCACCTTAAGTTTCTTTCTCTGGGCTGAGAGGAGGGTGATAGTGAATGTTTCATTAATTAAACTAACCAGTGAACCCAATTTTTCAACCATATAAATTAACAGGGGCTGATGCGAGTACTGGGAAGGGGGAAAAAAAGAAAGGAGCCAGGCCGGGAGATGAAAAATAGATTTGTAACGGCAGGAGTCGAACCGGCACTCTCTCGTTCCGTCGCATGAGCACCGTAGTCTCCAAGCTACGGAGCCGCTTGATGTTGAGGGGCAAAATTAGCCTTTGTTAAGGGATGCAATCAGGTTTTGCAGGCAGTTCCTCTCTTTGCCCCAAAGTGATCGTTGGAGCTCTGCGGTAGCAGCGTTGAGCACTGTTGAGCACTCAATCTTCAGTGAATGAAACTCCTCTTGCATGGATAACCATCAGGTGCATAATTTAACAAAAACAAAAATAGGGAACGGAATATTGAAATGGACAATGGGTAAAAAGAAAGAAGCATTGACAAATCGTACAATTTAAATGCAGATAATGTGAATCTCAAATTGTTTTCTGATTCAGGGGGGGGGGGGGAGGAGAAAGAAAAAAGAAGAAAAACACCTAAAATAATCTAGTCTCATAATGCTCCGTTTTATCTTTCCTTTAGATTTGGCCAGCAAGGCAAAGGGATGTAATTTATTGCCTTCACGAGTCTGGCAGTATCAGCGTAAGAAGCAGAAGCAAGTTAGATCTTGGAGTATCTCTCGCCTCACCATTAGATATACCTTTCCAAAACACTGGTTAGTTATCATTTTTGTGCTGTGGCTTTTGAAAGAAGGTCCTCCTGCCAACATTTTCCAATTGAAAGTTTACAATAATTTAAAAAGAAAAAAATGGTTCCGTCAAGTGTATTTTCAAGGAGTATATAATATAATATACCACTTTAAAAATTTCAAAATTATCCAAAACTGGCTCAAAAATCATGGAAGGTAAATTTCAATCATACTTTCCCTTGGCTATAGCACATTTGAAGCATGTGGCTCTGCAGATGTAGAGCTACTCACAAATTTGAACTAACAAGAATCACAGAACCAACTCCTGTTAATCTTTATTTTAAATCGAATGCTGATCAAATCTCCAAGTGATCTCTGTGTTTACATGTGTCGATCTTGTATTAGATTTCATTTCTTACATTCAGTTTGTTCAATTTCTTTACTGTTAGAGAGCACTTTACCTCCTTGAGTGCTCTAGGTACTTCTTTCCCAATTTTGAGAGTTCCTAGCAGATCGCCATTACTCTCCTCTTTCCTATCCCTTGTTTTGAGAATACTTTGATTGTCTTTCCTTCCCCTTCTTTTTTTATGCAGTCTAGTCGTTTGCTGCGAAATTTCAGCATAACAAACCATGTGTTTGGGCGGCTGGACGTTACTACTACTACTACTGTTTAAAAAAAATTTATCAAATGTATCATTTTGCTGTAAAATTTTGTTTATCCTATGCTTTTTAGATAGTGGTTTCATGTGGTATGAGACTTTGGTGCAGAGTGATTTCATTCGACAAATGAAGGGCTCCAAAATTCTTGGGATTTCAGTGTGCCCCATTCATGAGAGCAAAATAGGTACGTACATAAAATGAATTCCCTTTCATTCTTTTTTGTCAGTATTTCCTCTCAACATCGCTTTGTACACAATCAAATTAGGATCGTCAAACAAGCAATCAATGAGCCGAAATCCAGCACAAACGGCAGGTGAGCCAACCTTTACATGTATGGTTGATGTTCCTTTCGTCAAACTGCAGAGTTACTTGACGATGGATAGTGTGTCATCTGTTCACCAATTAAACGCGTTTTTGAGATGTTTTGGTCAAGTTTTTGTTTGAATTTTTGAAGTGTCGGTTGGCATTCGGCAGTTTGATTAAATCCATTTGAGTGGGTAGGAAGACCTAACCCTCATCTTTGGTGTTTTTTCTTCTTTTTTCATCAGATTTAAACTCAAATGTCCACAAAATGTTGAATTAAAAAAAAAAAAAAAAAAAATGGGAGCTCTGAAGGTTTTTAGTGAAACTACATGAACAGTAAACTTTAAAATTTAGCATTTAAGAATGGAAATCTATTTTTGCTACTTTGGCAGTTGTTTTCATCTTGCTCACATTTTTTTGCAGTTCTCTTCCCATGGTTTTTTTGTATTTACATGTATGTTTGTTTGTTTGTTGTTCAATGTTCTCATTTGAGGCCTGAAAATTCACATTGTTGTCAGTGGCAACTTTTTCTTTTTAAAAATAACGAATGACACCTAAAGGAGGAAACGTTCTGATAATTCTTTTTTTTTATCCGATGAATTTTTCAGGAAACAACGTAAGCAGAGTGCACTTACCATCACTCTTGAAAAGGTTTAAAAGATGCAATATCTTTGCAAAATCTTATGTTATGGAATTAACAACATAATAAACTTTCTCGCCTTCAATTTCCAAACAACATGGCACATTTCTTATAGCGCATGGACCACGGTCGAGTTGTACTTTTGTTTGCCAAACTCAAAACTGAAGACCATTTTAAGCAAAATTTCTCACGGCTAGAAAAATTTCTTTGTCAAGTTTAACCGCTATTAAAGTTTGAAAATTGGATCAGAACACATTGTGAACTCGTTTTTGAGCATACTGTATTGAAGTGAGGGAGCTCACAGAACGGTTGCTTGGCCCTGTCTCTACCTGCCCCAAGGTCTAAGGCGTAAGACCTGAGGTTGGATCAACAGTCGTGATAGAGCAGAGCGAAAGACAGAGATAGCGGCAGGTAGTAACAGGGCAGGGTGTCTGTTGTGTGAGCTTGCTCGCTCCTATACAATATGCTCGAAAACAAGTTCACAAAGTGTTCTGATCCAATTTTCAAACTTTAATAAAGGCTAAACTAGACAAAGACATTTTTGTGGCCCTGTGAGAACTTTTGATTAGAATGGTCTCTAGTTTCAATTTTTGCAAAAGAAAGTACAAACTTGACCGTAGTCCACCCACTTTAAAAAATTTTCCACATTCTTTGATCTTGTCTAAATTGCTCCCTGTTTTAGCTTGTTGAGCTGTGACAGAAATCAACAGATATTATCTAATGATCAGAATTTTGTCTTTTGGAAACACATAGCTAGTTTTAGCTCAATTTCATGAGCCACACAATTTGTAGAGTTCGTTTCACAAAAGAAGGCTGATGACAGATCATGCAGATTGCTGTGCAAAGACGTGTTAGCGTTCTTGCTCATGCGTGAAAACACAAACTCGTCTTTACGCAGTAAACAAACCAATCTGTAACTGGCCATTTTTTGTGAAACGACGTCTACTCCCATTTTCATAGAAAGCTGCTATACTTACTCTCTAGTTCTAATCATCTAGCTGCCATTATTTACCAATTAAATACCCTAATTAGTGCTCCCTATTCAAATGGGGCGACTTTATCAGCATTTGTCATTATTAAGTGCTTGCTAAATTTTCAAGTGTCTGCTTACCAGTCTAGTGTATGATCCATTTCGTTTTTTTTTTTTTTTTAGCTCTGGTTATTTCGTCAGGAAAGGTTATAATCTATGAACTGGAAAACTTATCTTGCAACACAATGAGAAAGTTGAACAAACTTTCATCTATCATGCCACCATCTATTCAGGTGAGACACTCTCTAAATTTTTACCGAGCTTTCCTCTTATTTCTCTTTCACTCATTTTTAAAACTTTTTTGAATTTTTTGGGTACTACTACTACTACTACTACTACATATTTATAATGCACATAATACTTGAATTAAAAGGATCACCGGCTCCAGTCCACCATTTAACTAAGTAAGATTGATCCAATTTCTGGTTAGTTCTTGTTCAATTTTCAAAACTTGTTCAAAAATTTTTCACTCTGCGAAAGTAAGAAAAAAGCAAAACGAAAGGCAAAACATTCCGAAGATTAAAGCAAGCGAGAAAGGAAATATAAAAAATGTAAAAACATGTCAGCATTCAGATCAATGAGTAAAACCAAATTTTCTTACTTTCGCATCTTTTTTTTAGTTTGTTTAATTCATGTTTTAGTCATAATTTCTTCTCTCTTCCTTGCCTCCTTACCTCCGATGATGGCACTAAGTGCCAAAAGGCCATAGGTATGTTATAAAATAAAATAAAATCCTTATAAAATGTGCAGCATATTGGCCAAATTATTTCACCTTTACTTCAAAATCCTTGAAACGGGTGTTTCACCGGCACTCACCCCCAAGGAACATTCTAAGCGGTGGAACTCCTCAAATTTGGCAGTTTTAGAAAATAAGCATCACCCTAAAGGATGCATTCCTTTTTGATTTTTGCACATCGGTAGTTATTTCAAAAAGTGTTATTCTTATCTCGATTATGTTTTTACTTTATTAGGGAATTTTAATCTAATAAGTCTCTTGCCTCACCCAATGCTCTGTACTTCCTGTTACAGGATCGCAGCTTATCCTTGAAAATGAGATTAATTGTAAACGGAGTTTTGTCTGGACTTCTGTATCCTTTGACCGTACTGAAAGTAGCTCCTCCTCCGCCAAGTAATCAAGAGACAATTTTTCCCACCCCCATCGTTGCTGTCGGAACTCAATGCGGTTCTGTTCAGCTGTTCAGTGCTCAGACTGGTCAAATTTATCGAGAATTGGCCCTCCACAATTTTCCAGTCAGGTGAATGTCATTCATTAAATTTTTAAATGTGTCTATTCATCTTATTTTTCTTTTCTTTTTTTTTCTTCTTGAGTTGACTTATCTATTCATTTATTCATCTACTCATTCATTTTTTCCCTTTTTTTTTATCTGTTTGTTATTTTTATTAATTTATTCATTCATTACTTTATTACTTTTACAGCGTGTTAATTTTTTTTTTTTTATTGATTTGAATTTTTCAATCAATTTATTTCATTAATTTTTTATGTTGTGAAAAACAATCTTCTTATTCTTAAATCTTAAATTAACCTAACCTGTACCAGGGTCACCATTTATGGCAGAAGTTGTCGAAACTTTACATTGAGTTTAATGGGAAGTTTGGATCATTTCCGCCAAAAATGGCAACACGGGCTTATACTGAAAAAATTATGGCTGTAAATTATTTTTTGATGCTGTTATTCCTTTTTTCTGTGTCATAAAAATTATTATTTTATGTCCTTAATTCTTTAAAGTAGGTAACTCTATTTACCCCAGAGACAATGTATACTATAGACATTACTTTTAGCTATTTTGCCCTTGTAAAATGGGGTGGCAAATTTTGTTTTTTGGGAATGGTGTATAACAACGTCCAACTGGACCCTACATTGACTGGTGAGTAAAGATACTGATGTCAGTAGCCCATGAGAGTAAATTATTGTAGTTTTGTCAGTCATTTGCTAACGTTGAACCCAGTTGGAAGTTATTTCCTATGCCATTTAATATTTTAGTTACCACCCCAAAAAAAAAGTTAGCTACGGAGCAATGGGCTGCTTACTCTTTAATCATATATGTTGTCTCTGGTTCTCCACTATTTTTTTAACAATCTTAATTTTTTCATTTTAGGGGCATCGAATGGTGTGGACATAATTATTTCATCTCGTGGGCCTATCAATCTGCGGATACTCTAGTCTCAAATGAAGTGTTTGTGACAAACATTGATACAGGCGATTCTTTGCCGCTGCGAGTGGATGCAAGTATTGAGCCACCCATTGAAATTATTAAAGTATCTCATCTGAAGCAGTACTTCATTTTAGTTTTAAAAGACAGACCAGTGGAGTTATGGGATTTAGAAAAGCTCTCTCTACTTCGCACAATGTCCCGTAAATTCCCTTACATCACAGCTCTGGAATGGTCGCCTATTTTCAAAAAGAAACGACGGAAAAGTTCCTCCGGAAAATCCATTCCGGAACAAAGCCTAGAGATCTGCAAAGAAAAAGAATATTTTGTCATGCGTGACACAGAGAGTTGTTTGTATCATTTTACTGTAGAAAACAATTCCATAGTAGAGGGTGTGAAAATTCCCTCGGAAGCAGGCTTGGCAGCGGTGACCTGTATTGCATGGAAAAATAACAAAATTCTTCAGGCCGATTCTGAAGGATTAATACATATCTGGGATCTGAAGGCTCGCTGCTCAAATGGCTCCCATGCAAATAAAGGACCTGTCCTGAAAATGTGTTTCGCTCCCGGTAAAAGTAATTTCAAATTGTTGGCCTTATTCAATGACAGTGTGCAATCGGCCGATGTAAAAGGCAATGTTTACAATCGGCACTTTCAAGCAAAATTTCCAGAGGAATACCCTAAAGTTATAGACATTGATTGGGCTGATAACAAAACTCCACTGGTAATAACAGAGGATGGCTGTTGCTATATTCTAGAAGACACTCTATCCTCAACAAATTCTTCTCTAGCTGATTTGGTATTCGCAAAATCGTTTTCGAATGCCTACAAAATGAGGCCAGAGAATCAGTCAGTATACTATTTAGAGAATATAGTATTCAGGAATATTTCACCCAATGTTAGATTAGATGAAATTTGCAATTTAAAATATTTCACAGGACTCAAGAACGTAGAATGGCGACACTTATCAACATCTCAAATAATGATCCTTTCGGCCCATTTGTTCAGCTGTCAAGCAGAGATTGATTTTTGGACCGTCTCCGATTATTACTTGAAAGCGGCCAAAATCATGGCCAAACTCCCGAAAGATTCCTTGTCTGCCCTTGATTCCAAAAATGTAAACTTTTACCAGAAACTTGCCCCTCTAGAAACATGTTACGATTTCCTCTGTGATAATTACTCGTACAAAGAATTGCAGCTGGAAAGGATACGATTCCAAGAATGGCGGCGCACTGACTATGATCATTCCCGGTTAGTTATCAAGAAACTTATCCTTCTCAATGAGACGGATAAAGCTGTCCAGTTCCTACTCGAAACAGATTTTGATCACCCTAATTATTACACGGATGCCATCAAAGCTTGCTTAATAGCAACGATACAGTCTGGTGCTGCATCTCAAAGCACCATCAAACTAGTCGCCACCAATTTAATTGCGAATGGCAAAATTTGGGAAGGCGTTGAGTTGCTTTGCTTGATTGGTAAAGGATTAGATGCTTGTAGATACCTTTTGTCTTACAATCAACATGGCTCAGTCGTCTGGCTAGCAAAGTCTGTTCTCTCTTTAGAAGATTGCAAGGAAGTCATGTTCAAAGTCGCTGAGCACTTCCTAGCACAAGGGAATAAAGATACTTATGTTCTGATTCTCATCTCTTTATTTGAATTTGGGACTGCTTTACGGTTCCTGATGGAAGATGGCCAGTGGGAGCGGGCTCTAGTCCTATACATAGCCTGTGAAGAGCATGATGTGCCAATCAAACAAGAACTAACTGACCTCATCCAAGAAGATTTTATAAAACGCAGGCTACCAAAGATATGTGATTTCAGTCGTGTGGAAAATATAGTGCTAGAGATTGATAGAAGCTTGTCTACCAGGCTGAGCTCAAAACTAGACAGTTTAGAACAGTTGCAGAAAGAATTCAAAACTGATTGTCTAAGGTTTGCATAGTGTTTTAACTAATGGTACCTTTGCCGGACGAATCCTCATCATTTATCTAAACATTTGTTCTCTCAGCTTAATTATAAGCTACAGTGTTGGCTTGGCTTGTGTTTCTTTCTCTCCTTTTGTGTACCTAATAACACAAGTAAAACTTGTAAGCTTTGAAGAAATAAGGTAGGAGGTTGTAGCCTTTCCTAGCCTCCTAACTTTTGTTTACGTTTTGTGAGTTTAAGCGCACTTTCAGAATTTACATTTCTCAGTGGTGCATAGAGTTTTGGACCTTCCACACTGGCTTTATTCACAATTTGCTGCTCAGAGAAAGATCTAAAGAATAAGTCAGTAACTTTTAATTGATGTCGTACTTTTCTGATGCTTTGAACGAATGTAAAACATTTGTGAGCCACCATGTTCGTGCTTCAACTGCATCCACCTTTCAAGACAGAAAGAAAATTTCAATTAATTTGCCCTCTAATTTTTCTGCTGCAAGAATTTTCACTTCTCAGAATTGTTTTTTTGTAACAATCGTTTCCGGTGAAAATAAACTTCAGGTATTGCTGTGAAGGTCGTGTCAAGAAAAATATGTTGTTATCTTAATGTTTCAAAAATTCAAAATAAGCGCTGTGGTCAACAGTCTAGCACAAAAAAAGAAAAGTGCTGTTGAGAAATTGAGAACCTTCAATAATCTTGAGTAACTCATACTTACAGCTCTTCAATCTGCTTCCGTAGTATTTAGATGTTGGCTCGTGAGCACTGGTGGAAGAAAACCAGCAACAATTTGCCAATATCTCCCAAACATAGTTGTGCAGTAGACTCTACCCATTAAGCGTATCCTCAGGACTACCTGATCCTCAAATTCTCATGATCAGGTTGATTGTGCCAAACACTGAAAACAAGTTTGATGTGTTTTTGGAAATCGATATGGCATCAGTCATCAGGATCATCTGCATCCCATTTTTTTGTCTGGTATAGATGAGCCCGATGATTTTGATGCCATTGATGACCGGAAAACACCCAAAAATAAGTCGTATTTTTTGCAACTTATCAGAAGCCAATCAAACAGTGGTGTGTGGTGGACATACAATCAAGGTAGGCAATTTGTAATGCTCAGAGTTTTCAGTAACTTCTCTTGGAAAAATCTTCAGGTTCTTGACTTCTCAAGTGCAGAGCACAGTCGAATTACGAAGAAATTATTATCAGTTAGTAGGTCTGTAGGGTAATTTTTAATAATTCAGAAAATCTTAGGGCAAGCAGTGCCTGCCTTGCTTGCTGGTACTGAACGCCATTGCAAGTTGCAACCAAGTATAATGAGTCATCACCCTTGATATGTCTATATGGAGGGAGCTCTGTGGGGTTCTCTGTTTCTCAAACTAGCAGCATTGCCGTAAACGATTTTGACCACCCATTGTCAATTTGCTCTGGACCTTGTGAACAGAGGAGGTGAGAAATGCCAAGTGTGCATCAGCTCATCGGTGTGATTTTGAAGACAATAGCCCACTATAAATTCACGGTTAACTTTCGTATAATTACTGTGGGCATCAAAAGACAGCTATTATGGATGTAGCTCTATCAATGGAAAAAAAATTCTTTCGGTTCTATGTATACCGTTGTAACTAAACTTCCCTCTATTTTCTAAAATTTCACAAACAAATTGTTTGTAATATATCCTCATGCATTTTGCTTCATTTTTTTACCCGTGTTTTTTGTTTCATTATTTGATTCTCTCATGAAATGGGAGTTTTATTTTCCTAATTGTAGATTTTAGATGCCTCGTTACACTTCGAAAATTGACTCTCTCTCTCTTTTTGTTAAAAAACCGTAAAATAATCATTTTACGTATTTCATTGGTTTTAGCTTTGAAGACGCCCTAGACCAAAGAGAGATGGTAGGGCAGTTTACCATGAAAAAAATAATATGATGGAGGTAATACGCCGGTTGTTCAGGAAGTAATGCCGCCTCTCCTAACAGTCAGCTGGTTAAATAATGTCTGTTGACTCCTTAGATTTTGACTCCGTTATGCCACCTGGAATTCTTAGATTAATTTGTAATAAGTATTGCAGGTGGTCTACCTGAGCTAAAATCTAAGCAGTTGATTGACATTATTTAATTCGTTGAATGTAACTCTTTTAAATATAAACGGATTGATACAAACTAACAAGGAAAATCAAGTTTGAACTTTGTATTTTCAATTCACAATATGTATTAGTTTTCAAAAAATTATCACCCAAGTTTCTTGCATTTCCTTCCGCATCGGACAAGTTTTTCGAACTGTCGGTGAAAAAATTTGAATCTAGTTCCTGTGCTTCCGTTGTTTTCGCTTTTCTCCTCATCAACAGTGTTGCCTTTTTTTGGATAGTTATCTGATTTTTCCCATTTATGACTTTTTATAAGAGTTGGTAATTTATTTGAAAATCTGGCAACATCGCTCATCAATGTGTAATTGAAAATTGAAAGCCATAACAATTTCAAAGATGATAAATAAGTAAATTTCATCATTATGCTGCACTAGCGATGAGGTGAATTGTATATATACCTGATTTCCAGCTAAATACAGGAATCAGGTATATATACAATTCACCTCAATTTCAATGATACCTAAAAAAGAAAAAAAGAGGCAGTGCCTTACAGAGGAAAGAGACCATCTTCTTTCAATTGATTTAGAGGAGACCAAACCAAGAAAACGATGGATGTGTGGAAACAAGACTCAAATTTTTCTGCCGGCTGCCTTCTAAACTTGTTCACTGCCGAACAAAATGCTAGGCTAGGAGCTTGAGGGATGGTCTGTTGAAAGCTGATGTCTTAAATTAAAAACATGGAGTTTGAACCCGAATTTAGTGTTTACTCTATATTGATCCGTTCATTTTTAAAAGAGGTGTGAGGGAGAAGGCATAATTTTCCGAACAACCTTTGTAAAACCTACCTAAGTGATTCTTTCATTTCATCATACTTGTACAAAACTCACGTCACTGCATGGGCGGATACAGGAGTTGCTCTTTCTCTCTCTACTTCCATTTGAATTCATGTGTTAGAATATGATAGCAAAGGGGGCCATCGTGTGACTTTAGCCCCTTTCTCCGTTCTTTTCTGACACATGCGTTTAAATGGAAGGAGAAAGAGAAAGGTAAATTCCTGTATCTTCTCATGCATCACTGTTATTGTCTCTCCATTCCAGTTTTGAAAGATGATACTCATAAAATTGAACTAGTCCTGTAATGTTCCAAATATACTATTTTTCAAGTGAAATGGTCTGTAGGTATTTTGTCAGTAGTGTGCTATATTTTTGAATAAAATTCAGCTCCTCTGATACTATTTCTTAAGCTCTGTGAGCAACTTGCCTCAGACTTTAGTTCTCAAAGAGACTGTTGTAGCATCCATTATACACTTTAGGCACATTTTTAATTATTCCATTTTAATGAAAGATTCTTTTAAAATATATGTAGGACGGTAGTTGTAGTTGTTAATTATTGTTCTTGTCTTTTACTTGTGATAATGTTTTTATGTGATAATTCTATTTATAATGAGAAGAAAAAAAAATGATTTGTTGTAAAGAGCTTTGTGTACAATACAACTATATATTGCATTCAAAAGACATGTTGCCGCTGTTCTTTCTTTCTGACAACTCTGAAATCAAAGGGGTTAAAAATATTGATCATTGTTGAATTGATCGGATGAACCCTTTTCAAAATATCGCCAATGTTCCACGAAAATCTTTGCTCCTCTGAAAGGCCTAGTTTTCTTTAGACTCAATCCCTGATTCCACAGGAACAAAATGTTGCGTTAATTTTTAACTACTTGCATTTGATTTCTCAGGTCCACGTACCTAGGAATCGATGCTTTACTCAACATTTTTTCTCCCGACAGAAATCGTAAAAAGTCAAAGAGGTGTTTTATTATTATTAATAATAATGGAGGACTGATCCATCGAATAGGTGGATGTGACAAACATTGGTTTTGAGAAAATTGTCTTTAAAAGCAGTGTATCTTAAAAAGTTTTGAAGTTAAATACTTGAAATAAATTAAATATACTGGTGCATGATCCTTAACTGCATGATTTTTTGTTTTTCAATAAAATAATATTTTTTCAGTACTTACAATTTTGATCCTTGAGACAGGGAAAAATAGTGAAAAAATTCTTTCCATTATATTTCAATGGTAAAGAGCCTGAATATTAATTGTTCCAAATATGGCCTTACCCGCATTTAGGTATCCATGCAACTGAAAATAAAGTTTTCAGGCTAAAAAAAAAAAAATTAAAGTAGTAAAAAATAAGTTAGTACGTTTCAATAGTTGTTTTTTTTGTATATGGTACCCCTGCGTTACTCCAAAACATAACAATAAAAATCGGAAAATCTCTATCAGATTTTCAGAGAGCTATATTCAACCACTCAGCACGTTCTCTATCCTGTGCTGGGCGCTCTAGGACAAAATCGACAATTCTTACTTGTTTAGTATCTGTTCCACATGTGACCCACCATGCAGCGACAGTACGACTCAAGTCCCCTACTTTTAGATAAGGCTTCAAAGCAATTTTTCCAGATCTGGGCTCATCTGCAGTTGAGGGTTAAAACCCTCATCTTTCATATTCCGTTAAGTTTTTTTTTTTTTAAATTCATTCCAAAATAAGTTACGGTCATTTTAGAAAAGAGTAACAGCGGCCCTTTTGGTAGAAAACAACTTTTTTTTCCAAAAAAATCTTCTAACGGAGGGCGGAAAAAATTATGAAATGAGAAGTTATTGCAAGACATACAAAATAAACAGTCTTTAATGATATACTAAAGCTTTTAAGGTTAGATAAAAAAATAAAATAAAAACAATCATCTGATGATTAATAGGAACAACAAGATTTCTTCCTAGGTACTTGTACGTTTAACATTTCAGGTTGTTCTTTCCGAAACGCTGCGCTGTTGAGTAAGGTATAGCGCATACGCACCACTTTCCCCTCACTCGTGCGTACTATTTTATATACTGTGAGCTCAATTTTGTAGATTTAATTACAGATATATGTATGTAGTATATTGAGGATACAAGGAATCAGAATAGCTGTTTGAAGCCAAAAGGGCGGATGTTAAACAACTTGCCCTCTTGATGGATCAGTCCTCAATTATAAATGCTCAACTACTTATTTTGAAGTCATTGGTATCATTTCTTGTATAAGTGCCAGTCATGCAGATCAGAAGGACCCATCCTCATACAGTTCATCGGGCTGCTTTGAGGTCAAATTGTTCAAGGATTTTAGTTGAGATAAGAAATAATTTTCAGAAGAAAATGATTCATAATTTAACATGTGTTTTATTTGATTTCAATGGCATTTAGAGGAGGCTTTTTTTTACAGCATTAACAATAAAATTACACAATAATAAAAATAAAATTTAAAAAAAACAAGTTCAACAACAAAAATTGGTGCTTTAAAAAAAGAGAAAAAAAAAATTGCATACCTTGCAGTGTTCTAGCAACGATGATGTGACACATTTTCTTAACTTATTATCTTTGGTGACCTCAAGCCCTTACATCATTGTTATTACTCGCACTGTTTTTGTACACTTCCCCCTCTTCATGATTACAAAAAGGTAAAACAAAGTAACCATCGAAACAGGAAAAACAAAAAAGTAATAAATCAATTTTGTAAATTAATCCAAAAAGTTTAAAGAAATTAGTGAACTGCAAATATTTTTTTTTCAAAACTCCTAGACTGGTTTTACAGGATCAACGACTTTCAATCAACAATCAACGCAGGGATCCAAAAGTCTCAAAACTAAAGAAAAAGAATAAAGAAGAAAGAAGGGCTACAAATATTGATGAGAAAAATTAAAAGCCATTATTTTTCTGACTTTCATCTCCTAAAGACGCAATTTTCTAAATCGGTCCTACGAAGACAAAGCTTCAAAATTACGAAAAAGTGGCAAGACCGATGTTCCACTATTATTCAATAAATGATGAAACCTGGCAACACATTTCGAGTCACCCTTGCTTTATTTCTAGAGAGGTAAAGCCCCATCAAAAATAATTCCCCAATCAGGAGATGTAGACGAGCATACACATTCCATCTTAATTTGATAAAAATATGAGGATCAAATAATCGGGGTCCTTTCAGTCTTTGTTTAAATTGATATACTTAAATTCCTAAAGTTGTTAGTTGAAGATAAAGGTGGGAAAGCAGCAAGCAGGAGTTAAAGATGGTTGCTGAATGCGTAAAACATGAAATTTGTCTTAAAAACTAAATCTTAAAAGTAAAAAATAAATAAACTAGTGAGAATGAAGAGAGACGAAACATTCATGATAACTGGACTAAGAAATAATACTGCTACAGTCAAAGCACCTTGGATCTTCTTTAAAACCGAGGTGATGACAAACCATGTTGTCCCTTGGCAATTTAAGAAACCTTGCAACTTTGAGTAACAGCTGAAACAGCTTGAGAGACATAATATATTCATGACTGAAAAGATGAAATCAAATTTGCATTCTCCCTCCACTTTTATTGATTTATGTATTTATTTATATTGTAACCAGTTTCTAGAATACCCTCACAATCAAACTCAACACCATGTTCTCTCACAAGGAAATTATTTTTATCCTAATACCTCGGTTAAGTTTGGGGACGAATATGTCTAGGAAAGAAAATCATGACATTTATTGCTTCAGCTGTTTAATTTCAATTCAAAAGTAAACAAAAATTTTAGAACTGAGCTATGAAAACCTCACTTGTACGGAGAGACGTTCATCAAAGTATAATTACCAGCTGATCAGTTTTTCTTAGTTTTATATTTATGCTGGTTTAAAGAGGCATACGGTGAGTTACCAAAAATCAAACAAGGATAATTCAAGTGTAAAAGTAAAATAACTCTTCACGTTTAAAATCAGCTAACAAAAAAAATGAACAAAAATATACAAAACAACCCAAAAAGCTAGTCATGAATTGACCAAACGCCTTCTGTCTATTAGCATGTTACAGTATTATCCTTGATTGAAAACAATCCTAGACAAATTTACAAATATTTTTACAGTGTTAAAATAAAATAAGAAAATTTATCTAGAACTCTCAAATTCTTCCATTCACGGAACAGAAGAGGTTCTTCTTTACAGCTCAATCAATGTTACCATCAATCTATTATTAATTTACAGAGTTCAAACTTAGTAAGAGGGGGAAAGAGACTTATCAACACCGCAAATTTTTTTAGGTTAATTAATTTACTTTCTTCTCACTTTTCATCTTCAAAGGCATTCAAATGTAACAAACTAAATGAAAAAGTGCAAAAGAATGTACGGTTGTACGAACAAATCACATTTACAAATTTTGGGTACACTTGCTTCATTAAAGTAGTTTAAACTTTCAAGGCTCAGATTTCTAAGGACAATTCAATGTGGTCAATGAAGAGTCATGGTAAGGACACCTTAAGTAGCATGACAGTACGTAAAACAGCTTTGAAACATCTTAAATGCTGGAATTTTTGCTATTCACATGACATGAGAGCCCATAAGGCTAACTTTGGCCCAAAAATACTTAAATGAATACAAGAGAGTAGCTTAAACAACAACAGACTATCCTTTAATAAATTAGCCTAAAAAAAAAGAAAAAGAAAAAAAAAGAATAGTTTAACAAGTGAAATACTAGGGAAAACCTTTTGGTATTACGAAAATGAGCATGACAGGAAAAATTATGCAGATGACGACGGTTAATTTATAGAACAATGAGGGGACGAAATGAAGTATTTAAAGAGGAAAAAAAATTAAAGACGCCAGGAATTGAAATAACGGTAACAATAGACTACAGTCATATAATCTAAGGACAATTTGTTTAAACTATTTCTCTTCTTCTGAACTCTTTTATCAATTCATTACCCATTTGAGCTGGACTTTTCGTGACAACTACACCAGCCTGAAACACAGCAGAAAAGTAAACGTATGAAAAAAATGGAGTAGAGCCAATAACTACAATAGGTTGTCCCAGAAAAGAATGGACTTGACTTTCATGAAAATATCAGCTTCTAACTGCCAATAGTGCAACCTGATTGGTGAAAAGCAGAAAGAAGCCGATTTTTTCATTCATGGTTCAAGCCATAGAACAGGTTTTCAAGTCCAATCATTCTTGGAACAGCTTATAGAATGGAGTAGGACACGAAGAAGTTTTAGGAGTCATTTAAATGGGCTTGTTTCCAATATTAGTTACAGCATAAGGTAGCATCATAATCAAATGCAAAAAGCGATTAAAGTTAGAGGTGCAAATGCTGTGCGACACAGCGGCTGCTTCCAATTTGTTTTGTTTGAAACAAAGCGTTACGCTTTGCAAAAATAAAGCAAGCGCTGAATTCAAATTACCACTCATACTTCCAAAAAAAACTACATATCCGAACACTTCATGCCTTACAAGAGTCTATGCTCACACTGTTTTGGCCGAGTCCATGGCGACGAGGTATGAGAAGTCGCTAAAGCGCACTTTGCTGCGCGTTTAGCGAAGCAGAGCCGTGAGTGGTAATTTTATTTTCCTGGGAATTGTTCTCTGAGAATGTTTGTGTTGCCAATTAGTTGGTACAGAATTAGATATCTTAAGTGGGTAATAAAGCCAGTGACAATTTTTTGCTTGGAATCTGTGAAACTAATGTTTTTAACTGCTTTTTATCAAAGAATTATTGAAATTAATGACTAAATTGAATTGTTGAGATAGAAGTACAGATTTGGTCATTTGTCATTTGTTCCTGTCCCCCACCACAGCGCACCCCTGCTCTAAAAGTCAGATTCTTTAAAATTTCTATTTCCTCCGAGGATACTGGTTTTTACTGCAATATTGTTCCTATAGTAACATTAATCCTTAATGTAACAGTGGCACCTGTTTATAACGGAACCTCACGGGGCGGATACATTTTTCCATTAATATCAGGTTTCCGCTATCGGTAGGTTTACCGGATGGAGAAAAAAACTTGAAAACTTGAAAATTGAAAGGGCAACTGCCTCTTACCTTTATTTACCTTCGACACTTTGGAACTTAATTAAATCTTTAAAACTTATTAAATCATTAAAACTTTGAAACTTTACAAATTATAATGCTTAAATATTTGAACTGTTTAAGATTTGAAAAAAACGTCTAGTTTTAACTGTTGAGAGACAGAAGTTGCTCGTTTTTCTAATACATAATATTTTTGCTCTACCAATAAGGTCAAGCACTTCTGCATCATTTTTATCTAGGGCAAAGCTACTAAGGTCTCAACCTACAGTTAGCGCTTGACGATAGGACCGGATAGTTGGCTCCGAGGCTCTTCATTACCCGTAAACTTCAATTTTTTTTCTGACCACTACTTGTACCCGACAACCATTCCGCTTTTAACTCCGCTTTCTTCTTCAAAATTTCATAAACTTGAGTTTTCTTTACGTTAAATTTTTCTAAAACATTCTTCACCGACAATTTGTCTTTTTCTACCGCGTCTATCACTTTGATTTTTGTTTTAAGGTCCAAAACCGTTCGTTTTTGCACTGACATCATGATTAATGGAACATAAAATACGCGGAACTAGACACGTAAAACTCAACCAATTTACAACGAGCTGAGATTGATTACTGGTTAATCACTTTCATAAAAACATCTTTTGGCCAAGCAAGGTGCAAGTGACGACAGTGCAGAAGGATTAAAGGAGAGGGGCCCTCTGAAATAATCACTCATATCTCAGATAAAAAATCGCCACGCGGACAGATAATCGAGATTCGGAAATCGGTTCAACACATTCCCTAACCAGGTTGCCTCTTTTCTCACAATTTTTCTGTTAAATACGCCTTTAAAACCTTCCGTTTCCGCGTTGGACAGTTTCCGCTACGAGCAGGCTGATTTACATTGATTTAACACAGCAATTCCACGGGAACAGCAAAATTTTCCGATAACATCAAGTTTCTGCTACCACGAGATTCCGTTATAAATAGGTGCTAAGTACTGTATGTTGATCAGTTTTATTTTTACCAACATTTTTTTATTATTTTTGTTTGGAAAACTGGGAATATTCCCAACTTTTCAAATACTAGCCGCAAAGTAATCATACCAATGAGAGAGATAGTATATTATTTAGAGTTTTTTTCAGTTCTATTGCCACGGCAGAAATATCAGGTATTCAAACACTTCGGATGCTCCAAAAATCTCCAATTACACTGTTTTAACTCCATTTGTAGTGTCTAGTATTTTGTAACCACATGCACTATGCTTTGTTTTTCTAGACGCACCCTTAATAAGCCTATCAGAAAATTTAAGAACTGGGCTCATAGAGACCAAAATAGTTTTTTTTTTTTAAATGTCTGCTTTGAAAATTTGCATGTTCAAAAATCCAAGGTCCTATTAGAGCAAAGACTACTGCAAATCTTGAACCAGACGACATTGCACATCAGCTGGTCTTGCTTTGCACAAGGGCAGCTCTAGCTTTAGAGCTTCGATTCCAATGATTCAAACCATGATCATGGAAAGTAATTTCCATTTGTGATAAAACATCTTGAATGGTAGCTTTCAGTCACTTCAGCCAGGTGAGGCGCAAAGTTTGATTTTAATCAGGGTTCTGGTTCCGAAGCCGAAGCTGTGCATTATCAGTGATAGTTCCACTTACACTTACACTTTCGTGTACCTAAATAATACCCAAAAAATAAATTTAGTCTTAATGATACATTGAAGAATTAATGAATAAAGTTTTCACTCACATTTTCTAAAGCCTTAATTTTATCTTGAGCTCCACCCTTGCCTCCAGAAATGATGGCACCAGCATGACCCATCCGCCTTCCAGGAGGAGCAGTTAATCCAGCAATGAATGAGACAACAGGCTTTGCTTTACTACCCTAAAAACGAAAGCAAAGGGATTTAGTCGAGACAAAACTCAATGTTTTTTGAACTTCCGCGGGAGATTCTTGTTTCAGAGAACAGAGGGGTTATCAAAAAAGTTGCATGATATTGCAACTCATGCGGAAACAACGGTCATGACTAACTGATTTCATGTAACATAAAAAACAAAATAACACAGCATCGGGATTTAACAAAATTTCAAGCGAAATTGTTGCTAAATGCTTGCACTAAATGGACATTTGCAAATATTTCTTGAGAAAGCAAGTAAATATTGCATTTTCTCACTTTACAGCGAAATTTTCCTTTAAAATTAGAAGTGCTTCACATTTGATTACACCAAATCATTGATGGATGGCACGAATACAGGCCTGCTGGGGTAATATAACCCCAAGGTTAGTAAACATGACACTTCAGAATGATAATTCAATCAAAGTGATCACTCCTTGAAGACACACCTTAAAACAAAATTTCAAAATTGGGACAAAAAATAAAGAATTTCTTACGGCTTCAAATGTTTAAAAGCGCATAAAAAAAAAGAAAGAAAATATTGAAATCAGCATGCAACAGTTTCAAAATCAGCTTGGAAAAGTCTCGAAATCAGCAAAATAAAACCAAAATTTGAAAAAATAAAGTTTTGAAGCTCTATCTACACAGTATGTCTTACAAATAATTCTTCAGAAACTGAATACTTACAGAGTTATGTTCTAATAAATATTCTGCTGCTTTTTCTTCAGCGACTCCACCAATTTCTCCGATGAGAATGATGCCTTTGGTTTCAGGATCATTTAAGAACACTTCTAAACAGTCAATAAAGTCTGTGCCGTTGAACGGATCCCCACCAATACCGACACATAAAGTCTGACCAAGTCCAACCTTTAGAAAGAATAAATAGAATAAATTAATAAAAGCATACTTTCTGTCACCATTCTTACAGGGCTGCATTCAAACTCAACTCAAAGACCTTAATTTTAGCTACAATTTTAAAGAACATATTTCAGAGTCTTTCACCTACCGTGACTCAAGATAGAGTTTGCATCTCAGATCCTTCACCCTAGTTAATACTTAATACGTACTTAAGACAGTTTAAGTTAATACTTAAAACACTACCAACGAGGTATCTTATATTTTCATTTTTAGTTTGGATTTGGTTATTTTTTAACTTTATGTTCATTCTAATATATTTCCTTTTCGATGGGTCTATTTCAGAGACAGAGTCGCGGACTGATGTCTATGGATTGTCATGATTTGGAAAGGCTTCAGACAAAATATATTTTACTTAGAAATTAAGAGAGATAAATCTTATATATTTCAACCGTTAGGCAACCCTGCCAGGTCTACTGCAGCTGCGGTAGTATTTAGGATACGTATTTTTGATTGTTGAAGGAAAATACTGAGACAAGTGAACACCAATCTTAAAGCTTTCAAAGAGAAAATTGAGTTTTTCTAACCTCTGAAGTCACTTAGACCCCATTAGCAGTGATTGTAACTCAGGTCTAAGTCTTAGGAGCTATTTTGGCCATTCATGTCATTTTTTAGGAGCCATCAAGTATATTTTAGGGGCAATTTCTTTGTTTTTTATTTGGACACAGCGCGCATAAGAAACTAGTCATATTTTTTGCGCGCGATCAACATATCAGCAAAAAACCAAACGTGCAGGAACGTGGACTTTAATCGTCAGGAGGAAAAAACCATTCAAAACGGGAAAAAAAAAAAAATCTTAAAAAAGAAAAATTCTTAAAAAAATTTTCTTAGGCGCCAATCTTGACCGTCAACTCAATTTCTTAGGCGCCATCAACTAATTCTTAGGCGCGAATGGCGCATATGAGTTACAATCACTGCCCATTAGAGTATGGCGGGTTAAAAACCACTGCTTTTCACACTCAACTTTCATCATCCAATATTTTGTTCAACAGGATGCTTACCTGAGTAGTTTGATGGACAGCTTCATAGGTGAGGGTACCTGATCTTGATACAACGCCAACAACACCCCTCTGATGGATGTGACCAGGCATGATACCAATCTTGCACTGAAAACAATATAAAACTAATCAATAGCAATTTTGTTCAAAAGTATTAACAGTTAAACAGTTTGGGCACAGTTAGAATCTGTTTCTGATCAAAGATTCGGAAAGAACTCTGTGAAGCCTGATTTTATTCAGGATAAACATTTTTCAAAAATTTGATAAAGATATCTTGCTGTAGCTTTTTCATTTTGGCTAAAAAGTTACGGACAGTTTTAACTGTACTTTCTTTCTTGAAAAAATGGCGAAGATGTGGATGTCATTTGTTTACTCAACCCATCGATAGACTATTTACAGTGTAAGTACTATCTATATATAGAATAATATAATCAGAATGGAGACTTTCATAAAAGCCAATGTAAACATTTTTCCGTCTCTAGTGGTATTTGTTCAAAATAGTGAGCATATCTCTGTCTCTATCTTTTGAATTGCTTTGAGTGTGGGGATAGCTTAGAACTTCTTAAGATGGCAGACCAGAAAATAATGTTTCAAAATGAATCCAAGTTTCTATTCTAATTGCAGTGATCTATGCTATTTAATTTGATAAAAGTCGCATGGCATCTGCATTCAAGCATTCATTCTATGCAAGTGGCTCCACCTATCAGCAAAAATAAAGAGGTAGAGTGACATGTATGGCACTATCTACAAAGACGAACACTGCAAACTCTTAAAGTCATATTCCAATTGCTAAGATACAGGAAGATCATTATGTATTTTGAATTTCTACTAAATCATGGTAAACCTGACTTGTTAATTACATTCGATCAGTTAAGATGACTTCAGGAACCATTCAGAAACAAAAGTAAAATTGAGTTACCTGGTCTGGAGCAATGATTCCTGGACAATTTGGACCAATCAACCTAGATTTGCCTTGTTCGACTAATCGCCGCTTAACTTTGACCATGTCCTGTTGCGGAATTCCTTCAGTGATACACACAATAAGGGGCATTTCAGCATCGAGAGCTTCAAAAATAGCTTTAGCTGCTCCAGGTGGGGGTACATAAATAACTGTTGCATCTGCACCAGTTGCTTCTCTAGCCTGTAAATTTCAACCATAAATAATTAGTAATTGGTAAATAAGTCTACATGGATGATAACGATTAATTGCAGTCGCTTCCAAAAGAGAGGCTCAAAACAATTCAAGGCAAATTCAAAATTCAGTATTAAGATACTTATTTCATAGAAGTGTAGGTATAACATTTCATGAATACTTGGAGCTCTACCGACGATGTTTGTCAATATCATTTCTGAAGCTCACGTAATTTGAGTAAACGGTTCTGACAAGTACCTATGTCTAATTCCAAAATGCACCAAAAGACATCAAGGAGCAGTTGGTCAACGTAAAGTTTCCATTCATTGGCATTGCTAACCAACCGTTCACCAAAGCGTTTTGATCATAATTTTAATTCTTTTTTCCTTTCAATATATTGAACTGAAAGACACAAACCCGATGCTGTATTGCATTTTGCAAACAATTTGTTTAGGATGACGACATTTGCAGGCTCTAGGGCAAGGGGAGGAGACTAATGTTGTCGACAAAAACGAATTGTTAGGGAAATAAAGAAAAGCAAAAATTAAAACAGGAAATAAAAAAAAAAAAATATAAACCTGAGTAAACAATCCTTGATTACCTCTTTGACGGAGTTGAATACTGGAAGATCTAGGTGAGTCTTTCCGCCTTTTCCAGGAGAGACTCCTCCGACCACATTGGTTCCATATTCGATCGCCTGTTTGCTGTGGAAGGTACCTTGCTTCCCGGTGAAACCTTGACATATTACTTTTGTTTTACTACTGAGTTTCAGATTTGGTCTAGTTTGACTGTACACATTGCTGCTGGCTCTAGCATTGCTTAATGAGACTGAAAAAAAAAGAGGAAGCAATTAAGCCCAAAAAAAGTCAAAGCTGCAATCATTAAGTAAAGAGTATTCTGAGGATAAGTAAGCAAAGAGATAAAAGATCAACGGACTTCAAAAAAAGTTTACTTACTTCTTGCAGAGAATGAACTGCCCAACTATTCTTTTAACGCTCAGGAATAATCCTGTTTTATTCTTTTATCTCCCTTGGTTTCTTCTCTTTTAATCATATTTGAGTTTCTTAAATTTGCCCGACGCATTGCGCAGAAATCAAGGATTTTCCACACCCATCTCGCATCCAAACATGCTCCATGACATGTTGGGCACATGTGACCCAGGATTTGCTGAATAAGTTTTTAAACTTAAAAGTGAGAAATTTTTGAGCATCCACTATATTCTTTAGACTTAACTCCAAGTGATTTCCACCTTTTCCCTGAATCAAAGTGATTTCTTGGAGGCAAACGTTTCAGCAATGATGCAGAGGTGACAGCTTGCGTCAAAACCTGGTTCAGGAGTATGGGAAAAAATTTTACAAAGGCAGTATACAGAAATTGTTGCACCGGTATGAAAAATGCAGGAATCTAGCGGATGACTACATCAAAAAGTGAGGTGAGATGCCTCATTACAATTTTAGCTTGTTTCAATGAAATATTGTTTCCCTATTTGGCTCTAAGTATTCTACTTTTTCATAGTTCTAAACTAATTTTATCTTTGAAGCTTCGCAGCGCGTGAAAAGTGGGTTTGTTTGATAGAGAGTAGGGTGTGGAAAATCCACGTTTTCTCCGCAACGCATCAGCTAAATTTAAAAAAATATAGCTTGTTAGAAAGCTGAAAGTACGTTTGTTTCACTGGGTTGGTTTTTTTTTTTTCTAGCATTGATAGTTTTAGAGAAAAACAATTATAGGTAAACTTACTGTAAAATCCACCCTCGTAATTCTAATTAGGACAATTGAATCATGAAGAACAATTGCACTGTACTTCGCAAATGAAATAGTTAGGGAAAAAATGGTAAAAAATAATAATAGCCTAAATTGTGAGAGAGAATGTGGGTACTCTTTTTTCCAAAAGTCAATTGATTCTTCACATTCTTCAGTAACTGGGTAAGAGTTACATTTAAGTAAACTTCAAAATTGAAGTCATTGAAAACAAATGTAGTTTCATCAGTTTTGTAAGTATTTTAGTATTCAGGTAGTCATAACTAGAGGGTTGATGATACTAAGTTATGAGTATCAACTTTTGATATCAAAAGATTTGAGAGCGCCCTCAGTAACTATGCTGGGGGAGAATAAATTCTTTCCACATATTATAAGAGGGAAGAAAATATTATAGGGCTGGTAAGCAATAATCATTCTTTTACTATGTATGTTGAAATTAAATATTGACACACACATTACAAAACTGACAGAGGGGGAAAAACACTATCATTACTAAACAAGCTGCATCAAAGAATCTAAAGTTTAAAGTTCAACGTCAGTTGTGAAACAAATTAACTTTGAAGATAAGATAATGACATCAATGACCAGCTACCGCAACAACAGAAATGATAGTGCAATTGAAACTATTTTGACAAAAGAACACCAAAAGAGGTTTGGAGAGTTGAATTAGCCAAAAATAACGCTGAAAAAAGTGAGCTACAGTGGCTGAATTTTGATAATGATTGGCAGATTGATAGGAGCAATAGGAAATACCAACTCTGGGAAAAACTAGTTGGTGTTCTAGACGTAGACTAGCTAGGAATCAATAATTGACGGGAAGAATGTCCATAGAGAATATAAAAATATGGTCGGATTTAAAAGTCTGAAGAGGACATGACATGAATACAGTCAGCAATTGGCTAAGGTCACACAGCAGCAGTGCAAATCAAAATTTTTGCAGGGGGTGATCAATTGAGGAATGGAAATCAAGAAGCTTGATTGGAGTCTACATGAAAGAATTCAACAAAAACACCGCGAAATTCCGGAACAGATCGAAATTTCAAAAGAGAAACGTTTCAATTGGATTTAGAGACAAAAATACTATTGAGTCGAGGTGGGTAAGGTTAGTGCCAAAGGGTAAATAAATCATAAAACTAACAACTTAGAAGATGTTGGGACGTCGAAAGAAGTGGCTATTATCGGGAGAGAAAGGTACTGGGTCATCAGTTTGAAAACGTAGAATGACAAGGAAAAGCAGACAATAGAGGGGGAAAGTCGTTTGTCGCATAAAAGTTGCAATTACTCACCCACAAACCGAGAAAAAACTCTCGAAGAAGCTGCCATTGTCAGTCGGAAGTCAAAGACACAAATGTGGCTGAAAAAAAGAAAACAGAGACAGCTTAAACAAAGCCAACTAGCGGAGAAGAACCGATAGGACTATTATTATCTTATCGAGTTAAAATTACTTGCTTTTTACACCATTTACAGTCGTTAACATTGAAACAAGGGTCGAAGGTTCCACACTATGGGTCGCAAAAGCCAAAAGAGAACTCGAAAAAATTAACAGAAATAGATATAGGTTAATTTTCAGTGCTGCCACCTGCTGCTACAAAAATGCGTAAATGCCCGAACGACGGCAGTGTTGCCAATCCCGTCTTTGGCAGCATTTTAAAACAAAATTAATCTTGACAAACTTCAAATACATACCTAAATCTCATTCAATTTCCAATAAATTTCTCTTCTGAATCAAAAGCAAAGTGGGCAGTTCCATTGCACTGACCTCACCCTGAAGAAACTTCAATATCAGAATAATGTAGAAAATTAATTATTATTGGTCAATGTGCAATGCAAATTGCATATCTTATCAGGAAACTCAATACAGAGAGATTCAATGGAGTAGTACTTAGTAGGACTCAAAAAACTAATTTTTCAAAATTCTTTGATGAAAACAGCTGTTTTTTATGAAGGGACAGAATAGATTAATTTTTATGAGTGCTTCGTACAATCGTACCAACTTCAACCGGATCACATCGTTCCCTCGACCTTCCTGCCGCCAACCCACCCCCTTCTCTCGCGCAATTTTGCGCGCAAACTTTTCACTTCTCTGAAGTTTTCTTATTTCTATTATTCTGATCTTCTCGATATTCTATTTCTTCTAGTAATTACTTGAGCTTTGAAATAATAAAAAAAAAAAAACCTTTTAATATTCATAATCAAACCATCACCGTTTATGGTGGGAAATGGTAATTTTTTCAACTCATATGAAACAGAGGTTTCGAGCAACGAATACCAACAGCTTTCCCGCTCATTTGATAAAAACTGTTTTTAATGGGGCTCTTGGCTCTTGCATCCTTTTGCTACAGGTGATTGAAGAATCAGTTCTTGCATAAAACCCATTGGCGGATACATCAGGGGGGGGGGGGAGCATCGCTCCCCCGTTCGATCCTTAGAAGGGGGAAAGAGGGGGAAAGAAGGGGGAAAGAAACAGAGAAACAGGAAAAAAGGGGTCATCGGGGGGCCAAAATCCCAAGTTCACCCCCCCCCGTACGCGAGGGCTGGATCCGCCAATGATAAAACCCTGTACAAATATTTCTGCCAAGGCCAAGGAAATTTCTGGGGAAGACACATTCTGTATTTAACGACCTTTTTGTTTTTGCTCCTTGAATTCTCCATGAGAGCTGAAATTTTGGGTTGTGCCATCACCATGGCCAAATGACTGAAAGTTTTTGTTTCCAAAATTTTCTGGGGGGGGGGGGGGGCGTTAACAGACCTCTAGGCTAGGGGGAGCTTAGCCGCCCCAAGCCTTCCTCTATTTCCGCTTATGATTACAATCTTGCCGTTACGCAGCTGTTTTCTGAGTTTATTACGGAATTTTTGACTTTTTTGATGTAATTTTCGTGATTTACTTATGCCGGTTAATGTTACATCAGACTGTACTTATACTATTCATTTTCTTAAAGCAAAAATTTGCAAGAGCCCCGTTGAAATATGAATAAGAACAAAATGATTTTCCCTGTACTTACCTTCACAACAATCATTTTTGCGGGCAGTATGGCATCAGATCCGTCATTTGATTTGCCGTTGCGGCCCCGTTCTCGTGAATCCAGTAATTTATATTTTCATCATTAGAATATTCGGAAAACTGGCACACCAAAAATTTTTCGATTTAGAAATGTTGAAAAGACTGTTCACATTGAATCTTATATGGAGCAATGTGAACCATTACGCCGGATGCGCCCACTGAGGGCGTTTGTGATGCGTGACTTCATTGTTCACATCATGCGCGGTCGAGGCGTGTCTATGCCTCGAATTTTACCGTTTTTTTGTTATTTGCTTTTTGGTTTTTGTTTTTTGCCTTTTTTTTTTCAAAAATATTAAATCTTAAGGGTCTCAGATACCTGTTACAATATAAAAGCTGAAAAAGCATGAAAATGTGACGAAAGTAGGTATATAAACGAAAATCAGAAATGCAAAAAGATCTTCTGGTAGCTCTGCCCTAGGACAGCGCCCTCATTTCAAAGTGATACACCCACACTAGGCATTAATCTAGACAATAAAAATCCAAAATACCTTTTTCCACGTATGCTATCCGAATCCATTCGTAGCATTTTCATTCGTTTTTTGTCTAACATCACAAGAAGTTCGAGCAACTCTGCCAGTTGAATATGCTCAAAAAAATTTAACGAAATTTTTAAAAATATCAGCAATAATTCGCAAATAAGTCTTTTCTAGCCGTCCAACTTCCTGTGAAAGCGTCGTCTCCATTTCCACATGATACCGAAATCACTGTAATTCAAAATAGCTTGACGGCTTTTCCGTATTTCTGCTCTCCTATTACTTTTGTGGCAATTTGATGCACGGTGTCGCAGCTCTACATTGCTTGTGAAAATTTAAAAAAAAATACTTGTAATCTGAATAGCCCCCCCCCCCCGGCCACCGTGGCGGACTGACTCACTTTGCAAAGTTCGAAAACTCAAAAGAAAGCATGAAAAAATAAGACGAATGAAATAGGTACCTACTAGGAAAGCATAATGCAAATAGATATGTCTTTTGGCGGTTTGGCGGTCGTATCCTTGAAGAGCGCCTTCATTTCAGGGTGATGCCAAAAGCATTACTTACGATACAAAATATCGAAAAGAGTGAATAGACCAATTCTTATTTCTGCTTTTCTCATACTCTTGTATCGTATTTCCAAGGACAGGGTGGTCTAAAAGTCCCGGAGACTTTTGAATACGATTGAATCGGCTGCAGATTTTTAAAAAAAAACGAAATTTGGAGGATGTTTATTATTAGAGAACTCATAATAATTATCTTTTGAGGGGGTCAACGTTTTGGAGGCACACCCCAAGCGGGGTTCCAACCCCAAACTCAAAATTGTTGAATGGCAACCTCTATCTTGTGGTGCTACAGCGTTAGAGTGGGCATAAAAAAGGGAGCAATTTGGCGCAAAGCGCAGGTCAATACAGTTTTTTGTTTAGGAAATATCACAGGTCAAAGGTCAATTTTGACAGCTATTTTCAAAAATTATTAGGCACCTACCTATCTCCTGTTGAAGAATTTGGATTTAAAAATCTAGATATCAATAGTACTTACTTGTAAAAGCAAGAGATTTTCAGAAAATATTACACCTGTTCAGAAGCAAAACTTGATTTTTAAGCCCCCAAATTATTTCCAAATTTGCCAAATCGAGATCCAGATCGCGATTCTTGGGCTGAAAAATATAATTTTGGTCTATCTCACAGCTGAGAAGCCCTCGAAAGTCTCATAATGCCCATTCAAGCCTTAAAGAGATCAATAAAGATACAGCTTCAAAAATCGATCTTTCATCAAAGATCTGTTATTGAGAGTTTAAAGGATCTTCCAGTGATCTAGTCCTTTGATTGAAAAAACAAAACTTTCATTTTAACGTGACAACAAAAGCATTGCATGTTCAAAATGACCGGATGACCTTTCTCCATTTCTGCTTTTCGAATACTTTCGTCGTATTTGTCTGTATATATTCTGCTATAATTTGCTCTTTGTAAAATAAACGAATACTTTGAATCCAAAAGGTTTATCCTCTTGACAGATGGACTCACTTCATAAAATCAACTAACTTCAAAAAGAAAATTTAAAATGTGATATGAGACAATTAAGTATTAAGAAAGCGGACATCTAATTAAGTCTTCTGGCCGTCCAGTCCTTGGATACGGCCTTCAATTTAAAGTGATACTGCTGAGAGCATTACTACACAAAGCATCCAAAATACCCAGTGCCATGCCAACATTTGCAGAGAGGGAAGGGGGAGGGGATGAGATTATAATTTTGCCATCCTTTGAGGAAAAACCTTACAATTTGATGACCAAGTTTTTGCTAGTTCACACTGCTGTGCTCCTGTTGCCCCTAGGAAACTGCCGCCCGGGGTACAGGCACCCACATCATCAAGCATCAATAAGCACAAGGAGAATTGAGGCAGTGGCTGCAATGACAGCATATAAAACATGGGGTATGCTCGTTCTGAGCGACTGACATTGTGAAAGTGTGTTGATTTCTTTGGAGGTGCTTACCTATCTTTGGTTTTATGTAAGTACATACAACTATTCCCTTCAATGAGTACTTATTAAACCAAAAGTGCACTCCTCCAAAGAATCCTTCTTCCTTTATAGAGTTAATTATTCAGAAGGAGCATATCCCTGTTTTACGTGCTGTTACTGCAGCCACCGTCTCAATTGCAGTAGGATTTTACACCTCTCTTCAGTTTTGGGACTGAAATGCATTGGAATTACATTCAAAGAATTTTTTGTCTTATCCGCGCGTTTTTGTGTTTGACACTTTCAAATATAAATTAAAAGATTCAAACTTTTGGGTTTGAGTATTTTTTTCCTCTTTTTTTTGCAGAACTATCAGCAAAAATTGTTGGTCTTGGCTCAGGGCCTCGTGAACCTTCAGTAGTGCCCTGAAGCACCGTGGAAATCACATTATTTGACGAATTTTAAGTGCATTTCCCATTTTCGTCCAGCCCTTTGACTCTTCTTGTAGGCATCTAGTGAATTTTAACGAGAATAGACTGTGTGAAATAATTATTAATATGCCCAGTGCATGAGCTTTAAATTACTTTCGAAGTATTTTGACATCCGCCTTCCCCTCTTCATTGTACTTTTATATTAAAAGATAAACCCTTTAAAATCATGTATGATATACTTTCATGGACTATGGGTGTGGTTCATGGGTGGGATTTCATTTGGAGGACTATGAGATATCATCAATGAGTATATATCCTACATGCAAATTTACAGCTCACGCACTTGTTAAAATTCGCTAGATGCCTATAAGAAGAGTCAAAGGGCTGGACGAAAATGGGAAATGCACTTAAAATTCGTCAAATATGATTTCCACGGTGCTTCAGGGCACTACTGAAAGGTTCACGAGGCCCTGCAGAGCCAAGACCAACAATTTTTGCTGATAGTTCTGCAAAAAGAAAAGAGGAAAAAAATACTCAAACCCAAAAGTTTGAATCTTTTAATTTATATTTGAAAGTATCAAACACAAAAACGCGCGGATAAGACAAAAAATTCTTTGAATGTAATTCCGAGGGTTTTTTGAGGCAAGCTTCCAAAAAATTCGGGGTTTTGAGTCAAACATGGATAATTTATTCTAAAAGTACTACTGGAACAGTGCGAGTACACAAAATTTGAACATTTTGTGTTGATTGTAATAAGTGCTCGAAAAAAAATCGCCAAATCAGCAAAAAAAGCGAAAATACGAAATCGCAATTACGCATAAGACAGAAAACGCGATGCGCCACCTCAAATATCAATCAAATGAGCTAAAGTTTTGCAAGGGGTGGCCTGCTCCATTAAGGGCACATTGATTAAGAGCTGTGAAAACAAAAAATTCGAAACTTTCGTTGTTTCGGGACACCTTGGGGCCGCCGCGCCTAGCGCATCACGTGCGTTTGAGGTTCGTAGCGCGTAATCAGCCAACTACGCGAGCCATAAAAATAGCGATAACAGCTTAACGCTTAAGAATTAGCAAAAACTGTTAAAATTTTGGCCCCTTAGAACAGTAACTCGCTATTTGCAGCTAGGATTGATATGTCTAATGCCATTTTTCGAAAAATTTACACTTAACCCCTTTAGGCCCTTTGAGCGCCCCCTAAATTTTAAAATTTTTCAAAATCCTTGAAATGGGTGTGTTTTGAGTCGACATAGAACGTTTTTAGCGGTTGGAAGGCTCAATCCGAACAATTCTAAAAAATAAGCAACACCCCCCCCCCCCCTAACTCATAACTACTGGTAGTGGCTAAAGTCGAATTTCTGAGCCCAAAAAACATTAGCTCACGCAGATTTCACGACCGAATTCACATTCGAAATCCTCTCCTGTAATTTGTCGAAACGCAACTTGATCTTAAAATCTACGAGGGTCAACATTTTTAGGGCCCTGATCTTTCCAAAGAATGCGGTAGGAATCGAAAGAAGATCGAAAGATCCCCTGCAGTTGCTTCCAGACTTCCTCAAGTGAAAGGGGCCCTTTGAGTTTTTTGTCACAGAGCCTCCGGTGAAGAGGGGGCTCCTAAAGTCCTAGGAGACAGAATTATGAGGCTAATTTATTAGGGAAGAAGGGCCTCCCTTCAAACAATTGCGCCTGATTTCAGGGAGATCTGCGATTTTATAGGAAGATAAACTTACTTATAACTTAAGAACAGAACAGAAGTCCTTCTCCCCTCATTTTTTTCTACTTTCTGTTTTTCTTTTTCCCCCTTATTTTTTTTTCTTGTACCTGGCTGCGTTAAGGGCCCCTCAACCGTTTTGGGCCCCACCGCACCGCGGTCTCTGCGGTCCCGTAAGTTACACAACTGTGTCCCATAAAAAATTTGGGCCCAGGTCTCTGTGTCAGATTAAGTAAGTATGACAGTATAGTGATCGCAAAAATTTTAGAAAAAAAGCTGGTGATGGTGTGCTGACCGATTCAACTACTCCCCATTTGTATCTGCAAAAGTTCAAACTTTCAAATGCTTTTTCCTTGACCCTTTGGCACCATGCACATACTTACCCGTTTACTTTAATTTGTGTCACTAGTGCTCTCTAGTCCACCATACGTTGACAATCAAAGAACTTTTCATAAAAGATATTTGCAAAACAGTGCATTGTTGAGCGTCTTCAAACACCTTTAATAAATGACACAAGCAAGAACCTACCACGGTAAAAGAATATTTATTTACACACTTGCTTTGAATAAAGGCCGCTTCATAAAAGATGGCAGATAATAGCTCGCCTGGTTTCCTGAGTCGTAGGTTTGCCCGTATCTCTGCACATTGAAGTCAGAGCGCATAAACAAAAGCTTGCCTCTGCACAGTAAACACGCAGATTGATTATTATCTGCCAACTCTCGCGAAACGACCTCTAAGTGTGCAAACATCTGACTTTTTACAAAGCTCTGGGGCCTGATCAAGTTGGAACTCAACCTAGTTCAATCGATGAACACCAATCAACCTCAAGAGAAGCATAGGACAAACGAGAGCTTAAGGGTCTTAAGGGTCTCAATGACTTATGGGTCATCAATGTCGTTTGGTTAGAGAAGAATGAGGTTACACCATGTAGTTCGAGTCAAATCTGAATTTTCGCCAACTTTGTCTGGTCCCTGGACTAAAAGGGTTAGAAATACTCTTCAGAAAACTTAAATTGTTTCCATGAACTTAAAAATTAAATGAAAAGGAGATGGAGGAAAATAAAAAAGAAGAGGTAAAAATCATAAAATTTGACGCACTTTATTTGATCAAATCCTAAAACAAGTTGATTTCTGTGAAAATAGAACATAAATTCAATAATTGCAGCCAACATAAACTCGTTCAACATTATCAATATAAATAAAATAAATATAATTAAATAAAATAGTCTATTTTCACTTTAAAGGAACAAAGGAATGTCTTGAGCTGTGCTCCAAAGCAGCTAATACATCTTGCTTTTGTCTAACATATAGTCTACCTTTTTTCCATGGATTTTGTAGCTGCAACGGTTTAAAATCATCTCGTAAACATCTCTCTCGAGCACCAATCACAGCGACAAGACAGAAATTATTTAACTGATCACTAGGATAGATTGGTCCACCTTTCCCTTTGAAGACCACGGCCATATTCAATTGTTTAACAACTAGATCGACGACCTCTCTGGCTGAAGTCCTGGGGCTGACGTGAAGTTTCAAGCTGGTGCCGGATGCTAGACCTGTTTCGTACGCGGCGTAAACCTGAACAAAAGAAGAGCAAATGAAATCTCAGCTTATTAAAATTCATTTTACTCACAACTTCCATACATAAGCATGTATATTATATCAGAGCAATACTGCAACCAACTCCTCTCAATAAAAAAAAAACTCTGTAGGAATACATGATCATGATCTTTTATGTATGAGTATGATCGTAGCTGTAGCCAGGAGTTAGCCTATCTCTCTCTTTGTCCATTCGATCACATGCGTCAGAAAAGGACAGAAGTAGAGGCAGAAGTCACTTGATAGCCCTTTCCTCCATCCTTTTTCTCCATCCCATTTATTTCGTGTACCAAATAAATTTTCTATTTTATTCTATTTTATTTCTAACCTATGTGTGTGAATGAGCAAAGAGAACAGGGCTGCTGTTTTGCGTATAATCAATGCTATTTTTCAATTCACCGATGATTCCACCGGTTGAAAAAAGATTACACAGTCCAGTTCAGGGCATGACTGTAATGAACTAAAATACTCGCATCTGTAATCTTTTCTCAACCGGTGGAGTCGTCGATGACTTTAAAAAACTTGCGGATATTTTAATTAATCAACGGAGTTTCCACCGATTAAGGAAAGATTACAGATCAGAGTATTTTCGTGCATTACTGTCATACACTGAACTGAACTGTGTAATCTTTTCTCAACCGGTGGAATCATCGGTGAATAGAAAAATAGCATTGATTATACGCAAAACGGCAGCCCTGAAAGAGAAAGAAAGCCAACTTCCTGGCTGCAGCTCAGTGTATTATAATAAAGGAAACTGTTTACATGAGCCATTCAATTTTTGAGTTACAAATGAAAAAGAATTGTTGAATAAATAAGGTGAACAGCACAATACTGTCTTTCTAGAGAGAGCATTTAAGAGGGGACAAGAGCAGGAAGGTAGGCATGGAGTACACCAAGCAAAAATAATAAGAGCAAGAATGAGGAACGGTTTAGCGAGCTACAGGAAAAGCTCGTTGGGTGGCACTACATTCCCGCTAGGATTGAGTTTCAAGGAATGAAATTTTCAGAAATGGAAAAAATTGGTCTGTGTCAAATTTTCTGGAAAAATCTGGAAAATTCCATGACATGAGTTTTCTGAGAGAAAAATTCATTATTTTTCTAGGACAATTTGGAGAATATAGGTAATCTTAGCTGAAAATAAACGTGCTTCTAGAGATGAATATTGACGCAGGTCTTCGTTCAAAATTTGAAAAGATATTCAAGATAAGGGACTTAGTCAGGGAGCTTGAGTGCTTTAATGCCAAATGCTTAAGAAAAGAAAAGCAGATATTCAGTTGGTGTCAGCAGAATCAGTAAAGAGAAGTCGACACGTATTTAATGCAATGCTATTTAGCCTTTTTTCCCTCTAAAAAAAAAAAAAAAAAGGAAAGAAAAAATTGATTGTGCCGAAAAAATTCTATAAGGTTAAATATTCTCTTTAAAGAAATTCCTCTCAGACTAAATTTTTTAATGTTGCTCTTATGGAAGAATTTTCAGAGGTTCCACGCAACGAGCTTTTATAGTATATATCTATCTACTGGCTGTCTAATTAAATGACATTTCAGAAAATCAAGTCTCCTTCACTTAGAATTACCAATGAGATTTTTTGAAAATATTCAGTAGCAAGATTAATAGTACTGTGCCCTTTAAATAATCAAAGAAAATCATGCCTACTTTCTGGAGACAGCGAGGATTTTTCACATTAGAGATGAAACTGGTTTTTCTTCAAAACTATCATCAAAAAGAGTTACCACCTAACAGACGAAAGCACCATTTCTTTTTAACTTAAAGAACAAATACTAATAGTACGATCACTGAAGGGTTTTAGGGCTGAAAGTAAAGAGGAAATTCTGCCACAATTTTAAATTGTAATGATAATTAATTGTGGTTAACTTGATATGCAATATACGATGTATAATTGATGTGAAGTAATACAGACTTGAAGAACTTAAAGAACTCAAAGTGCTTTAAAAAATAATTTTATCTTAAACTTCTAAAAAATTGAATACTTTTGATAATACAAGGGCTGAAATAAAAAAAAAACTGGTTTGAGACAGTAACGCTTTCTTTTTGCCAACTGTAGTTATCTTTCTCTTAGGGTGGGTCTTGATTCCTCCGGTTCTGTCTCAGAGCCAAGAGAGCTACAGTTGGTAGCGACCTAGTGAGTCTTAAAGTCTTAACTACACAGGATGAATCAAATGGAAGTGAGGTTTGTTAGAATCTAGTTTACTGCTAGGGGCAACTTTAGACAAGTTATTCAAAAGTTTTCATTTGACAGGACTCAGGCCAATCTTGAATCAAAGTATTCAATTTCATTTGATGCTTAATTGCTTCCTCTCGAGGCACTGCTCTCTTGTTTATTGTGTTCAGTGTGTCAGGGTGCAACTTTTCTAGGCATAACTAAGTAGGTAACTAGGGTCACTATTGCGCTACAAGGGTGCTAACTGGGTGCCAGTAATTAAGACCTCAGTTACCTGAAAGAAAGATCAGTTAAATTTTTCGTTCCCTTTAGCAGCTTAAAGAACCTGAAAAAAAAGTCTTGGTTACGATTTTTTTCAGTTGCTCTAGCGGCGGAGATATTTTTAAAAACTTTCGAGAGCTGGCACACACTTGAGAAGGGGGAGTGAAAGAACTTTGCCGAAAACTTAAGAGTCTCCAACACTTGGCTGGTCAGCCAAATCTGTTTTCTAATTGTCAATAGAGTGCTAGTTGGAACAAAAAAAACCTCAAGAACTCCTATTCAAGCTTAGGACTTTACCATGACCATGCACATAATATTGATAAACTGCTTAAATTCAAACAGATATACAGCACTGATTTACAAAAGCAAAGGCATAATGAATAGACTCAATAAATAAAAGAGGGGACTCAGCTGTTTTATTATCGTCCAAGCAATCTACCCAACAAGCGCTAATAAGGAATAAAGTTTAATCGGAAGCTGTTCTCCGTAAATCAACGTGTTGAAACAATTTTTTTGTAAATTCATTAAAACAAGAATAATACTCAAAAATCCAATTTTTTCGACAAACGCCAAGAGGAAGGTTTGGAGTTTGCAATCATTTGGCTTGAAACACAAACTGGAACAACTCTCTCCTGGAAAACTAAAGATTAAAATTACATTTTGTCGAGTCTGAGACCGAGTGTTTCTTATGAGGAATTGGTCATTTCTCTTTTGAAGAAACTAACAACTCGTTTAAAGAGTTCTTCCATTGTTGGATTGCCAATTCTAAACTCTCCGCTTGAGGTTTGGACAAAAGTTTTTAAATTTTGATGAAGGATTATATATTTTTAGTGAATTTTTGAAACTTAGGTTTTTACACGTTGTCTTATAGCCGAGTGGCTTGTGATCAGACTTTATTTTTTGAGCACCCTTTGGTGTTGCTCAATTCGTGACAGCACTTTTTGATAAGTAGGCGTGGAAGAGTCCCATCACTTATAAATAGATTCAATTCATTATGACAAAGGTGAAAGCTGCTGCTTGTTCGCTTGTTGCTGGCATTGACCAGTCAAGTGTTCAATAAATTGTTAGAAATGGTAACAATTTTACTTCAATCCATGATATGGCACTGGGTAATGATTTTTATGAAGGTTAGCTTAAGAGATTTGAAATTGCACCTCTAGAAAAAATGGATGCTTCCAATCACTTCGCATGAAAATGAAGTCTTAGTTTTACCACTCAAAATCTTTTGGTAGCTCACTTTCTTTGAGCGCTTTATACACGATCAAACTAGGATCTTTAAACTAGCAATCAATGAGCCGAAATCCACCACAAACGGCAGGTGAGCTAACCTTTGCATGTTTGGTTGATGTTTCATTCGTCAAACAACTGCAGATTCATTTGACAATGGATGGTGTGTCATCTGCTCGCCAATCTATAGTCAACAAAACTAATAAAACCCGTTTTGGAGGTGTTCGGGCCAAGGTTGTAGTAGAACTTTGGAAGTGTCAGGTTGGCAATCCTGCAGTTTGATCAAATCTGTCTGAGCGTGTACAAAGCACTTTACATCCACTACCAGCGCAATCTACCAGCAAACATGTAAGTCAAGCTTGATCTAGTAATTTGACATATAGCCGGCAGAGATTGGCGGTGTGCTGGGTGGTTGTCAAAGATTTTATCTGCAAAATTTTACAGACAGTTTGACGAACTATCTGCGCGAAGAAAAATCTTTTAAGTGCTCCATTTGATCAATGCTTTGAAAAATCGATACATAAAAAAATTGAAATATTAAATTAACAAAGCATCCATACCCATTGAACATTGATTCATGTTCAATTGTTCAAACTTGGATGATAATTAAGGACTTCAAAGGAATATCAATTCATAAAGTAACCATTTCGGTCACCATTTCACGTCCCATAAATGGAATGAAATTTGAGATGGAGTCTTCAGGAATTTAAAAAAATTGACTCTCACATGTAATATAAGAAGAAATTTTACTGAATTTATTGGTGAGGGTAAAATATTACAGTGATCGATTTTCCATAATTAGGAACTGAAAGGGTGAAGAACTTTAACAAAAATTGAGAGGTTTTCAATACAAATTTTAAATTTTCCAATTATGGATCTCTTCTTTCAGAGACGATAACATCATCAATAGTCTGGAAAAATAAGTTGAATCATTCAAATTACCTGTAAAATTCCAGGCGCAGGTGTGGGCATGGTTGTCCCTTCTTCTTCTCCTTCACTTTTGCTTCTACCCACGGAAATTGACTCATCGGAGGATAAGGAGTGGAGACTTCCAGAGACGTTCAGCATGCTTCCACTGTGTACCAAGAAAACAATAGAGGTTTTTATAAAGTATGTGGAACAGAACAAGGGAAGTAGCACAGAGGGATACAGTGCAATACAGACAGACCCCAAAAAGCCTCTAATCATTTGCTCAACAATGGATGGGATTTTGTGTTGGCATCGAAATCTTCTTAATGTTAGCGTTGATCAAACACCAGATCTTTGTTTTTAAGTTGATTCCTCACCAATCTGTAGGCACATTAAAATCCGCTAGATCACACCACTGTCACCCGCTTTCTGAAACCACAGGTTTGCTGCCTTTGACCGTCATTGGCAGGAGTTAGAGTCAATTTTTTTAAAAATGTTTAAAGCTGCGTCCGAAATCAAATCTGAAGGTACATTTTGATACCATTTAGAGCTTTCTACAACCAATTTTTTGGGTCGAAAGTATTGACAAGAAATTGTGAGTTTGAAGACTAGAATTGAATTCCTTCAAAAGTCACAATTCCTTGCTAATACTTTCGACCCAAAAAATTGGTTGTAGAAAGCTCAAAGTGGTATCAAAATGTTCCTTGAGAAACACGTCCCTACAAAAGTTGCATCAAGGTTTCACCATGGATATTCTCAAACTTTTAAATATCATAGTATCGTTGATAAGGACACTATTGAGAAGTAAGAACAAGATACGCACCCAGGTTTATTGTGAAGCAACGGTGATGCTGACAATCTAGAATGAGATGCATGATGAGCTAAAGTGTCTTCACTTTTTGAAGGAGGAAGTCTGCTAGAACTGCTACTTGTAGTTAATACCGGCACTGAAATTTATGAAGGGTGAGTTTTTAAGAAAGAGAAAACTTATTAAAAAACAAAGATTCTGTGAGCAAATTTTTTCAGAAAGTACATAATTATTTTTAAAGAATTTCAGAATGTTTTACAGACACCTCTATAAGATGGACACTTTTTTCAAATCCAAGCTTCAAGACTTGTTTTTGCATAAATTATGACTTGTGTTTTAACGGCACCGTATCCCCGCTTGATCTTTTTCAGGGGTTTAAAAGGACCGAATACAAAATATCTCGCAGTCCATCACCTTGTAAGATAGTGTAAAGTACCATAAACTTAAAAGGTTAAAATGCTACTAATACCTAATAAGAGCTTCTGTACGCTCTTCCTTATTGTACGTAATCAATAAACCTTTTTTCTGACCAACTGTTTTGGAGATAGTTAACGATAATGGTGCAGTTTTTGATGATGAATGTTAAGATATTTGGTTAGAAATGCTCGACTGCTCGGTAGTCAGTACAAAAATACAAATTTTACGCTTTTACGATAGAGAAATGCTATGTCTGCTCTATCAAAATAAACTATAAATTGGGTCTTTAGGAAATAAAGACTTATTTTTCCCATCTCTTTTCTTGTATTTCTATTATAAATTTTTATTCTTTCTTTTGGACATGTTGTCCGCATATTTTCAAATAAATAAAGACCACTTCTATTCATTTCAGAGACATTTTTTCGGATAGTTGGAGCAGCTGAATTTATTTTGTAACTCGATTCTTATTAAATCATGACAATTTCCTCACTTTAATCAATTTTTTGTTTAAGTGGCTAAAATAGAGTCTAAATTTCAATTTCAGGAAGAAAACTGAAGCTCCTATCAGAATTGGCAGCTCTCAACACGTAACTAAGTGGATTCAACTACCAAAAGTCATAATATTTCAAACTTAAAATTAAAATTCACTGAATAGAAGGTGGTACACTTTCGGGCCTGGGCATGTTTTATTAATGCCTGCTTCAAATACATATATAAACTCACTTTGATAAGCAAAATACTTACTTGAATTAATTAAAGGTACAGGGGGTGGGGGCCTAGTTGGCGGTGTTGACGGAGGTATTGATGTAGGTGATACTGAGCTCAACTGTTGTTCGCTTCGACTCAATTCTGCTGTAACTGTGCCCAGCAGTCTTGCGACGCCCGGTCCAGGCCAACTCCCTCGGGATTTCACAGCTTTCATGTCAGGAGGCTGAAGAAGCTGCAAAAAAAGAAATTGAATTGAATAAAATATCTTTGAACTAAATTAAATATCTGAGCAAATAAAGGGAATAAGAGACAAATTAAAAATCTAAAAATGGAGGGTTTTGTTTGTTTCACTTCCAACTCCCTCAAGGTTTTTCGAAATAACATTGAACATCTTCTGCTCTATTGAATTTGAAAAAAATCTTCAAATTTTTTCTAGTGAAAACTATTCAAATTCAGAAGGGTGATCAGGGAGGATCGAATCGTAATGGTTATCATAATCGGATCGAATGTTGATCAAATACGTTAAATCAAATGTACTTGCTACTGCGCAACTTGATCGCGCAGGCAACCAGTCATAACCACCTCCTACCTTCTTCATACTTCAGTCGACAGAGATTTCAACCGATCTTCGCTCGACAAAATATCTGTTGTCGGAAGTACAAAGAGGTGAGGAGGTGGTAATAATTGGTTGCCTGTGCGATCAAGTTGCGCAGTAGCAAGCACATTTGATGTAACGTATTTGATCAACATTCGATCCGATTACAATAACCATTTTGATTCGATCCTCCGTGATCACCCCCCAATCTGAAAACAATAATTTTTGCTAAACTTTGCAAGAGCCCAAACGTGATGGTGAATTTTGAAAAGTAAACTTACTCCTGCAGATGAATCTAATTGCGTATGCGATCTTTTTGGATGGTTTGCTAATAACTGCTTCATGATTGTTGGAGAAGGTGAAAACCGATCCCGAGCAAACGTGAGAACATCCATTAACCATCTAGCCTGCTTCCATACAGTGTTTAATTTCTTTTGTAGGGTTTCTAGTTTCGCTAACCGCTCTTTTGCAATATTAACTTCTGAATTACTAAAAGCCTGAAGAATATAAAAAAAAAGGAAACGTTGTGAGGCAAATCAACAATGAGGATGAATAATGGAGTCTACCTTCACTTTTAAAGCAATTCACATCTGAAAATTTAAAAAACGATGCTTCAAGGTAAGAGAGTCAGATACTTTCGATGTAGGTGCGCTACAATTGATGCAATTTTGTACTTACTTTCAGTAATTTCTACTATCTTATAATTGATTTTTGACAGCAATTTGCATCACTTTTCAAAAAATTTTAGAACTTATAATCGCTTTTTCTTAAAATTAGGTTTCTTTACCACTGAATTTGATTGTATCATAGCTACGATAGTGGAATTTTGGATGATGTTTCCATGAGGTTTACATTTCACTCATTAGTGTAGTACTTTGTTTTATACTTTGCAAAATATGAGATCCTCTTTCCTAAAAGTGTGTCAAAAACTTGAAAACATTTTTTTTATCTCATAAAAATTGGTGCAAAATGATTGACCACAAGGAGGAAATTGGACTGAACCATCGAACTACCACAAAATTTTGCTGGTCGATATTCCACCTCTAACCACTTAAGATTTTGACAAAACTCACACTTGCTTGGAGCTTAGTTCTTCTCAGATACGGTCTGAATATTATTTTTCAACCTGGAGATTAAAAGTTTCAAGTGATTTGATGCGACTATGTTTAAACTACAGTAAACTCTCAATTTACCGGATCACGATTTACCGGATTTCATGATTTACCGGAAAATTTTCCGGTCCCGGCAAAAGTCCCATAAGAACAATGTTAAATTTCATTCGATTCGCCGGATTTCACGATTTACCGGATTTTTTCTCTGTCCCAAGAAGAAATTTTTCCTCAATTTACCGGACTTTGCTCAGAAATTGCAGTTTTTTCCCGTGACACGGCGCCACGATCACAAAGAATCACCATGAGTGACTCTCCAAACTCATCAGTCGGGGTGTTTTGAAAAACGCATCAAGCAGCAAGGAAGCTCCGCTTGCCTTCCCGCGTTGCCACCCGTAATGCTTTGGCTCTCAAGAACTTGCCAACATTGGCAAAGCTGGCTGACAGCGAGATCGGCTGAACCTCCTCGGAAAAAGTAAGCTAATTTTTTGCAAAGAGATTTTTAGCAATGAGAGAAATAACAACACTCAAAAACCAATGGTTAGTGCCAAAATATCAAGTTCTAATCCCCCACGCGTTGTATATGCTTTTGTAAATATAACACTTACGTTCGTTTCATTAACGTGTTTACGTGTAGAAAACAGTGAAAATTTGGGGGGGGGGAGGAGAGAAAGAACTACCATAAAATTCTGCGATTTCGCCGCGAAAAATGCGAGTTCTCGGTTTACCAGATTTCGCGATTTACCGGATTTTTCGGCCTCTCCCCTAAAATCCGGTAAATCGAGAGTTTACTATAAATGTTAAGACTGCAAGAAATGGATAGTTATACTTTTTCAGCGATTGACTCTACATTATCCAATGCATTGGCGGATCCAGCAACCTGACAACAGTGTATTCTTCCCATTTGATTGCATGCGAAATAATCGATTAGTCACAAGGCTATAGCCCCTTCAAGAATCCATTGTTTATCATACATTCAAATGGGAAGAATGCGCAGTTGCCTGATTGCTGGATCCGCCTATGGTCCAATGTTAAAAGGACTTGAATTGACAATTGACTATGTTTCTTGCAATCAGAGATTTCAGATTTCTCATTAATGGATACTACTCTTGATACTACTATTGAATTAATTCACGAGGGAAGTGCTGTTTGTTGGTGGGCAAAATGTAATTTAAATTCTTGAATTGACTTGAGTAGCTATCAAGTTATTTGACAAAACTTTAGAATAATTTGAAAACAGGTGACTTACCTCTCTGTGACTGTGTTGAGCTAAGGTAGTATCTAATTCGATTATACAACTGAGACGAGAATATCGAGAGACTAACAGCCTTTGGTAAGTTCCTAAATGAACCATTTCGAACACTTGAACCGGTAGAGGGAGCATGTCAGTTCGTTGCAACAAGAGTTCTCTTTGCCCTGGCGCTGAGCAAGCTGTTTCTACAGGTGGAACGATCATTAGCAAACTTACATCGTTACTTAGTTCTACTACTTCTCCATCGTAAAACCTGAAAGTTAAGAACATTAAATACCTTTGAGATGAGCTTGAACAAGGATTAGGGGAGCTGAAGACAAGATACATCAACTAATATTGGTTGGTACAAAAGGTGAGAATTTTACCAGGTCTCAACAAATTTTTTTTTAAACGGAAATTTACAGAGATTTGAACAAGTTTGTTGACAAAAAAAGTTTGATCGTTCGACAAATACGCTTTTGTAGTAAAACCTAGGTTTTGATGATCTCAGAGGACTGTTACAGAAAACAAGGTCGCAATCTTTTGCTCAGCGGCTATTATAAAAAGCAATAAACCTTGCCTGGTTTAACATTTTGTCTCCTTGCTTGTTTGGAGTACATTTTGTGTAGCTCATGCAAATCCATAAATAATTTTGAAACTTATGACAGCTGGACTCTTTTATAGCTATTTCAATTCATTTATAGAGTCTTTTAAGTTTTTCATAGTATCTTTGCTAAACATAAAATATTGCTAACAAGCAATGGGATCAGAATATTTGGCCAGACTAGGTATGTAAGAATTAAGGGAAGAAATTCTTAAAATTGTGACGGTATCCACAGAGCGACTTGCCGTGGAATTAATGAATATGTAATTCGTAAAATATTTGCAGACATCCATGCATTTTTCTTTTTCTTTTTTTATGCAGAGGAAAAAAGCAATTTTAAAGTAGTGTAAGGATAGCTTATAATGCTAGATGATAAATCAGATGTAAGAGAATGTAAAATATTGAAGGTGTCATAATCAAAACATAGGAGGCCAAGATCGTACCTATGTTGTGAGGCTTGCTCTGGAGATACTTGCATATAAGTAAATAATCTTCGAGCAGTTGAGGCCACCTGTTCACCAAATAGTTTTTGTAGCTCACTCCCATTTTGCTTTTCGCCACCGTTGATTAGCCACTCCCACTCTTCACTGCAGGAGAGAAGATAAAAATAAAGATACAATAATAAAAACTAAAAATAAAAAATAAATTGAGCCATTTGAGGAGCAGTTCCTTTCCAAGAAAATTTAACTTAACCCGTTGATGTGTGAATTAATTTTAAATAATTAGCTTGGCAACAGAGCATATGCGTTCATTCTAAGCCAGTGGCCCACCAGGGGGTGAAACCGCAGAAGATAAGTGAAGTTTAGTGACGCTATTCATCGGAAATAGCTGCAAGCTCTTAAACATGTCATTCCGTTGCTGAGTAAATTTGTAATCCGAATTTCTTCAAAGTGAGGACATGACGTTCATTTCAATGGGTTGGAGAGTATGAACATTTTGAGCAGAGGCAATATATTCTGGGGACCACACACTAGCTATCTTGCCCACGTTAAAAACAGGAGGCAACTCTCTCTTTTTTTTTTTTTTTTTTTTTTTTTTTTTTTTTTTTTTTTTTTTTGCAGATGCATTACAACAACGCCCAACTGAATCTGATGTAGATGAGCAAAGAATCAGAATGTTATTGTTGGTCATACAGTCCAGTTGGATGTTCCTCATTATACTCTTTTGTGGAAAAGTGAGTGGTCTCTAGAGTATATTTGTCTCTGGTTTTGAGACTTGACTTCGAAAACACAAAGTGTTTTTTTTTTCTTTTTCTTGTTCTTTCTTTACTTACATTAAGTATTACCAATTTCTTAATTTCAAGGGCAGAAAATATTTAAATTACAGAATGAGATAAAATAAATAAATTAATACTCATATGATTAAAATTAGAAATATCGTCCTTCAAAGGCGTTAAACTGCACAATTAATTAAGGAAAGAAAAGAACAGGACAAAAACTAAATTAATAATTGTTACAGTAAATGTAGGAAGTAATTAAAAATTCAAAGCATGCCTTTAAAGGGGTCTCAATTGAGACAAATACATGAAAACAATAATCTGTTAGGATAGTTTAAGTAATTAAACGGAAAACTTACGCAGTGACATGAGGATTGCTCCTAATTTTACAATGAGGAGGGACATTAGGAGTTTTGGACGGAACTAGAACTTGTAAAAGATCAACAGAACTTCTCATTTTTAAATAACCTAAGTAGAGACCTCTGTGTAATTTCATACTGCTAACTTGATGATACATAATTTGATCCTGCAAAAAGAGTAGAGCGAGTAAGTAGATTAGATAAGTAAGAGTAAGCATGAATCGTCAAAGAGATCAATAATTTTTTTAATTTTAAAGCACAATGGATTGAAGCAATATAGGCAAAATGTTTTACATAGACACAGTGTTTACAATAATTGAATATGGAAAATTCCTGATTTTTCCCGACCATTTCTCAAAAATTTTCTGATTTTCAGGAGTTTCAAACATGGAGTTCCAGAAGTTCTATTGACTATCAGGTTTTCAACCAAACACACTGAAAATTCTATTACTTTTAATGGCTTGAAGAAACGTATACATACAAATCAAAAAGTATGACTTTCCTTCATGATACCCTTTCTAGTCCAAATAAATAAATAAAAAAAATCTTGACCCGAGAGCGAGATTCCTGAGAGAATGAAATTCTGCTAAAGTTACCACAAGTTTGGTATATTCACATTTTCACAACAAATAAATTCTGGGTGATTAAAGCTGCAGTAGAATTTCATTGTCATTTAAACAAAAACATTATAAGACTTTCGCATCATTTAAAAATCTCATGTAACCCAAAATGGAAGCAAGCTCAGTTTCAATTTTAGATTCTTCCACACGAACTTACCTGTATTGAAGACATTAGAATCTCTCCTACATTTGATTCTGATGGATTGACTAAGTTTGTTCGTTTGATTATTTTTCCGAGCGGTAACCATTTAGAATTGAGAACGGAGATATTTTTTGGATTACGAATATAATTTACAGTGCTAATGACAATAGTTCCTTCAGAGTCTCTTAAAGGTTTATGATAAAGTTGACCGAGATCTTGTATACTTAACGCCGTCTAGAATGACAAAGATAAGAGTTCAAGAGTTGTGGTTAGATCAATAAGAATAATTTCCTTTGATTAGAGAATGCAATATGGTAAGGGCTGGCAATAAGATGAAAATAAGCAACAAAGAATCGTTTTGCAGTCAAAGCACAGATGAAAGCATATCTTGAAAGTTCTCTGACCTTGATTTAAGGTCCAATGAATGATGATATCACTGGGGGGCAAGAACTTTCTCTGGTCATGGGTCAAAGTCGAATTTAAGTCATATTTTTATAGAGAATGGCACTGGCATATCGGTTGAAATTCCCTCAGAATACCATTAATTTGAATTGGTCAAGAAAGGCTTTGACCATTTTTGATCATGTATGCCTCACATCTTTAGTACAGGGGGGCGGAGGCCATTGACTTGAGTTAAAATACATAAGACTTGAAACCATGGATTTGGAGCTGAAGCCACAATCGAAATTGAAATTTGCACCTCTCCTTGAGAAAACAACTAATTTTCAGACCTGAAATTCACCATTCAATAACTAATTCAAGGTTTTTTGGTGCAGGCAGAAATTACATTCCATGATTACAGTTTGAATTATTGCAATAGGAGCTCTGACGCTGAGGGCTCGGATTGCAACACTCAAATTGTAATCATTGAAAGCAATTTCTGTTAGCACAAAAACATCTTGAATCAGTTCTTAAATGGTGAATTTCAGGTCTGAAAGCAATATTTAATCTTTCTGCCAGGAAAAGAGTACATTTGAATTTTGACTGTTGCTCCAGCTCTGAATCCCAGCTTGGAAATAAAAAGTGCAAAGTTTAAAACGTACCTGCATTTGAGCGGCAGCTTGCAATAACTTGATCCTAAAATGGATGGCTGAGGAATTTAAGGATTTTTCCATATCATTCTTTAACCATTTAACATCATCCCAAGTACACGCAACCTGAGAAAACAATTTTGATAAAAATAATTAATAATTGCATTCATATTTATCAGAACACGGAAAAAAAGATTAGAGAAAATAACCATATGGATACCTGATTTTGGCACCTGCTAGATGCTTGACCAGAAGTATGGTACATTTACCGATACTTTGAGTAAATTTGACATGCAATCAGGTAACATCACCTAGTACCTAGTCAAAACATAGTTTACTTCTGGTTAACATTACCATAACATCTAGAAGGTACCAAAATCAGGTATCCGTATGGTTATTTTCACCGTAGTTTTTTTTCCGTGAATAGAGGTAAGAAATGAAAACTGGAGGCGTTGAAGAGGAAAGAGAGGGGTTTAAGATCATTGAAATAATAAACTGAGTCTGGACTAAATGAGAATTTACGGCAGCAGTAACATTCCATTCATTTAGAGAGGAGATGAATGATGTGTACGTGATGTTAATTTTTAAGTAGCGCAACAGTAAAGTTTAAAGCTCTAAACAAATTAGAGAAATGTCACTTAATGTACAAAAACTTTGTTTACAAAACTGACCGGGATTGATTAAAGTACATACTTGAATTACTTGAAAATTGTTTGAGAGGTAATAAATAATTAAAGTGGGTGACGATGTCAAGTCACGAACTCCATTAAAGTTATAGTCACGGACTCAAATCAAAAGATTTTTTATTTTAACTAAAAACTAAAAGTGACAGTGATAATATAAGGCCTCTTTAGATGATCAAATTGGATCCTCAAAGTAGCTCCCAAGAGAGCATTTGAAGGTCCATGCGCAACACACAACATTTTTAATTAATTGTAAATTAGCGAACATTTGACACATAAACTTTCATGATGTTGTGTATCTGTGTCATGATTGGTGATGATGATGATTCCTAACAACATCAATGATTGTGAAAGGTTTGAAGGCCGCCAAACTATGATGGTGGATGATGCATACCAATCACTAGATGTTCATTTGGAGGCCACTTAGAGGATCCAATATGATCATCTGAAGAGGCCTAAAGCCAGTTGTTTTTACAAAAAAAAGCAGCAAAAATAAAGAAAAATAGGCCTTACTCTGGATGAAGTAAGCTTACAAATAATAGAATAGTGCTCATAATAAGTTACCTTTAAAAGCCAATGGAAATCATGGTATATTGAACCGGGATAAGTTTCATCTACTTCTATCACAGGCAAGAAGTCTTCATTAGTGACTAAAATTTTATCTTCATGGTATAAGAGACAAGATAAAAACACGCCCCTGGGAAAATTGAAATAATAAATATCAGTTCCGACTACATAAAAGGGTCAAAGGGTCTTGTTTCTGTGACAAGACATAAAAAACACTGCAAAGCTCATTTCTTGCAGTTCTAAACAAAACTGACTTCAGAAAAAGGTTGATAAAACTGTTACAATTCTAGAAATTCTTGTCTTAGAACTGTCCCATTATGAATCTGGAGATTTTGCACTTTACTTAGAAAAGGGTTGGAACAAATCGAAGGACACAGTACTTTGCCTGATTGTGCAAATGTTCCCATAATACACTTGAAAGAAGCAGCTTGATCTAGCTACTCAGCGTCATCGATGCATTTTGAAGTTATGAGAAAGAGGAGTCAAACGCCAAAATGTAGAGCTCAGAATGTGTCAGCTCAAGAAGACGAACCTTGAAATTTCAGACTTTGAATCGTCTGGATATGAATGGAAGGATGTGATTGGTGGAGACAAGCCATGTGGTTGTCAAGTCTAATTAAAAGATAGAATTTATCTAATTGGATATCAGGTGGATATCAGGTCTTCGAGACAGTCCGATACCCATCAGATAAATCACGTACTTTTTTTGAAATCTGATTCGACTTGGAAACCACAGGACTCAATCAAACCAATTTAATTTGAAAGCTGGATTGGTTGACAATCAAATTTAAAAAAAAGTTCTCGCATTAAAGTTTCTTCACTTTTTTTAAACAGTTTATTCAGCTTTACATATGATTTTCTAAATTCTAATAAAATTAAATCATAGGTACTCAATGAAACATTTTTACCAAACTTTTAAAAGATCCCCAACTTTACAAAGTCATCCTAGGTTTTGATAATAAGTTGCCTACAGCCTTTTAAAATAATAAAAAAAAAAAAAAATTAAAGCACTTTTCCTCCTTGTCTCTTATTTATCAATTTACCCATTCATTGGTATTACCTACTACATTATTCGACGACATTCAACAAATGGCTCTGAACTTGATGGAAACACATCAAAGAATATCATTGATGGTTCTCCCCCCCCCCCCCCCCCCCCCCATTGATATTACCTCAAAGTATAAGGTTACACTTGAGATTAAAGATAAGCAAAACGTTAAGAAGGAAAAAAGAAGATGAATATAGTTGAAATTTTACCTTCTTAAATGCTTTTGAAATTTGGAAGCAGCAGTGAATAATTGTTTGATGGTGGTCTTTTTTTTTCTTTGTCCTAAAGGTGTCTCACCAGGGGCAGGCAAGTCACCTACGTTTTTAATGTCTGGCCTAGAACTTCGAATTTCATTAAACAGTTGATCGAGGAGAACCAGATTATCAGCTGCCAAGCGCTCTTTCTTTTGCGCAATGTCCCGCCAACCTAATGAGAAAAAATTTCAATACTCAAAGATACATGCCTTTCGACAAAAAAAGAAATGCTTTCAAAATACAGATCTGGGAACAAATTTTAATAACTAGGTATGCAGAGACACTCTGCTTCTAATTGGATGTCCGTCCCTCAAAAATGTGCATATGTTATCGAAAACGAATAAGCTTAACTGATCTGACCCCCAAGCCATTTGACACCTGTTCAGAACCAAGAGGGGATCTTTAAAGACCCACAACGGTTTTTCACCGTTGATGCTGTTACTTTTACTGTGAATCATCAACTATATTAAGTGATTGAGTAAAGTCAGCAAATTAAATAAAGACAGTCCCCGCCTTGAGTTTTTGCTCAGGTTGGCCACTTTCAATACTTATCACAATGAATCTAAGCCACTCAGAATTTCAGGGACAGAGTAAGAAAAACAGGATAAAATCAACTTACTTGATGGTGTAACAGAAGTAGGTGTTGAATTCCTGAAACGACTAAAACCTTTGATGTTACCGCACGCGACCCTGAAATAGTATTTTTCTCCATGATTTAAATTTTCTACATTATATTCGAGCTGCTTTGTGTCGAACACATCTTGAGATCCAGCTAAAGTCCTAAAATTACTGTCTTTGCTCCATTCAACTGAAAAACAAAGAAAAAAAGTTGCTTACAGATCACACACCTACTTAAGAAGAGTATAAACCAACAGACAAAATATTTTAAAGTGAACTTTCAAACGAGATACATAGCTTTCATAAAAAATTTAAAGAGAGACACGGAGGTCAAGTCTGCGGCTTACTTACGCAAGTACTTCAAACTGGATTGAACTCAATCTCAACATCTAAACTTTGGCAGATCCAGTGCGCTTAGTCATATGTATAATTTAACTGGATTTCAGGAGAAAATCTCACACATTTCAAATCAATAGCAAACGCCATCAGAAAATTCATCTTTGATGGGTAACTTGAATTAAAAAAAAGGATTCATAGGTAATATCGAAACATCAGCACCTCCGTAGTTTGCGCTGGGACAGTCCTGTCTGATGAATTCATCAATTTCTTCACAAGGATATACCTTTGCCGGCGTAGAGAAAGGCCAACACAGGAAAGGAATTCTAGATGGTGCCTCCATTAGGATGCTATTGCAGTTGAGTGTTTAAAAGCTTTCATTACCAAGTACCAATAGAAAAGTCATTACCTACTCAGAATATGATTACTTACCTCTAAATTTAGTGCATACAGGAGAGTCATGGTGTTCTGGTTCTTGATACCTTACAGTGACTGAATTTGATTTTGTTACTTCAACTTCTACTAAAAAAGGCACATCAGGCGGTCCTAAAAATCACAAAAATATGATAAGAATTAGAAACGAAACATTCCAAAAGATGGTATGGTCCTCTTTCCCTATACTAGGTAGCTGATTCATTTTCATTTGCCCAGAAATTTTTACCACCAGGGTTTTTTTCATGGGTTTTTCAGGGGTTTGCTTTTCGCAACACAGTATGGACTGAACAATTTTTGCCATGGTTAAATTCCACGTTTTACACAAAACACAACAAAAAGACACTACCACAAACTAAGTGTGCAAGAGGGTAGATCAAAACATAACCTCAATTTTTTTGTTTACATTGTTGAATTGTTGACAATTGAACAAAAAAACAACAAAAATGATGCAATAGTACTGCAGGGTGCAGCGTGCGGATTGGCCGCGTAGTCCTGATCCTCTGACCAATCAGAATCGATAATCGTTTACATCGGTCACCATTGGGTCAATGAATTAAATAACAGGTCGGTATTTCGAAATATCGCGTCGTTGAGCGCGCGAAGAAAGGTGCGCCTGATTCTAATACATACGCTAATGTATAAGAAATCAATTAATAATTAGATAAATAGATGAATACCTAAATGAATGATGGATGAATAAATATACAAAAAATTAAAAAAAATTAGCTTTTTAGTAGTTGCATACCTACCTACCAACGCAAATTAAATAATGTGAGAAAAATGACGAACAATTAGGGATTATTTTTTAAAAAAAAGAGAGATGAGTTCGGAGTTGTAAAATAATAGAAAAATGTGAGTTCCAAAGAATTACGGCAAACAGAACGTACATTTTTGCGATTACTGTAAAATTAAACTGACCCTAAAACGACCAGTGGCGGATCCAGCCCTCGCGAACGGGGGGGGCGAATTTTGGATTTTCGCCCCAAAATGACCCCCTTTTCTTGTTTTCGCTCTTGCTTTTCCCCTTCCTCTCCCCTCTTTTCCCACTCTTTGGGCCGAACGGGGGGGGGGGCGATCGCCCCCTTTGGGCCTTCGCCCCCCCCCCCCCGGGGCTTCATCCGCCAATGAAAACGACAACCCTACGATCATCGGATTTCTGGCGAGTCTCGTATCGTAATCGTATCTTCACAATTTCACATGTCGCTATAGAGTGCGTGTTATTTTTAGGAGTGGTTTATCTTTTTCAAGTTGTCTTTCCCATAGAAACCCTTACATCTCTACATCGGCGATTTTTCGTCGATAGCTGATCAGCTATCGAGCGCACATCGTAGAGATAACAGGGTTACTGTCAGTCAGATTGCTAACTATAGATAGGTAAACAGAGCTGAGAGTAAGCACCCATGATACAAACACGCAATCGATATGATTACGATACGATCGTTCATAGTCATACACCTCCCCTCCCCGCCCCAATTTTTCCTAGATGTACAGGTAAACAAAAACACAGACACATGAATCTATGTTCCCTTCCCCTTAAACCTATGCTGGAGATAACGAAAAGGCTAGACTTACTTGCTTGATCAAAACCTAAAAGCATTTTCTTGAGCCCTTTTGTCCTCCTCTCCCAGAGTGAAAAGGTTTTGCCAGATGGATCGGAAATACTAAAAGAGGCCCTCGAGTTGGTGCTCACTGAATTGCTTTGGACACTAGGTTGATCTAAAAGGAGACCTCCGCCCAGTTCTTGCACTTTCCTCTCGGCCTCGTTGAGGAGTTGCCTTAAGTGGGTTCCCATGGTCTCAGCTGTGGGAACTGAAATTATACAAACAAACAAAAAACAAAAAAAGTTAAAACAAGATAAAATCAGAATAGAGAGAACGGGGAGGGGGGGGGGTCCCTCGGAGTCTCTTAAAATTAGCAACGGCGACTCGTAAGCAATCGATTTTCATTATTTCACCGGCAACAGTCTACTGTTTACACCAAGAAGCAGAGCTATACCGTTTTGTGTGCTTACTTACCTACATATTTAATGACATTTTTCAACTCACCGATGATTCCACCGGTTGGCCAAAAGATTGCAACAGTTCAGTGCAGTGTATGCCTGTAATGCACAAAAATACTCTGATCTGTAATCAATTAATTCTCAACCGGTGGAATCGCTATCGACGCTATCACTGACTAAGAAAAAATTGCGGATATTTTGATAATTTAAGGAGAAAGGAGGTGATTTCACCGATTGAGAAAAGATTACCTACAGATGCGAGTATTTTCATGCATTGCAGTAAAATACTGGACTTATAACTACGCAGTGGCGTACGCGGGGGGCCTAAGGGGGCCGACGCCCCCCCCAGACCTCCGATTTTTGGGGGTGGAGGGGAAGGGGGAATAATTTTCAGTCAAACGTTTATCAGTGGGAGCCCCTCCCAAGAAAAATCCTGTGCGCCACTGGAACTACGTAATCTTTGGTCAACCCGTGGAACAGAGCGTAAACAAGAGGCGCAATTGCATTGGGAGCCAGCGTAGTCAATGCTGATAAGAGCTTAATTCAAAGTCGGCCTCTGACCGGCTGAAAACGTAGGGAAATTTGAGTGTCCAAACTTTTTCGACCTCATGGAAATTAACATGGTGTTTTTCTTTAAGGTAATTTTTCTCGAAAACGAAGAAGAACTTGAGGGTCGAATATTCTTTAAATCGATTTACTTATAGCAGAAATTTTTCAACGAATTGCGATATGTCATAAGTGCCACTTAGGCCACTTTATTGAAAATCTGAAAATACTATCTCAGTTGAAAGGAACAATTAATAGTGTGTTTTCATGGTTGACGTGTGTTGAGTAACACACTATTATTCGTACTTTTCAACTGAGATAATATTTTCGAATTTGCATAATGAAGTGGCACTTAAATGACCTACCAATTCGTTGAAAAAATTCTGCTACGTCGATTTAAAGAATTTCCGACCGTAAATTCTTCGTTTTCGAAAAAAATTCCCTTAAAGAAAAACCCCATGTTAATTTCCATCAGACTGAAAAAGTTTGGACACTCACATTTCCCTCCATTTGCAGCCTGTCCGAGGCCGACTTTGAGTTAGGCTCTTATCAGCATTACATATGACCACGCTTACTCCCAATACAATTGCAACTCTTGTTTACTCTTTGCAGGGCAATCATCGAGAAATTGAAAAAAAAAGTCAGTTGTAAGTAAACTTACAAAAAACGGCAGTTCTGCACAAATTCATCTTGCGATTCATTGTAAAAGAGCTGTAATGCTGTACACAAAATTCCTTAAAACATTCCGGAGACAAATTATCTTTTTGCACCTTTTTTTCGTCTTTTATAATTGAGGGGTCTACTCCAATTCTAATATGCAGATAGCACAATGAAATTTCATTGATTTTGAGAGAAAACGAGATTGAAGCGAACAAGAGTTACTACATACGTTTTATAACAATTTATTCGCACTTATTGATTATGTTTCATTTCAACTCGCTAGAACATTAGCCGTAACTATCTTGATTTAGTTTTCCTCCTCAGACCTCTTCCTTGTTTCCTCTTTGTTTTGGCGCCTCAAACAGCGAGAACATTAGCTTCAGCACCTCTTTATTGCATGTTCATAAAATAATTAGCTATTCATTTTGTTGTAAAGTTAGGCAGGGTACTTACATTTATTGCCTTCTCGGGCTCCGAAGGCTATTAATAATTGAATTAGCGCTTTATTGTTACTGAGAACAGCCACGTCCAGCAAAGACAACCCATCGCTGTTCACGCTGAGAACAATTGAAAAAAATCAAACGATGAAAAATAAGAGTGAAGCTCAAACAAAAAACAAAACAAAAAAAAACAAAAACAAAAACAAAAAAAAACAAAAAACAACAACAACAACAAGGTGGAGTATGATTAGAGCTTAGGGGTTTTTTCTTTTTTTTCTTTTCTTTTCTTCAAGTGGTTCAACCGATTGCCATGATAACTTATGGGGACCATCAAATATTAATATCAAACGAAATGTGATCACGGATTTCAAATTATGTTCGATCTCAACGGACCATCGTAATGGGTGCAACCGATCGATGCTGCTTCAACCAGTAGCAGTGGTAGCTCGTGAAATTTGGTAACAGTGTTTATCCTCAATTTGATTCCATGTATAAAAGAATCAATTCGATAAAGAACCAGCGCTTCATCAACAATCGGTTGCTGTACACGGATTTAAATGGAGGAAAAAACATTGTTGCCAAATTGCACGAGTTGCCACTGGCCAGTACAGCACCTGAGAGTGTGCATTTGCTCTCTCTCTCTCTCTCTCTCTCTCTCTCTCTCTCTCTCTCTCTCTCTCTCTCTCTCTCTCTCTCTCTCTCTCTCTCTCTCTCTCTCTCTCTCTCTCTCTCTCTCTCTCTCCCCCCCCACCATTTTAAAAAGGAAAGTTATAAGACGATCTGCTTACTTGTTCAGGTCCACGTTTGTAGATTCCAATATTGTTTTGGCTTTGTCTACATGCCCGTGCTCGACGGCAGCAAAAAGAGCTGAAACAAAGATAAATGGACTCCTGTCAAAAACACTCTACGCCCATTCATCATCATCATGGGCCCATTCGGGTGGTTAAAATGATTTTTGGACTTAGAAAACATCAAGGGTACAAAATGACTCTAAGTATTACTGCGCAAGTTGATAACTTTTCGAGGAAATAAACAACCCCCCCCTCCTCCCGTCGTCACGAAATAACAGAATTTCGCCCCTAGTATACAAACGAATATCAAAAGTCATCCGAATAGAAATGAAAAAAACAAAAACAAAAATAAAAAACAAAAACAAACAAAAAAAAAAACAAAAATGCCTCCCGGCAGGCCGGTAAGACGAAGTAGATTCCATGCTCGGTTAAATCATTTTTTCACAAATTTAAATATAGGTTATAATTTTCGTTGATTTTTTATTTTTTATTATATCAGCTGCTCAAAATCCAAATATTACTGTGAAAAAGATTATATTACCAATAGAGAAATGTGTAATCTTTTCAATGCAAGTGAGAAATAAAAGCTAGGTTATATAAGTTTTTCACAAATTTTAATAAATAGGTTATGTTTTGATTTTCTTTGGATTATTAAATTTTTTTTTCTATCAGCTGTTCAACGCATTTAAATAAAAATGCCCATAAGAAAAAGATTATAGTACCAAGATAGAAAAATGTGTAATCTTTGTAACGCTAATGAGAAATAAATCTGAATAAGAGCAGCTGATAAAACAAGAAAATAAATAAACAACGTACCTAAGCAACAGTGTACGTGTAAAACAAAGAAAGAGCAATTATACCAATAGACTATCCTTGTCTTTCACTTGTAAAATCCCATAAGAAACTAAATAGCTCGTAAAACACGTAAAACACAAGGAAAATTAAAGGAAAAGAGCATAGGAACTAAAAACATCCTTCACGATATATATTAAAATTTACGATACAAAAAAACAATTTCTTCATATAAAAACACTGCCAAAAAACCCGAAAAACACATCACTATAACTCGCTTACAACGCAAAACACAAAAAAATGACTCGAGTAAAAAAGTTGCGTAACGAAACGGCCAACATAAATTTTCCCAAAAAAAACACTCAAAACAAACACTCCTAAAAATAAACCTCAAAAACACATTTTACGACTCAAACACGGCCCATAACGCGAAAACTAACTGTCGGATTTACACCATCTTCGAACTCATCCAAGAATTAAAACCAACGAATAGTTGAGACAAATTTCAAAAATAAAAACCAAAAATTACGAACAGGATCGTGGTACATAAAAACGGTAAAACTGGCTGAAACATACATATAAAGATATATATATATATATATATATATATATATATATATATATATATATATATATATATATATATATATATATATATATATATATATATATATATATATATATATATATATATATATATATATATATATATATATATATATATATATATATATATATATATATATATATATATATATATATATATATATATATACAATTTTCAACGAGTGGTATTTTCTCACTCAGGGGACCATGAAACGTGCTCATTTGATAAAATTTCCCGAAAAATCCAACATCGCACCCTCCGCAATAAGTAGATTCATGGAATCTACTTAAAAAACAAAAAAAAAAAAAACACCTAATTTTGATAACGGAGGATTTTTGATCCATTCTCTTCAACTTTCCTTTTGATCGATGAACGCAGTATAAAAAAAGTTACAGAGTTTGTTTGATATTTCTAATATTTCATATTTTCTCAGCACAAATTAATTTCAATTCCGCGATTTCACAGGCACAATATATAAAATTCAATCGGACAACGTTACATTTGATCCGCATTTAAACCCATGAGAAGAATCTAACTGTTGAGGAGTTGGCGATTACTTTCAGATTTGACCTATACTGTATACGGACTCAAATGGATAGTATTCTACGTTCTCATTTTTGCACGTTTCGCCATGGCATAATTTTAAGTTAAGAGCTTTGTGAAAAATGATGAAAAGCTGAGATAAATATAAAATAAAATATGACAAAAAAGACCAAGAAAGAATAATGAGGCAAAAGGACAAAAATATGATTGTGAAATGAAATGTAAGAAAATCAAAGAAACAAACGAAAAACAAAATCATACCATGTAAATGAATATCAATGTGGTGCATTTTTTTCCTTCTTGGTGCTGGATTTTCGGATTCCGCATTTTCCATTACGTCTCTATCAGGCGCACTGCCTTCTGAACGAAAATAAAATGAAAGAGAAAACAAAAACGAATAAATAAAACGGAAATAATACGATTAGAAGAATATAAGACAAAATAAAATAAAACAAAACTGGAAAAAAGAAGAAAAAAACAATGAATCAGCGAAATAAACTGAGAGAAAACAAAAAATAACGAAACAAAATTACATCAAATAATATGTATATTGGTATGGCTGGATGAATGAATGCGAATGAATGAATTATGATTTTATTATTGTTGGGTGCGTTCTTTGCAAAAACAGCTAAAGGTTTTTAGCGCGTCGGAGTCCTCCGGAGAAAAACAAAAAAAAGTCAATAAAAATAATTTTTCATGAGTATTACGAGCAGTCGCACACAGGGTCTCAAATTGATAAAAGCGTGCCAATTTCTTCAGAATTAAAGACATAAGTCAAATTCAAAGGCAAAGACTTTTTATAGGTACAATTTTATTTACACGCATGGATGTAGCGACGTGATTTTGTAATCTTTGCGTACAAGTTTGTTTACAAAATCTACGAAATGTAATCTCAGCATGCCAAATTTCTAAAATCTTCATACTCCCTTCTAAATACCAGATTGCATCACGGCCGGCGACTGTTTTTCATTTTACTCAGGCTAGATGACTCGCGCCGTATCTGTTAGTGTACTGCACGAGTGATCTTTTGTTCTAAAGTAAAACACGTTCTCCTTCAATCAAAACTGATGCAATAAGCAAGTAAGCATCGCTTGATCGCCGACGATAGACTCCGTAAAATTATGTTATTTCAAAGCCCCGAAAGTCACATGGCATCAGTGCACCTGTCTTGTGACCCCGCGTTAAATCTGATAAGATCATTTTAAGCTGAAGAAGAAAAAATTCGACTATTCGTAATTTCACTGATTTTTCTCGTAAATTTTAAAATCGGGTTTTCTTGAACCTAAAAATCAGTGGCGTAGCGTCGTACAGCGTGCAATTAGGCTACGTTAAAGTTCGTCCATTTAAAGCCATTGAAAAGATCGAACTATTGGGTGTTCGGTGAACACCTTCGCATTCGACCATTTGCATGGGTTTAAATGGACACGAAACAACTTTGCCACTTTGCACGTTACGCCACTGCTAAAAATTCTGGCAACCACGATTGATACTATCTTGTAGTCAGAGGTAGACCCAAGAAATTTTCCCTCTCTCTCCCCCTCCGCTCATTTGAACACATGTGTAGAAGTCAGTTAGAGAAAGGGGCACTTTGAAGTCACATGACTTGGTCTCTTATCTCTATCCTTATCAAACAAATGTATTCAAACGCGCAACGAGAAGAGGAAGACAAATTTCTGATTTCATTTCCGCTTGCAGCGGTGTCGCGTACAAACCGGCAACGCTGCATTTCGATAATTTGAACTCATGTAAAATATCGATTCGAGGGAGTGCACTGTGGCCCACCAATAGATCGACCTTTTTCACGAGTTTAAATGCACGAAATACGACTTTGCCAGATTGCACGCGGTGTAACTTACAGTCGGCGAATTAAAATTATGTCAGTTGACTCCTTAAATTTTAACTCAGGTAGGCTACCCACAATGCTTAAATTCATTGTGATATGGATTGTGGGTTGTGGGTTGCCTACCAAAACGAAAATCTAAGGAGCAGTGGCGTAGCGTGCAATTTGGCAACGATGTAATGTGCCCATTTAAATCCATTCAAAATATCGAACTATTGAGTGTTCGGTGAACACCTTCGCATTCGACCGTTTACACGGGTTTGAATGAACACAATACGACGTTGCCAAATTGCACGCTATGCCACTGCTAAGTAGTCAACTGAAATGATTTAATCTGTTGACTGCAACAACAAGGAACTTCGACTTTGAGCGATTAGATTTATTTGAGAAGTACCTACTTTGAAGGGACGACGAGGAGGGTCTCTGTAAATTTGAGGCTCGAAAAAACCCCAGCTCCTGACTTCTTGTCCTCTCTAAGGAAGGTGATCTTTTCAAGTCGCCATCCAACGACTGTCTACTGGTTGTCAAGGATTTACTCCTTTTCACAGGAAATTTTCTAATATTTCCATTCGAACCAGCACGACTGGCCCTTGACTCACGATTCCGCGCCGATTCAGGAGAAACGCTCAGTTTCCGAACTCGATGATTCACTTTATCACGATTGGAAAAATCACGATTTGATAGGGGTGGCTTTTCACGGTTGGGTACTTCAAGATTTAACTCGGGAGATTCCTCGTGACGACTAGGGACTTCGCGATTTGAATGGAGTAGCTTTTCACTTTTCGATAGTTCACGATTCAAGGGATCGGGCACTTCGCGAAGAATCAACTGTGCCTCACGAAAAAACTGTTCACACGCGGCGTTTAAGTTGCCGGTAGCGAGTGCCTTGTCTTCGCGAAAAGTCTCATGTTTTTCTAAGCTTCGACCGATTCCACCGATGACCTCATTGGTGCTGCAGGTAGGTGCATTAGCGATGACTTCGTTGCTTTGTAGACTAGAATTTCGTTTTTTCGTGCGACGCGGTGGGCGGACCGCACTTTTTTCAATTTGAACTTCACTTTCAAGAGGAATTTTAACGGTTTTTGCAACGACGACTCTACGACCAACGAACTCTTCATCACACAACGGTTCGTTTCCAAAAGGCACTTCATTCTTTCGAGGGGTGCGTTTGGAAGATCCGTTATCCGCTCGAGGCTTAGGAGTCACACTGCGGTTCATTATTCTTAAACTTTTTTTTGGAACTTCTTTCTTGTTGAAATTTTCATTTTCAATAGGAGCGTCTTGGTAATTAACAGTTTTCTTTTTAAGATTGTTAGTCGTGCCATTTTTCAAGATAGTCTTTGGAACATCAGATTTTCTCTTTTGTGACCGCTCCTTGATTTCCTTCAATTTGGTTACAAAATCGTCGTCAAAATTTTCTTTATTTTCTTCAAACTTTAGCTCATGGATGTTTTTTTCTATCTCTTCAATACTTTTTTCGATGATTTTCTTTTGTCTCTCTTCCTCGAAACATTCCATTTTTTCAACTCCTTCATCTTTCCTTTCCTTTTTTACACTATTGATGCAATCATCACGTCTAATTGAAGGCTTTAAAATTGAAGGGCGAGAAGTTTCTATGATAACATCGCTATCAATTCCCAAGACTCGATAACTTTTAGGAAGTCTACGGTTCGTTGAATTTTTGAAAGTTGCTTGGTATGCATTATTCAAATCTCTTACGTTAGATGCAATTTGCTTTTTAGCTTTTGAATCTGTATCCGTCGGCAGACTTTCAGTGGAGCTTTTAAGGCGATCAAACTCATCTTTACTTATGTAAAAGCTTGTAACCTGACTTTGAAAGTTTTTCAAGACAACAGGATGGGCACTAGTTTTGTTTACTTTAAAAAACTTCTCTCCTTGATTGGGTTCTGTTCCGGTTTTTGTAAATAATCCCGATATTTCGTTGGATTTGAAAGTTTGCTTCGGAGTATTGCTCGGGGAGAAAAGCTGCTTGGCAATATTAACTTGGTTGCTTTTCTGAGATAAGAAACTATTAATTTTTTGATCACGTATCGCATAGGAGTCGGTTATGTCCCTTAAGGGTAGATCGGAAAGTTCATTCGCGACGACCTTAATTTTACTCTTTTTATTATTTTGTTTCTTCAGCTCGTCGACTTTCGATCTTTTGACTTTCAAAATATTTTTCAGCATGGACTCGCCTTTCGACGTTTTCTCAAAGAGAGCGCGAACTTTATTTTGAAGCTCGACATTAACTTCAACGACCCCATTCGCGATGTTGTCATCCTCCAGCGAATCATCATTTAGGGCCTCATTTTCGTAGCAATGAATGTCCCTTTCTCTAGAATTTTCCTCGTTGGTTGGAAATTCCTCGCACTTCTCGTAACTTATAACGCGTGCCAAAGGTTTGGCCAAATTATCATCGTCATGCTTGAATCTTACCGACTTTTTTCGACAAAAGTCTCCATTCACTTCCGCTTTTCCGCCCCATATCTCTGCTTCCGTTTTGGGGCGATTCAGGTTTCCAGAGTTGATCTGGAATCTCTCGCTGAGAAATCCGTAATCATCGTCCGCTGGGTTTTGATTTTCGCGGGAAAATACCGCGGTTGTTGGTTTTGAGGTTAGGTCGAGAGGAGACATCTGTGCCTCTGATTTGTCAACAGTTATTACGTTGGTGATACTTTCCTCCATTGTGGTTGCGGCTCTGGCACTACCTTTTGAGAGACTGAAAGTTTCATTCTGTACTTCAATTTGATTATTGTCATCAGCTTCGTTTCTCAGCTGTTTCTCGACAACTTGCGCGATATACGCGTCTCCGGCTGACTTAATTTCACCACTTTGAAATCGAATCTCTTCGTAAATATCATCCAATGATCGACTCACTTTTCTTGTCTTTTTAGCCAACGCATTTCTTATATCTTTGAGAGCAATTTGTATGTCCCGAGACACCTGCTCTTCCAGAGAATTGAATTTTTCAACATTGATTGGTTGCAGATTTTCGTTTTTAGTAATTTTATCGACGACGAAAGTGCCATTGAGAGTATTTGGGTCTTCAGGATTTTCTGGCTCCGGTTTACCAAGAGCGACATTCAGAGGAACTGAGTAAGTTTCAGGCATTGATTTCACAAAAGTGCCATTGAGTGGTGTTAAATGTTGAGGTTTTCCGGTAACTGATTTGATAAAGGTGTCCCTTTTAGGAGTGGAATTTTTAGAATTTTCGGAGCTTGATTGGATGAAAGTGTCATTTAAAGAGGTTGGAATTTGAGAATTCTCGGGCATTGATTTAACAAAAGTTCCGTTGCGGGCAATAGAATTTTCTGGAATTTCAGATATAGGTTTAACGGAAATGTCACTTAGCGGAGTGGAATTCTGAGACCTTTCGGACATTGGTTTGCCGAAGGTGCCATTAAAGGGGGTTGATTGAGGATTTTTTTTGAATTTGGTCTTGTCGAAAGTGTCATTAAGCGGAGTAGAATTTTGATGATTTGTTTTGGGACAAAAAGAATCAGAGGAGGCTAAAGAATCGGCCGAAAACATAGATTCTTCTTCACCGACTGGGCTAACGAGAGTCCATGGATCTGAGGCCACGGCAACATTATTAGACCCCAGCTTGCCTTGCGACTTTTGAGGAGACACTTCTTTCATGCCGGACTCGATTAGAGTATTCAAAGCAGCGATGACGTCATCGGCCGTGAGGGTGAAAGGGCTACCGCTTGTAGCGCCCTCTACGATTGCGTTTGGAAAACTTTCAAAGTTGAAGCATTCCTCGAGAGATTCGTTCGTTTTGAAATCTGGCGCAAAGGGATACCTTTCCACTTTGTCGAACGTCTTGTTGCAAACTTTGTCCGACAGTTTATCGCTGGCATTGCTTTCAACAGTTTCTGTCGTTTCATTGATGGTGCTTAAACTCCGACGTTTCATACTCGAATACAACGAGTTATCAGAATTTGATTCCGGACTGGGCTCAGAAGCTCCATTGTCAATAATCGATCGGTTGAATTTACCTTGAATGGGTTGAATATTTCCATCGGAAATGTCCATTTTATGACTCAAAGTTGGGCTCACTAAAACGACGTCGAATTCGTCGAAAGTTGGGAGAGCACTTTGATCCATTGTAAAGTCCGCTGGATTCTTATCAGGAATTTCATGATAGCTTTGCTCATCTGACATTTCGGTATCAAAACGATTGTTAGGAATCTCATGGACACGATGCTTGTCAGAAAAATCACGATCCTTAGTAACTGAGAACGGATTGATTGGACGCACAGAGAAAGTTCCGTTGAGCTTCTGAGAGCAAGATTTAAGATTGTCTGGTGAATGCGAAAATCGCGAAACAAACGGATTAGTGCGAGGTTCGGGTTTCTTTGGAGTCTCTAATGAAGGTTCTTGAATGAAAGCCGTGTTGAATTTGTCGGGATAGCCAAATTGCGTTTTTGGGTCAATTTTTGGGGCCACAAATTCGATATCAGGCTGTTGCCTCTCTTGTAAATTATTGAATGCTAATGGGAAGTAAATGTTTTCTTTCGTTTGTTTATCTCGCGGTTGTTGTTGTTGTTGTAGTTGTAATTGGTGTGGCTGCTGCTGGTGTTGTTGCTGTTGTTGCTGTTGTTGTTGCTGTTGTTGCTGTTGTTGCTGCTGTTGTTGCTGTTGTTGCTGCTGTTGTTGCTGTTGTTCCGAATGATGATTTTGCTTTAGTATTCTTTTCGGAGGTGTTGGAGGTTGAGGGGTTGGGGGCGCTGATCGTCGCGGCGTTTTCGGTGGTCCATCAACAAGCACCTCTCGATATTCGGTGACCGATTCATAATGAGGCTCCTCATCATCATCGCCATCATCACCTTCATCTTCAGTATCCTGACCAATCGGAATCGGTGCTGAAATGTCCTCGATTCTTATTGGATACTTCGGTCGCTTCAATCTCGGCTGAGGTCTGAAATGATTTTTCAGCGACTGAAACAGCGTTTCAGTTTTAGCTCCACTCTTAAGGATACTCTTGTCTGTTTTCAGCTTTCTTTTCAGTTTCGAGTCGAGCGCACGCTTGGTTTTCTTCCTTTTGAAAGACTCACTTATAACTTTGCGTCCGGCTGGACTTTCTGAGGCGAACGACGAATTTTTCGGACATTTTCGGAGGGACTGCGGAGTTTTAGGTCTAAAATCATTTCCTATTCCGGGGTTCAAACTCTCAGTGGTACCGGCAGATTTGAAATGAGATCCGATTCTTCTGATCGAGGATCTGATTAGAGACGATTTTCGCAGGGATTGCTGCCGTCTAAACGAGTAAGCTTCAAATTCTACTCGTGGACTAAACTCGACTGAAGAGCAAGAAGAATTTGCTAAATTTTCGTAGTTTTTCTTTTGGAAAAGGGCTTCCTTCTCTAACCACTCCATTTTCGAACTTTATTCACGTAAGATCACCATGAAATAAGTCATGCTCAACTTTTTTTTATTTCAGTTTCAAAATGTTCGTAAGCGATAAAATGATATTTTATACGCAAACTAACTTTACACAACAGTTCCGATTCCAATTTTGATATTAAGCGCACAAAATTTCGATTATTTATCTATATGATGTGTAAGTAATAACGGTTGGTGGGATCAGATCAGGGGTAAAATACGGAGACATTAATTTAGAAACTAATTTTTGAAAACACAGGTTATTCACAGCTGATAAGAATAAAGGGTATGCACTATTCCACACGAGAGAGGGATGAAAAGTTGAGAACGCGCGAATTAGAGTTCACAAGATTACAAAAAAGCGCGTGCGGCAGCTTAAACACAAACATATATGAGATTGAACGGTGTTACGCTAGGACGCTGAGAGACTCGAACGAATTGAACTGCAGTTATTTTAGCTATATCACTCCTTTAATTCCAAATCAATGACAGATTATTCGAGCATCTATTTTCACTCTCCCCCAAATTCTAGGTTATTATTTAGTAGCTAAAAACTAAAACTATTTATATCACGAAAAGAAAAGCTTTGATGAACGTTAAATATATTGATATGAGGATAAAAAGACACTCGCGGAAACTTTTGATCGAGTTGAACTTCGAGCAAAAATAAAACTGGACACTTTTTTTTTTTTTGGTAAGGTGCGGTTGGCGGTATTTTATGCGTGACGAATCAAAGCTATGATTTGCAATATGATGGGAAGAAGCACTGCACACATTTAAAGACACTAATATATCAGAATGAAGCCGATTTTATACAGACACAGTACAAGCACATTAATTTAGAAACCGTTGATTGATTCGATCGGTTAAAAAAATTGGACTAATTTAAATTTAAAATAGATAATTTAAAAACACAACGCGATACAAAATAGGAGCTTCCTGAATTTTAAACAAAACTGACTGTTACAGATTCGATTAACTTGGATTAATAATCTAGAACACTTCGCCTAAAATGGTCGCACTTTGGAGGGTTTATCGCGAGAAAAGGAAGAAAAATTAGGTCAGAGATATATTTAAAAAAAAAACAAAACAAACAAAAAAACGAAAAGTCTTCGCGGAATGCTTCTTATATGAAATTAATACCGATACTGACTGACCAAGATACACATTTTGGTCTCGGACCTCGAACTGCTAAACATTCGGAAGAGCCACGCGCGCTTCCTTCCGTTAAAGATTTACCGCTCTACTGACACGACACTGGTGGTACATCGAGCGCATAAAGCAGATGCCGGTTACTACTCGCCGAACGTGCCGCCATGGCCTGACGCAGAGCTGCGGGCATTGCACATCTGTCCGGGAGAGTTCCGAGTTCGCTGGGGGTAAGGCAACGCGGGTACGCTTGAAAAATACTGATAGTGGAAAGGTACGGTTGTAGTAAAAGTATATACGCATAGCGATAGCGGGTCTACACAACACGCGTCCGTTACATTAGGGTGATTCTGCAACCTACTTTCCCTCCCCGACTCCCCGCACGCATAGCAACCCTCGAAGGGGGAAGCGAAGGACTGCTGATCGCGGGGAATCGCGGGGAGGTTGCGGTATCAGAGGGGAAGTGGTTCCGCTCAAAGGGGTGACATTTCCAACCCCCCGATACCCTCCTCGCCATAACCAATACGATACGAGGCCCCTTAAAGAATCTCGGCATCTTCTTAAGCGGCGCGGCTGCAGGCTAAATCCTCACCCTTAGTAAATACACGTCCTCGGTCCCAATACTTGATTTTTCTCGAAATCTTAATCTCCTATGGTAATCGGCGTTCGAGATCCGTTGCTGTTTTTGCGCCGTGGATAAGCGTAGAATGAGCAGCTACAATCTGATTGGTCGCCTTTAATTCAAACGCTCGATCGTTGGAACCAGCATGCATGATTCAAACAATCAAACACTGGTGTCGGGTGCGATTTGGCAACGTTGTAAGTGTATGGTGATTTCGAGTAGTGTGACTGTGTGACCCCAATAGTTCGACCTTTTCACGGGTTTAAATGGCCTAAATGCAACGTTGCCAGATTGCACAAGAGGCCACTGAATTCAAATGAAATCTCTTTTATTTCACATCAAGTTAATTTACAAAGAAACGGTTCAGACGCAAATCAAATAAAAACTGTAGTTTACAGCTAATCTGCCCCCCCCCCCCCGCTTTGGTTTTTCCAACCAAAATAAGGAGACTGGCAAGTTTTGCGGTGATAGTTAAAAACTTGCGTCGGGCAAAACTTCCGAATATTCTACAATCTACATCAGTAAACAAATAAATGAATCGTTGATTGGGGAAAAGCGAATTTAGAATCAAATAGTAAAAACTGTAATTTATTATTAAAAAGTATTCCTTTTTTTTACCTGTCTCATTGAGGCCGTTGCCGGGAAAAGGACCCATAAGACAGCTGATGAGCTATTCCTGAGAAATCAGCATTGAGACTAAATAGAGACTTTGGTCTGAAGAGCGCACCTCTTGTTTTAAGGGATTTTTTTTTGTTTTGTTTTGTTTTTTTCGAAAATAGCCTTGTGGGTAAAAATTAATATTGGTTACCCCACCCACTCGTTGAATCTACAATCTACATCCGATTAGTCGACATCATACCTCCTAGAAATCGACGATCATTTCTGACGATTTGTTGGACGATAGAGTAAATAAGGATTACCAAAATACCAGCAACTACGATTAAGGAATATCGATGAAAACGTTATGATTATATCACAAGAAAAACAAGGATTGTCTGGGATACACTAATTTTATCATTTACAATTAACAGTAATTTAGCTATTCCATAATAATAATTTAAGATGTGTGTATATCGCGTGTTGACAGAGAGCGACTGATTTCCTGTAAAACATCTAAATGATCGAAAAAATCAACAAAACAATGATCCAAGCAGTATTTATAATTTCATCAGAATGTTGGCAAAACCTCATAAAAGCGTCGCTAATGTGAGTAGAATTCAAGTAATTTTGACCAAACCAACGGTTTGTTAAAGATACACATCAGATTAAACTTTAAATTTTCGAAGACATGCAGAAAAAGGGGCTGCTTCAACAAGCTATATGTATACATTTATCTAGAGTATAGCAGTCTAATGGGTAATCTGCGAATAACCACCATGGAGGATTTTTAGGTTAGGTTTGGGGTGTAACTTTGTCCATTTATTCCCATATGTATTTAGATGCAATGAGAGGCTGGAACATGTTTCGATTCACTATGCGAATGCACAAAAATACATGAGAATAAATGGAAAAAATTACATCTTCAACCTAAACTAAGAATCCTACATGGTGCTCACGCAGGTCATTAGACTGCCACTCTATAGATAAATGTATAGCTTGTTGGGCTGCTCTGATTCTGAGCTAGTTGAGGCTCGTAAACTATCGATCATCTTTTCTCTCCCACTTGAAGCAATGCGGAATTATCGATTTTTGAAGTTCCAATTGAACCTACTGAGAATCGACTCTTTTACAAACATTTAAATTGAGGATACATATTATGGATGCAATCAAATTTTACGACCCATGCGCATTTCGCCTATTGTTTTGATCAAATTTCGTTAATTGTCATGTATAAAGTTCATTTTTTTTCATTCTTCAGGGGGGGGGGGGGGGGGACAGAAGTAATTAGGATCCTTTAGGGCCAGGGACCCAGGTGCTTTGCACTCCTTCACCTTCGTCAATAAAAGGGGGGGGCAAAGGATTTACTGCATTCTTGGTAAATATATTTTTTATTCGTGTTTACGACACGACAAATGGGAATAAATGTATAAGCCCTCATGTTACAAAAATAATTTGATGAATGGGTGTGTATGTACGTTGCTTCATCATCTTCACTCTCAATCCCCTCAGGCCCCTTGAGCCCCTCGGCCACCCACCCTCGAGTAATTCAATTGTCTATCCTCAGCGAAATCAAAAAGTTGAATAGCAAGATAATTATATCGAGTACCATTCCACCCCTCATGGAAATGACGAGGGGTGGGGGTTAACCGTTTCAATTGTTCATCGCAATGTCGCTTTTTATTCTTCCGCTGCGCTTTGCCCGCTGGAGTTCGAGACTGATGTATTTTCTATTATAAAATTATGTTACCTCCAGTTTTTGAGAGCAGTTTTATTTACGACAATCGATTTTCCCCGAAGTTTTTTTCTCCGTGTAGACAACTCCCCTGCCACCCTCCCCCATGAAAATTGTCTCGCTCTACCACTGCCTCTATGACGTAAGTATACATATGTATTCGAGTTCCGCGTCCAGAAATTTGAATGACATAATATTTTAAAAAAAATGCGTTTTGCATTGTCCTTGTGAACTGAGAAAAAAGAAACAGCAATAATACCAGAATCGCAAAGAACTATGAACCAAGCAGGTAAGGGTAGGTACTTTTACCAGAATTTCTAATGTTTGTACCATATTCTTGAAAATGTTGAGGAAATTCTGATACTATGGCCATATTCTGATAGTAATACCAGAATTTTCAGGTCAAAATACTATAAACTATCCGTAGTTCACAAATCGATGTGTATGGTATTATTACTATAGAATTTAAGAATTATTTTTTTTTCAGCGTGATAGGGACACGGGACGCCTCACGTAAAAAAATTGTCTTACCTCTCCTACCACATAGAAAGAAACAGCACGTATCCGTTTTTCAGTATTGTTTTAAAAATTTGACTACAGCAAACTCCGTACAGCACTTAACTATCACTTGATTTTCTGCCGATACTTGTTTCGACATCTTACACTTCTCGAATGAGTGTGTGTGTTTGTATGAGTGCGAAAGAGAGGGAGGGGGAGTACGAGTGAAGGAGTCAAGAAAGAGAGAGTGAGAGTGAGATGGTTCAGAGCGCTGAAACAAACATATGTTCACAGCTTCACACGCGGCCCGGCCCGGCCCAGCGCGATAAACTTTGGACGATTAAATTTGACTATCTCCGGAATCGAATTCGTGGAGAGAGAACTTTTTGACTGACACCGCCGATAGAACACCGAGGTACTGACTCATTGTCAGTGTGGGTGCCCGAGCATTAAACCAAAACGTTTCTCGCGCAATTTCTATCCATCTATTTTTACACCGCCGAATGTAATTTTGAATCGAACTCTACCGATTCTGAGAAATTTTCAATCGAACCTTAAAAAAAAAATGTTCCGCGAAAATTCCAAAATTCCGGTGAACGTATCAATTTGAGAAAATTCTTGTAAATGTTGTTGAGGCGGATCTTTTACTTATCAGTTCTCAAGAAAATGTGTTCTAACAAGTTTATTAAATAGTTAAGACGTTAACTTGTATTCCGGAATCTGTCGCTTCTATAAAGCATCTAATTACATCATTCCAGTTTCAGATTGATGCGTTGAGATGCTCAAGATGCGTTGAGAGGTGATAAAAGTTTTAAAAGTTGGGATTACAAAGCTTTCATAAATTAAGGTTAGAACCGCGATCATTACGGCTATACCGAAAGAAATGTTACGTAAAAAGTTTCAAATGTTAGGATTACACAGTGGCGGCTCGTGCGATTTGGCAACCCTGCAATTTGTCCATTTAAACCTAGGTAAAATAATCAAATCTTGAGGAGGCTGCCTCCTGGAAAATCGATTGTTTTACATTCGTTTAAATGGGGAAAAGCAACGTTGCCAAATTGCACGGGCTGCCACTGGGATTACATTAGTTAAAGTTAAAACGAGTATTTGCGACCAAAAGAAAAGTTTTGATCATAACGTCACATTTCCTCTAATTTTTTTTTCTCACTTAAATTCATGTTCTAACTTACCCATACCAATGTTTAATCCAAAAAACCAAAGTTCTATTCGTTATAAGATGGATATAATAACCCTGAAATAATTGTAGTAAAACCAGAGTGTGAAAGTCATTAGAAAAAAGACAGAATATGGGGGGGATAATATACACTGAGAGAATTCTTTTTTCAATCCAAGGTGTATTTCGTTTGTGTTAAAGAAACTGCACACTGAAATATTGACTAAGGGGATTCCTTTAACCCAAGGCAAATATGTCTACTGCTACTATAGTAAAAGATTCCTTGCTGCATGTGACAGTGATTCTCCTTAATGCAATCAGAACTTTACCTACTTCGTGCAAGGAAAACTGTCACAAGTAAACGTGTTTCCTTGTTTTTAAAGAAGTGATTTCTCTCAGTGTATTTGCCAACAAAAGAAATAGCGCCTCGATAAAAAGATTTCTCAACTTCATTATATCCACCGCACACTCATAGTAAAAAACCAGAACAGTCAGTAATGATAACTATGGAACCTTTTCTTATATGTAATGTGAAGGGCGGCAATGTAACACAGATTCCAATTTTTCAAACGAGAGAGAAAATAGACTGGCAAAACGAAATTTTTTATCAAATTTAATTTATGAAACTACATATATATGAGGATTTAGAATATTTGACTGACTGATCCGATATTTCCTAACGTATAGGTTTGACCTCAAATAAATAAATTTCGGACCATGCTCAAATAATTATTTAAAATGTCATTTAGAAATGTTTGCTCAAAAATGAGGGTTTGTAATTCAAAGGCTAGTTGCACTATTCAAAAAATTCAGTTTTTAGTATGATCGATTACTGAGTATACAGAGAAAAGTATACCTATATCGGTTACAATTTTATCATGATTCGTTCCATATTGGCCTAGATCTAGCAGTTTTAAATGACTATTTACTACGCCACGTACTCTTTGTCATAATTAAATATAATTTCTTTACTTACACCATGCACGCATTCAAATATACCTACTTCACACGTAAGCAACAGTTCGGTAGCGTCAATGAATGCGTGGAGTACATAAACCGGGTTCAGTGGCGAGCAATTTGGTAACGTGGTATGTTGTCCATTTAAACCCATGTAAAAGGTCGAATATGAGGGTGTTCACCGAACGCCAAATAGTTTGATCTTTTTCATAGGTCTAAATGGACAAACTGCAACGTTGCTGAATTGCACGCTACGCCACTGACCGGATTTAAAATTCGCTAAAGATTGAATTCATGTAAAAAAGCATATCCGAACGACAATATCTAGACTAAAACTGAACGGATGCGATCAGGATGAAATTACTACTAATTTAATTTTCTTGGCATGTTACAGTCAGGGATAACAGGAATGTCAGAAGACCTTAGATGTTGGCTTTTGTAGACCACAGAACGAACAAAAAAACAATTGCATTTAAAAATACCCTCAATGTTTTTAATGTTTACACGCTGGATGTATTGTTGTGTGAGCTTTGCAATAATAAAGGTTTAAGATGATGGCGAGTGGAATCAAGTCAAATAACGAAAAGAAATGAAGATCGTGGGTGATGTGGTAACGTATGAAAGTAAGGGGTAAACGGGGAAAAATGATTACAAACGTGCAAAAATAAAAAGTCATAGACGTTAAAAGGCGAAAATAAGTTCATACATACATCGACAGTGAGGGGAGAGGAAGGCAAAAAGGGTAAAAAGTGTAAGAACGAAGGGGAAAAAATTGAGACGAAGGAGCAGGGAGAGAGAGAGAGAGAGAGAGAGAGAGAGAGAGAGAGAGAGAGAGGGGGGGGAGAAAGATAAGAAGAAGTCAGCTGAGCGGACGCACGGCTTGAGAGGGGAGGAGGGGTGCCACGGGCGCGGGTTGCAAACGTTGATGTCAAATCATGCGCAGTATACTCGTGATTTACGAACGCAAAAAATTCACTTTATGATACTCGGCCACTTTTGAAGATTGGTGCTACGGCAAAGGGGTCTATTGCGTACTTTTGCTGCACCAATATAGAACCTTCGATTCTAACGTAAAATTCGGTAAAAATAACGTTTGAAGTAACAGTGACCGCAGTAATTATTGTTAATTTTTCCTCTGCTTGAATGTTATTTTGGAGAACATTATCTCTTTTAATAACGACCGTTATTGTCGAGAATCTGAACCTAACGCAGCGAAATAGTGGCAACAGCGCAGAGGTAAATGTCCATCCGCCATTTGCAATTTGCCTCTTGGGGGCTCCATTGATCCGCTTCTTCTTCTTCATTTTGAGAGTCTTGTCGCAACTGTCATAGTATATAGGGACTCTAGTTTATGATAACGCCAATTTTTATTTTTTATTTTTTATTTTATTTTTTTATTTTTATTTTTTATTTATTTTTTTATTTTTTTATTTATTTATTTATTTATTTATTTATTTATTTATTTATTTATTTATTTATTTATTTATTTATTTATTTTTTTTTCTTCAGTGAGCTCAACGAAAATTACTTTCGACGCAGGATAGCTCTATACGAAATACTAAAAACTATCGGTAAGAAAGTATAGAGTTAGCAACATCGGAGGGAGGCAGTTATCACGTAGACAGAGCGTCTTGTTCATGCCTCGTGCCCGCTGCGAGGATATCAGGGGGAGGGGGATGAATGATGACGGGCAAGGGGAGGAGAGGGTGAAGTGAGGGAAGACGGCCGGCCGCGGCAGGGCAGACGAAGATGAAGGAAACAGCTGCGAGTGAAAAGAGCAGAGAACAGAACTAAACCATCAACAAAAACAGGAGTGCATTGGTCATCAGTCAGCCTTGCCGTCTCGGTCTCGAGTCGAGTCGAGTCTCGCCGGCCTTTTCCTTAAGCAGTTGCGCCAGAATAATGAATAAAAAATTATTTATTTGTGCGCTTCTTGGTACCATGGGTGGATACAGGAGTTCGTCTTTCTCTCTCTTCGGTCATTTGAATATATGTGTTAGAAAAGGATAGCAGAGGATGACCCCCATCCCATCGCTTGACTTCAACCCTTATCTCCGTCCTTTTCTTACGCAAACGTTCGAATGGGAGAAGAGAGAGAAATACACATTCCTGTATCCGCATATGGTTGGTACCGGACCTTGGAGTTTACTTGGGCGATAACACCGATTTCCCTTCTAATGTATGGTTGAATTATGATCGACCACCATTACATATTTTTCATAACGCATTGAAAAACAATACAAAAACCTAATAGATTTGTGTTGCGGTGACGTCAGACTATAGTGCTCTCTTTTTTCGGAGCTTTGAGGTGATTCCTGAGTTTGGCGATGATTCCTTCGGTGAACCAAAATATTGCAGTAATGAACTATAATATATGTGGAGGTCGTTTCAAGAAAATTGGCCGATGACAGATGGGTTTATTTACTGCGCATCAGAGACGAGTTTGCGTCTTTGCGCAGCCAGCCGCGTGATCTGTCATCGGCCTCTTCCGTGAAACGAGCTCTATGAGAGAAAGCGGCTGAATCTGTAATCTTTTCGAGCACCATTGAACGTAAGAATTCCCTAAAAATTCCATAAAACAGTGGCGGCTCGTGCAATTTGGCAACAATATTTTCCCTCCATTTAGATCCATGAGTAGCAATCGATTTTTGATGAAGCCAGAGCGCTTCACTATCGAATCGATTATTTTCCATGAAATCAAATGAAAGAAAAACATTCAGTCCAAATGACACTAGCCACCACTGCCATAAAACGGGACCATCACTGCGCGTCAGACGATAAGCTATATCGTTTCTGGTTCCGACCAATGATACTGTTGTGTTAAGTAGCTTCAGAGGGAACTTCAGGTGGGTCGATTTTTTTTGGAATTACACGCATGAGAGGCAAAAAAAAAAATGTTTTCTTCCTTTTGACTTTTTCATCCTTCGTGTATTTATGATCGATAAATTCGTCGCTGGTTACCACCATTACTCATTGGATTATGGACTGCCACTGATAAAAGGCTAATTTTATTATTAGTAAATCTTCACTCGAACCATCGGTTGAGCATTTTTCTATCTCACCCGAACTGTTTGATCGGCAACGGATGCAGCCGAACCTCGGAGTTTGTCCCCGTTCCGCGAGGTGGGGGCGAAGAGAGGAACTCAACGGTGACCAATTAAGTTTTAATTTTCCATGATGTTCCTGTGGTTGCATATTGAGAAGATTGAAGGAGCTTTCAATAATTTTTCTATATGGGATCCTCAAAGGAAAGGCTTGAAAACTGTTGATATTTGAGACCTGTTCTTAATGCGGAGGGAGAACGATAATTATTCGCCCTTGCGAAAAGGAGCAACCGCACTAAGTAGTATTATAACTGTTGGATAATCGCAAGAATCAACTTGACTTTTAACAGAAGGGAGATTATTATTTTATGGCGCATGATACAGATTGCGGGCAGCGGTTAATATTGATGGGGGGGGGGGGGACAAGATTGGAGATTTTGGGCCGAGGCAAGGGCATAAGGATAGTGGTTCAAGGAAGAGGAAGGGGAAACCGGAAAAGGGGGTGGAGAAGGGGGAATTCCACGGTTCATTAAACTGCATCTGCGGTGAGAGATAAATTAAGATTTTGAGAGAGCGGAGCGGAGCAAGCGAGCGTTTTGAGTCTGGTTAAGGGAGTTTAAGGTTAAATTGAAACTTGCTCGCGGGACTCGCAACTCGGGCGCCTGCAAACGTCGAGTTAGGCAACAATAGACACTTCCGGTCTCGAAGCCCGAGAATCATAAAATTTAAATTTTGAGTAAATGAATGGGCTCCGCGTGGGTTCATCCGGTGACGATAACGAGGTGGTGCCAGCCAAGGGAAAGGGGGGAAAGGTGCCTTCATTAATAACTCTGAAACCTCTAATTAACGAATGAAATCTCAATCTGAGGGTGAAATTGTTCAAAGGTATTATTTGAAGAGAAATAACATTGAGTCAGAATTGAAAAACTCGGAACTTTCACTAAGACACTTTTTTGAAACCGCGTTGCATATACAGCTCAACGTTATTTTCCGTTAAATTAATTATTTCTTGTCGTATACGTACACTTTCTCATCTTAAGTACTGTTCGATAGGAAAAAAAAGGAAAACAAAAAAACAAAAAAAAACAACAAAAACAAAAACAAAAACCATTTCATACCTTCAAAACGAAAACAAGTGCTTTTTCCTAAATAGTGATGAAGTTGCTGTTTTTGGGGGAAATGAAACTTGAGCGAAGGTGGCTACAATAATCAAGTATTTTCAGAGTCAACATTGCATGAGCAAGTTTCGCTTTCGCTCTCACATTTTTCGAGCGTTTACATGGGTCGTTCGTAATAAAATATTATTTGGTTCCTTAAGATTTATTAAAACTAATAAGACATAAAATAAGACAAAGCATTCAATTTAGCAGGGTGATTCCGTTCTCGCGTTTAGGATCCAAAGGTATAATCAGGAACTTTCACACGAGGATTGATATCAAAATTCATTTTTGAAACAACCGTTGATCTGATTTTCATTCCAAGGGGGGGGGACTAATAAATTCCATTGTTAATAAACTTCAAGCCCCCCCCAATTCTATAATAAGCTTTTTTTATGATCTCAAGAAACAAAATGGGAAAACTTACTTTTCGAACGACCCTCGTGCGTGAATAAAGTATGGGTCTGTATGAACAATCATTAATAAGACTTTTCACACATGTAAAACGAGGTCAAAAATGAATGGACTGTGGAGTGTGGACACGTTTGGCAAATAAAAACCTGGATATGCGGGGTCGGGGTAATGGGAGGCGGCGCGGCGGGCGACTAGATTACACACTCTTTACAAAATAAACTAGCTCAAATAAAAGGATGGGCGTCATATTATGCTAGCCAAACCCAAAAATCAAATTTACATAGCCTTTGAATTAAATATTTCATCACATTAATTCGTAAGAGAGTGGACTGGGAAACGACGAAGAGAGAAATGAAAGAAAATAGAACCGTGCTGGCGGTGTTGCCAGAAAAATCTAAAAAATCACAAAAATTTCCCACACGTAAATCCAAATCCAAAATCTGGCGATTTATCCGGCTAATTCGGCAAGTACGCTTGCTGGTTTATTGATGCATCAATCAGTGAGCTCTGATTGCCACCGAGTGTTGACTGTTGACAAGGGCTCAGTAATCTAGACAGCTTCGCTTCATGCAGAAACTAACCAACTTTACAAGAGTATCGATGGTGATTTGTTCATTATACTTCGCATTAAGTCAAGCATTTAAGCCGAGTTGTTTGGAAAAGAGATTCGTCACACTTTCAAGGCAAAGCTGAAGACGATTGAGCGTATTGAAAGAATGTCATTCAAAAAACACAGAGGAGGTCAGTTAGCGCCATCAGGAAAATATCAGTTTTTTATTTTTTGAAATTTGCAAGTGGTGTTCCAAACAGCTCCACTGAACATTAACTACTCATTGAGTTATTGCAAACAGTAACTATTCCTACACGCTGGATTTGGTGTTGCGTCCTATCGAATTGAAGGAGTACTGAGCTTTGTTTGTTAGAGTAAACACACGATTTCAGAAATTGTAAACATACGATCGCAGTTATCGGGATATTGGATGGTTCAGTTCAGATGAACTTCAAGGAGAATTGATTGAGATACCAATTACTTTCCGTTGAATACATACACACACACACAATAGTAAACAAAAAGAAAAACAAAACAAAACAAAAAACAAAAATGCACGAATCGTAGGGGTCTTTCTCAATCAAGAGCTTTACCCGATAATGGGTCTGATGCAAACTTTTGCTACAGCGATTAAGAGTGTTTAATCTAATGTAAAATCGCATGAAAAGTCCATTTGGTGGCATCAGAAAGTCATAAAATGCATTAATAAACTCACAACAGGCGTTTAATGAAATCCAAGATGGCTGAGAAATATCAAGCAATTTGTATACATGCACCACGAACATCCAAGGATGGCCAACTTTAACAACCTCACTGGAGGTAGAGGTTATGTGTTTGTTTACTTTGTGATTGGTTGTGATCGATATTGTGAGATTGGCTATCCTTGGATGTTTGTGATGCATGCATACAAATTGCTCGATATTTCTCCGCCATCTTGGATTTCATTAAACGCCTCTTGTGAGTTTATTATTGCATTTTATAACTTTCTGATGTCACCAATGGACTTTTCAGGCGATTTTACTTTAGACTAATCTCTCTTAATCGTTGTAGCAAAAGTTTGCAACAGACCCATTTGAAAGCAATCATCTGACATCTATCAAATATGTTTATTATATGTATTTAAAAAAACAAAGAATATGAATATTCGCAGGCTCATCACATTATGACAGGACCACTTTTTTTTGCGATCAATTTGACTGCTCACGGGTCACGAGTATTCGTTACGCTGATTCTAAAAACTAAAGTTTTACACTTTACAATTGCGTGTTTTTTTTTTTTTTTTTTTTTTTTTTTTTTTTTTTTTTTTTTTTTTTTTTTTTTAAGTACATGTTTGCATCAGATGGAAAATTTGCCCCTTACATTTTTCTGCTTTGTAAATACATGAAAATCTGTAAGACCTTTTCAAGGGACTGAGTAAAAAAAAAAAAAAAAAAAAACTCTTTTTACTTGAGATTTGGATCATAGTATTTAAAGTTTGATGAAAGGTTGTACTTATTGTTAGAATAAATTATTTCCAGAGAGACACCACTAAAACTCGTAAAAATCGCGTCAATTTTTTTTTTATATTACACTTAATTTCCTGGAATTTTGTGGGCATCAAATATTTGCAAACAATTCAAACAATTTTGAGGAACTACGGCAAATAAACCTACGTTCTCACCCCTCCCCCCTCTCAATATAGAATTATCAAACGTATACAAGCCAATCATGAATTATTTTTTTTTATTTATTTTTTTTTTTTTTTGCTCAGGCATGTTTTCCTTTTTCCAGCAAAAGTTTGGTTTCTATCAGTCTAAGAGATTTTGACTGAATCTTCAAGGTTGAATACACGGATTTTGTGGATTTTGGGAGAAAAAAATAGGCGGCATCCAGCCAACGACCCATTAAATTTAGCTATGTGATTTAGGGTTGGTGGAGGAGGTGGTGGGAGGGTAAGAAAAGGCTCTGTCAAACAAGTCGCTAAATAACGAGTCGTGTTGAAAAGAATCGAATCCTTTCATCAAAGGAACTATCTTATTCGCAACTCGTGCGAGTAACAAAAGAGTGGGAGGAGTGTCATCGTCACATCTCGGGTAGAGCGGTCAATAGTCGTGTTTTATGGACGACAGGAGGACTTCATTAAGTCGAAGATCGTGTTTCAACCGGTGACCTTGGCCGTCAGGAAGGTAAAAGAGTCGCGCTTGCTGCGAGCACAAAACGCAGCAAAGGAGGAGAAGAAAAAGAAGAAGGATAAAGAGGAAGAAGAATGAAACACAAAACACAAAAGCCATCATTACCACGATTATAAACGCGAGAACTGAGACTGACTGAAGAGAGTGTGAGCGCTTGGCGCGTCCGCCCGCTCGCCCGCAAGCCCAGCCACGACGCGACATATGTGCCACAAAGCGCCTTCAATTATTTTCACAAGCAAACAGTTGCACCGCGGTGTGTTGGAATTGTATCACGAAGGATTGAAGTTGAAGTTTGCGTGGGACTGCAATCGGATCAGCGCGGTGGGCTCGTTCAGGTGAATCCACGCCGAGTTGAGTTGTGAGCTCGGGATTATAGATACCGTCGCATCAGAGCGTCACAAACTCACGAGTCAATATCTCAGAAATAACTTTTACATGGGTACGTCGTGAAAACGCTTGCAAGTTAAGATAAAAAGGCATATGATACAGACCTTGTTGCTACTTTTCTACGCGATTTCATTAGCTAAAAACCATCAAAGTCGGCTCGGTAGAGACGTCAAAATGACTTTTCTACTACTTATTTCAGAGACGTGAGAGACAGTAATCCTGCACTCTTCAAGGAATGCGAGGTGCATCGAAAGCAAAGGTTTTTAGGGCTGATTCAATGCATTTTTGCGTAGAGTAGGTAAAAACCAGTGTTGCCAAAGTTAGCAGGAAATTTAAAAATGTTACTTTGAGTTACATGGGAGTAAACTTTATAGTTGAAACGGGGTCACATATATATAGCAATATAACATCGACAACTGCGGACATGTAATTGTACATCGGTGAAATGTGTACGTCAACCATAAGAGGAGCCTCGCACTAATATACCATGTACAAGGGTCCCGATAAGAATGAGGGGAGTCAACTTATATAGAATAATTTAAAAATCGAGAAGATGAAGTTCACGCGGTTAGAGATACTTGTCAATTTAAAGGATCGCGGTTACCATTTTTAATTCATTCCAAGGATTTAACAATAATTTTTCATCAAAGAATTCTGATTCGAACGAGTAGTCCATTTCATTGCAGTCTTACAGATGTTTTCTTTGGATTCAAACAGCAGGGTCTTCATTTATAGGATCCATTTAGTTTTCCATCATTATAGCTTTCATTATATACCCAATGTCTAATCAAGGGTATCTCCTTCTCTCTCTTCTCCGAACTCCTACAGTGGAAAAAGGTTACACGAAACACGACTCCTCAGTCCTCACCAATACCGCGAATAATAATAAAATATACCGAAAGCTAGTTCCGTTCTTGCACGAGGATAAAATTTGCTAATTTCTTCATCAAAAGTTTCAGTCGGTTATTAAATTGGCGCTCCAAGAGTTGAGCGCCTTCAGAAACGTTACTCGCAAGAAAAAAGCTCTAAATTGCGCGGGGGAAAGAAAGAGGGGAAAAACGAAGAAAAAATAAGAAAAAAAAGTTTTTCACAAAAGATCGAATGAGAGAGGAAAAGGAAACAGGAGAGAGAGAGAGAGAGAGAGAGAGAGAGAGAGAGAGAGAGAGAGAGAGAGAGAGAGAGAGAGAGAGAGAGAGAGAAAGAGAGAGAGAGAGAGAGAGAGAGAGAGAGAGAGAAAGAAAGAGAGAGAGAGAGAGAGAGAGAGAGAGAGAGAAAGAGAGAGAGAGAGAGAAAGGAGAGGTAAGAGAAAGAAGTAGAACATGCTCGAGAAAGAGAGAAAGAAAGAGGGAGAGAGTAAGAGTGCGGAGAGAGAGAGAGAGAGAGAGAGAGAGAGAGAGAGAGAGAGAGAGAGAGAGGGGGGGGTGAGAAGAGGTGAGATAGGGAGAGAGAGTGAGAGTGAGAGGAAGAGAAGGGAGGGGAAAAAGAGAGAAGTAGAAGATGCTGGAGGAAGAGAAGAAGAGAGAGAGAGAGAGAGGGAAAGAGAAGGAAAGAGAGAGAAAGAAAGAAAAAGAAAGTGGGAGAGAGAGAGAGAAAGAAAGAAAAAGAAAGTGGGAGAGAGAGATAAAGAAAGAGAGAACGAGAGAGGAAGGTCCTCTTCCTCTCGATAGAAAGGATAGAAAGGAGAAAAGGGAAGGAAAGATTGGATCCATCCTTTTTCTCGCTCTCGTATTTTTTAAACCAGTCATTTTAATTCTTAACGAACAGATTCATGAAATATTCAGCAATTAAAACATTTTCGTGCGACGACGATGAAAGGAGGAAAGGAGGAAAGAGCGATGAAGCTTGGCTTATGGCTGATCCAGGCGCACTCTCCAGTCGTCCGTCCATACACCCCCCCCTCCCCGTCCACTCTCAACGCGCCCAAACGTTGCTTCAAAATTAAAATAGATTATTATTGAAGAGCGCTCGAAAATTTATCATCACGTAGGAGGAGGATAAATTTGTCGAAAATTGCTCCTTTAAGTATCCAATTGCTTTTTAGAAGTCTGAAAAGTTGGTGCAAAAAGCTTGCTTTTGCTCCTTTCTTTTTCTTGCGTCTTTCATCAAAAGTGTATACCTTATGGTTGGTGATCTAACCTGACCTCAGTTACCTTAACCCTTTAGCTCCCTAGTCCTATTTAAAGAACGTTCTGATAACGTGGATTCTTATGAAATTTAAAAAAAAAAAAAAAATTACATGCACAAGAAATTGTACAAGAAAAATTCATTCGATTCACTGGTAAAGGGCGAGCAAGCGGTAAGTGTGTACCCTTGCCCCTGGCGGAACTTTCTGGGGGCGGCAAAATCGGGGTTGGACAACCAAAACAAAACAGAGAAAAAAAAAATTGTCCTAATGACAATACTTTCTCTCTTTAAGGGGAGGGGGGCGAGAAAGTAAAAAGGTTATTACACTGAAAAAAAAAAGTTTACCAGAGGGATGACGATGATTGAACCAATGTAAAGGATTGTACAATTACCAGACTTCTAGTTTTTGCGCCATGTGCCATAGTTCTTGAACATTTTGAGGAAATTCTAGTTCTATAACCATATTCTAGCATTAACACCAGAACTTTCTGGTCAAAATACTAGACTCTCTGTGGTTCACATATCGTTGTGCTTCTGGTAATATTACTAGAATTCAGGAATTATTTTTTTCAGTGTAAATTCCAAAATGAATCGCGAAGGTGGCAAAATCAGTGTGTGTCAGAAGAAGAAACAAAAAAAGGTTATCAACTTTAGATTTTTGGGAGGCGGCAAGGTTGCATTCTTTCCCCCTCTCTATAGAAAACCCGCATGCCCCTGCTCTATGACAAATGCGAGGTGCCTATACGACAGTGACCATATTGACCATAGCTTCCACGACATCTAGTCTAAATATAAAATATTAAAATAAACGCGATGAGAGTTAATACGAAGTTGAATATGCGTATTTTGCAAAGATCTTCCAATCCTTGGACAAATTAAATTAATTATAGCCCTTATAATAATTTATAAACAACGTAGCAAAAGCTGAAGTATCTTGTAAACTCTTCAAAATTACTCTTACATAAATATAGCTTTAAAGAAAAAGGAGGATTTAATTTACAAGACGTCTATTCTAATTTCAAGGCAGCACGAGAGTCCATTAAAGTTAAGTATAATTCCTTAGGGAGCCTTGAGATTTCACGTCATGATTGTACGCAGCTTTTCTTTCACAATCTTCACTTTCATCCCCCAAAAGTTATAGCTCGACTCGCCTGAAATCGGAGCAAAAGTCGTTTCAGTATGATGACTCAGAGACCGATGTTTTTGGGAAAGAGCGCCTATTTTACATTTGTTTAGTTAGTTCCCACCATTTTCTATACCTCCTACTCTCACGTGACCCCAGTTACTGCTATCTCTCTCTAGCATTGAAATTCGTGTATTAAGATTCTTACATTACTTGCACTTTTCCTTATCCACGACTTGGAAAAACCCGCGAGATTACTTTCAGACGTAAAGCCCTGTCAAAACTATCTCATTTTTTGAGAATGGAACTTATTTTTAAAGATAGATAAGTTAATTGAAGGTCACTCGGGAAGGAGACTGATAAAAGATGGCGAGAAAGTACCAAAGACCAGACACAAACGTACTTTTGAGAAAACATCAAGTAAAAATGGTGACGCCACACTAAAACAATCTGTTTTGACTGGCTGCTGAATTTAAGCCTTCATGGAGGCAATAACTATAGAGGGGAGCGTTTTATATGCGCCTCCTGCATAAGATGACCACTGGGATACCTACTTCAAGGAAGTGTCTTGGGAAATTTAAGTTAATGGTCTTTCGGATACTTTGATTGGGGTCAAACATGTTTATTATAGACTTCCAACAGAAAGTTTTTGCACCAACATTCGATTTTTATGGGAAAATAACCGATGCCTCCTTGCCATACGTGATTAAGAGATAGTGTTTCAAGGCGCATCCAAAGGCTGTTTCTTCTTCTTCACTTAGTCGCATGAACAGACTCTTGTGCACGGAAACAGAAGAATTTGGCAACGCTGCATTTCGTCCATTGAAAACCATGTAAAATACCGATTTGAGAGAGTGCACTGCGCACATAAAAAAGGACCAACTAAGACCTTTTTTATATATTTTTGAATGGATGAAATGTAGCGTTGCCAGTTGAAAGGGAAGCCATTTTCAGAAAACTGGAAACAATACCTATAACTCAATCTGTTCAAAATACCCCGACTTGGAAAGTTTTGAATGGAGACTAGTGCAAACTGGTAACCACACTTTTTGCCATTTAAAGCCGTATAAAAAATCGATTTTAAGCGGATGGGTTGCGTCTCCAAGAATCGATTACTTTGCAAATAATAGGTTCAAATTAAGAAAATGAAGTGTTGCTGCGTTTCACGCCGAGCCGCCAATTATTCTTGTGAGTTAATAGGTGAGAGCGCTGGGGCTGAGTCGAACTATACAGTATACAGCGGCCCTTTTGCGGATCCCAAGAGGAATTGATCAACCCTTTCGATACCAACCACGAGTATATACACTCACTTTCGTCAACAAGTCTTGTTCACACAGTTACAATTTCTGATGAGCATCTGAATTATTGTTGATATTCTCAAAGGAATGGTCTATCAAGTGCCTTCAATTCTCGGTATAGGCAAAATGAACACCGCGGCGTAGGAGCATTTAACTACTTATTCAATCAGAGTAAGTGAGTTGTAAATCGACGAAATAACTTGGTCCTGAAAGGTTTGAATCACCGATGACTCCACCGGTAGGTATACAAAAAGATTACATCACATTCCAGTTCAGCAGTGTGACTTTAACCCGCGAAAATACTCTGATCTGTAATCTTATCCTTTCAACCGATAGAATCATCGGTGAATATCACATTTTAAAGTCAACTATGTTCCTCTCAGGGCCTGAAAATAAGATTACAAAGAAGAGTATTTTTCGTGGGTTACAGTAACACGGTTGAAATAGACTGTTTAATCTTTTTTTCCACCGGTGGAATCATCGTTGAGTTAAAAAGGCCATGGAAAATCGGCAGCTTCGATCGATTCTCGCGCTGCAGGAGCACACACATTTCTCGGGCAATGCAGAAATTCCGTGGGTCGAAAGGGCCTTTTCTTTTCATGCAAGCTCGCATGAAAAACAATTTGTTAAACTCGCCTTTCATTTATCAAATAATATCCGTCAAATCAAGTTTTTAAACAGCCGTATTTCAGTTCTCTGCGTCTATTTTCATTTGATTGATTACGCAAGTTTGAGAGAAAAAAGATGTGGAGTTTTCCCGACAGAAAGCGCCGCGCCGCTCAAAGGATCGGAACGTAGGAATTCCCGGTCATAATTTGACGAATAAAAATCAAGACTATACGAACAACTATAACAGCAAGATAACTTGAATAAGTGTAAAATTGTTCATTTAAGAGCTCAAATTGAATCAAATAACATGGTTCCTGTGAGAAAATATCAACACTTCAACTTCTACACATGCTTTTGCATCTTTGAAGATTTTTTCAATCAATTTTGACAAATTTAAGTTAAAACAGTAGAAACGTAGTTTCATCTAGGTATCTCCCAACATTCCAAAAATGACCAGCGTTAACGTCTTCGTCACAAATCTGCAGAACAGGAGCTTATTTTTAGAGCAAAAAAAAAAAAAAAAAAATCATATCCACAAAATTCATGTTTCGATATACAATGCGCGCCGGCCGTCCGCTACCCCTCCGAGAAGGTGTATGATGTGTTAAATATATACCAGTTTCAACACTGTATGAAAGTTCTGAACCAATTTTGGTGGTGCCAATGAAAACGTTCAACGTTACGTATAAAAACCTAGAAAACAGCAACTGCAACGGAAATCTGACGACGCGTCGCGCGTCGTCGCGTCGTCTCGAGGTCACCAATTCCGGGTGCTGCTGTTGAGGATGTATTAAACGGTTTTAGGCGCGCGTGAGTATCTGAGGATTCACTGTTACGCAAGCAGCGAACATACTCAAGAAGCAAGTAAAGAAAGTAAGAAGCAGTGGCGTCGCGTGCTATCTGGCAACAATGCAACTGCTCCATTTAAACTCACTAAATATATCGAATTTTCCTTGTGCACTGTGCACCCCCTGAATTCGATATTTTACATGAGTTTAAATGGATAGAATACATTGTTGCCAAATTGCACGCGACGCCACTGGTAAGAAGAATGCAGTGCTGCCGTTCGTGTGTATTTAATGGCACTTTTGCAATTCACCGATGATTCCACTGGTTGAAAAAAATTACACAATCTAGTTTCAGTGGATGAATGTAATGATCGAAAACTCTCACATCTGTAATCTTTTCTCGATCGGTGCAAGAATCAACACAAAAAGAATCTAAGAGAGAATTATTTTTTTAATCCAATGGTCTATTTTGTTTGTGTTAAAGAAACTGCACAGTGAAATATTGACTAAGGGGAAATTCCTTTCACCCAAGGAAAATGTCTGCTGATGCTACAAGTAAAAAGATTCCTTGTTGTGACAGTGATTCTCCTTCATACAATCAGAACTTTACTTCGCGCAAAGAAAATTGTCACAAATAAACGTGGTTTCTTGTTTTTAAAGAAGTGATTTCTCTCACAATCAGCGATGTTTTATGCAAGAATCAACTCTTCAATCCCGCTGTAGCAAAAGTTTGCAAGAGGGGCCTTATTACTGGAATTCCTGAAAACCGTCAGGGTTTCTTTTCGGGACATTTTTACTATAGAATTCTGACCATTTTATTTAATAAAATACTTTTTGCCGTGTCACAGAGCCTACCGAAACCTTCGCAACAGCAAATAGTTGGAGAGCAAAATGTGCACAATTAATTGCCGGCCGAGTTTAAAATCGATAGAAAGAGTGTCAGAGGAAGGGGGCTAACATCACGGACATAATAATTTCCTAAATCGTTGCTATACACGGAAATTGAAAGTCACGTGAACCAAATTGGCGGGTCAACAGAACGGTTTTTCTGTGAGACCCGTCTCCGGCGGCGCGGCGGCTACTCAAAAATGCGAAGAGGGGGCGGGCGACCTGCGACCATCAACAGCGGAATAAACAAAGAGAGACAGGAGAGAAATAAATCGATAAATACGGTTTTAAGGAGCGATCGAAAAGTTTACTAATTAATTAACGTTGACTTGTCTCACAGCCTAACGGCTGCTCTGCTGGCCGACAAGCAAGCAGGATCAGAGAGGGAGGAGGGGTGAAAGGAAGGAGGGGGGAGGGGGAGGGGGGAGTGGGAGCGTTTGTCAAGCTCCGCGATCGACTTACAATGAAAGTCGATTAAAAAAAGTTTCCAGTTTCTCTCTCCTTCCTTTCGAGTTTCGATACATGCGTCAGTATAGGAGCGACGAGCGCGAGCGCGACGCGTAGAAGCTGACGCGAAACCGATAGTGATTCGTCCATCCCTCCCATCGTCTATTATTCTATTATTTTCTATTAAATAGACTCTTTCCGAATCGGATTCGAGGCGGTGAACAATCGGTAATCGTTTCCCTCCGATTCGAGTCTAATTGTGTCCAACGAGCCTTCCGTATTACTAATCTACATCGATACGAAGCACAAATTCCCGTGCCGTGGGGTCCAATGAAAATGAAATTATTAGTATATTAAATTAAGAGCTGTTTTCATTGGTTACTTCTTTAGCCCAAGAATTACCGCGTTCGCATCACCGCCGCCTTATTCTTCGCGGCATAATCTGGAAGGATCGAGCATCATATTATTTATTTAGTTCTTATGGATACTCAAAAAGCTATATATAGAGTGACTGAGCGGGCGCGGAAGCCTTATAGGTTACCGCTGCGCTGGTCCACCGTTGAACATAACCTTTTAATTCGTTCAAGCCAGGGACGCCATTTCGGCGAAACCTTGGGGGAAGGAGGGGGCTCTGGACAGGGCATCTTTCCCTCCCAAGAATGCAAAGAAGGAACACAAAATTGATTCCTAACCCCCCCCCCCTCCCCCCTCCAAACCGCAAAAAAGAACAATGAAATTTGGAATTTAGCGTAACACTTTGCGTAATTCTTCGTACGAAGTTGCCGCGTGACGCGGCTTGGGCCGGGTTTTGCTCAAATCCCTGGAGGAAGGGACAATGGACATCCCTCCAATTGGCGAATCGAATTCAGACGCTGAATTATTTTCAAACGCATGAAACGTCTCGTCCCTATAAAGAACTTTCAAGGGACTGTATAGGGACTGGGTGACATTTTTGTCAAATGGTAGATTGTACATTAAGTAATGCATGCATTAAGGCAAGGATATGCAATACGCAACGCATCTATTACAAACAAAGGGTAACAAAAAGTATGTGTCAAATTTTGGAAGCGTTTATTTGAAGCCAAATTAAGACTCCCCCCCCCCCCCGAATAAACATGAGCCCGAACACGCCCCAGTTCTGAGCTAGACCACCCCCCCAAAAGCTTTTAAAAATTGACGCGGTTTTTTTTGGAATAGCAACCACAATTATTATATGAACCACATGCGATGAAAATTGGTGTCTCGTGGTATTTTTGAACGTGGTATAAGCTGGAAACTACCTACTGGTTCAAAACTGCAATGCTTTCACAAAAAATACCAAACGAATCCTTGATCATTTCAAAACTCGTTGAAGGGATTTCCGATAAAAAGAGAAAACGTACTTCATTGAATAAATTCCTGGAGGCAACGGTTTTGTTAAACACTGTATATCGTGCAGATCTGCTCCTGGAAAAGTTGAATAAATTCTAGAAAACCCTTTTTCTGCCTTCGTCTAGGACAGGAGTCTTCGATACATCGAAAAAAGTATGAAACGTCTCGGCGAATGCAGAGAGAATAGCTAGCAGAGATGAGAAGAAGGGGGGGGGGGGTTAAAAATAAATAAACAAAGAAGAAGAAAAAGGAGACCTCGGACAAAGGATAAGTGAGGCTCACAGCTTAGAAAAACAGTGTTGCCAAGTAGTTCAAGATAAACTCAATTGAAACAGTGGTACTGCTGTGCAAAGAAACATGATAAGAAGACGATATTGAGGAAAGAGAGATATTTTGAGGAGAGGAGAATGGTATTTTTCAATGAAGAAATGGATAGTTTTAAGTGTGAACTTTGGAAGCTTTCCTGAAATATACAACAAGAATTTTTTGAACAGAATCATAATAATTAAGGGACAAAAAATCTTAACTTTTTGATCGATCAAATCTCGTCAACATCATAGGGTTTCAACCAAAGCTTCCTTAAACATTGACAATAAAATTATTATTTTGTACTTTTCTGACACAGAATAAAACAATCAGTATGGAAACTTCCATCGAAACATCTTTTCGGTCATTTTCGATGTCTACTCAAAACAGTGGACATATCTCTGTCTTTCACATAGCTTGCGGCATGCATTGAGATAGTTTGAAACTTCTCAAAACGGTGGACCAGAAAGTAATACTTCAAAACGAACCGTAAATAGTTTCCGTTCTGCAGGCTGATGCTGATTATGAACGATCGTATCGTAATTTCATAGAGTCGATGATCGAGTATACGTGTTATTCTTATCCCATCAAAAACCTTTCCAGGTGCAAGCAGACGGCATCAGGTAATTATGTCTGTCACAAAAAGCCGTTCCAATGCATCCACTCAAAGATATGATATGATGGGAACGGCAAGTCTCCTCCAAAAGGGCATCCAGCAGGGCAAATGTTAATCATTTTTCAAAATCAACACTATCCATCTGCGGCGAATTTAGTGAAGGAAAAACTTTGAGGGATGTATTCTTTATTTTTTATTTTCAAACGCAAAAACTTGCCGCCGTTCATCGCCTTAAAAAAAAAAAATTTTAAATTTATTATTTTTTTTTTTTTTTTTTTAAGGCGATGAACGGCGGCAAGTTTTTGCGTTTGAAAATAAAAAAAAGAAATACATCCCTCAAAGTTTTTCCTTCACTAAATTCGCCGCAGATGGATAGTGTTGATTTTGAAAAATGATTAACATTTGCCCTGCTGGATGCCCTTTGGAGGAGACTTGCCGTTCCCATCATATCATATCTTTGAGTGGATGCATTGGAACGGCTTTTTGTGACAGACATAATTACCTGATGCCGTCTGCTTGCACCTGGAAAGGTTTTTGATGGGATATACTCTGGTTTTAGCTTGTAAAATTCCAGTTTCTCATTCCCCAAATAAAAGCTACAGTTGTTATCCATCAGCTGACTAGCCAGCAGTTATGAATAGTTTCCCGGGCAACATTCACATAGACTCTCGAGTGCTCAATTTACGATAGGGACAACAGTCTCATTTCCCTTTCTTTTCCTGATCCATATGCTAACCTACAGTTCCGTTTCCACTGGCCGTCTCGCCGCTGGCCGTCCCGCCGCTGGCCGTCCCGCCGCTGGCCGTCCCGCCGCTGGCCGTCCCGCCGCTGGCCGGTCCACCGCTGGGCCCAAACCGCCACTGGCTGGTTCGCCGCTGGCCGATCCGCCACTGGCTAGTCCGCCGCTGGCCAATTCGCCACTGGCTGGTTCGCCACTGGCCGATCTGCCACTGGCCGGTCCGCCGCTGGCCGATCCGCCACTGGCCGATCCGCCACTGGGGAGTCCGCCGATGGCCGATCCAACTCTCGCCCGGGCCGCCGCGGGCCCATCCGCCACTGGCTAGGCCGCCGCTGGCCGATCCGCCACTGGCTAGGCCGCCGCTGGCCGATCCGCCACTGGCTAGGCCGCCGCTGGCCGATCCGCCACTGGCCCGGGCCGCCGCTGGCAGATCCGCCACTGGGTAGTCCGCCGGCGGCCGATCCGCCACTGGATAGTCCGCCGGTGGCCGATCCGCCACTGGTCGATCCGCCCTTGGGAAGTCTGCCGATGGCCGATCCACCTCTCGCAGGTCCGCCGCTGGCCGGTCCACCGCTGGCCAATCCGCCACTGGCTGGTTCGCCGCTGGCCGATCCGCCACTGGCTAGTCCGCCGCTGGCCAATTCGCCACTGGCTGGTTCGCCACTGGCCGATCTGCCACTGGCCGGTCCGCCGCTGGCCGATCCGCCACTGGCCGATCCGCCACTGGGTAGTCCGCCGATGGCCGATCCAACTCTCGCCCGGGCCGCCGCTGGCCGATCCGCCCCTGGCTAGGCCGCCGCTGGCCGATCCGCCACTGGCTAGGCCGCCGCTGACGATCCGCCACTGGCTAGGCCGCCGCTGGCCGATCCGCCACTGGCCGGTCCGCCGCTGGCCGATCCGCCACTGGGTAGTCCGCCGGCGGCCGATCCGCCACTGGATAGTCCGCCGGTGGCCGATCCGCCACTGGTCGATCCGCCCTTGGGAAGTCTGCCGATGGCCGATCCACCTCTCGCAGGTCCGCCGCTGGCCGATCCGCCACTGGCTAGGCCGCCGCTGGCCGATCCGCCACTGGCCCGGGCCGCCGCTGGCCGATCCGCCGCTCGCCGATCCGCCACTGGGTAATCCGCCAGTGGCCGATCCGCCACTGGTCGATCCGCCACTGGGTAGTCTGCCGATGGCCGATCCACCTCTCGCCGGTCCGCCGCTGGCCGATCCGCCACTGGCTAGGCCGCCGCTGGCCGATCCGCCACTGGGTAGTCCGCCGACGGCCGATCCGTCACTGGCCGGTCCGCCTCTGGCCGATCCGCCACTGGCCGGTCCGCCGCTGGCCGGTCCGCCGCTGGCCAATCCGCCACTGCCTAGTCCGCCCCGGCCAATTCGCCACTGGGTAGTCCGCCGGTGGCCGATCCGCCACTGGGCGATTCGCCACTGGCCGATCCGCCACTGGGTAATCCGCCGCTGGCCGATCCGTCACTGGCCGGTCCGCCTCTGGCCGATCCGCCACTGGCCGGTCCGCCGCTGGCCGGTCCGCCGCTGGCCGATCCGCCACTGGCTAGGCCGCCGCTGGCCGATCCGCCGCTGGCCGGTCCGCCGCTGGCCGGTCCGCCGCTGGCCAATCCGCCACTGCCTAGTCCGCCGCTGGCCAATTCGCCACTGGGTAGTCCGCCGGTGGCCGATCCGCCACTGGGCGATTCGCCACTGGCCGATCCGCCACTGGGTAATCCGCCGCTGGGCCCATCCGTCACTGGCCGGTCCGCCTCTGGCCGATCCGCCACTGGCCGGTCCGCCGCTGGCCGGTCCGCCGCTGGCCGATCCGCCACTGGCTAGGCCGCCGCTGGCCGATCCGCCACTGGCCGGTCCGCCGCTGGCCGATCCGCCACTGGGTAGTCCGCCGGCGGCCGATCCGCCACGGGTAGGCCGCCTCTGGCCAATCCGCCACTGGCCGGTCCGCCGATGGCCGATCCGCCACTGGGTAGTCCGCCGGTGGCCGATCCGCCACTGGGCGATTCGCCACTGGCCGATCCGCCACTGGGTAATCCGCCGCTGGCCAATCCGCCACTGGGCCCGGTCCGCCGATGGCCGATCCGCCACTGGGTAGTCCGCCGGTGGCCGATCCGCCACTGGGTAGTCCGCCGATGGCCGATCCACCTCTCGCCGGTCCGCCGCTGGCCGATCCGCCACTGGCCGGTCCGCCTCTGGGCGATTCGCCTCTGGCCGATCCGCCAATGGGTAATCCGCCGCTGGCCGGTCCGCCGCTGGCCGGTCCGCCTCTGGCCGATCCGCCACTGGCTACTCTGCCGCTGGCAGATCCGCTATAGCTCAATTCTGTAACTTCAGGGAAATAAGGTACTGTCACTACCAGTTCTCATCAAATAAACATATCAGTTGCAAACTCTACAAGTACACAGCAAAGAACTTTTGTCACTACTTGCTTATGAATAATTATACTAAAATCACAGAATAATACATTGTATAATTCTGTGCTAAAATCACAAAGGTGCTGTAAACACATCAGAAACTACTCTCCCTCCAGTGATCAACAGTATTACGGTACTCAGCTGTTGCATTTGCAAGCAATGAAGTGGAAAATGAAGCTCCGCGGTTATGCCCAAATTCGAATACTTTCAGCTTCAGAGCTAGAATAGTTATTAAGTAAATGAATATGCAAAAGTACCTAACTGTGAGAGCAAACCAACCTTTACTATACGCGTGCATACAGCAAATTAGAAGCACACAAAAGAAATAACTAGAAAAGATGTTTGGTACATTTATTTAAAAAGAAGAACTGAGGAGGACAAATTTCGTAATTCACGGCCTCCGTTGCAATTGAAACAATAATCACTTGTTTCACTCATGTATTTGTAACGAGTTTATTTCAAAAGTGTCAAAGCAGGGAGAAATGTTTTTGTTTTGAAATGATGTGCAGTTGTTGTTGACAGACGATGAAGCGTCGATTCTCGGGGCGATCTCAAATACTAAAAGGCAGTAGCCAATGAGAGTAGAGTTACCGCGTAGTTTGAAATAGCCGTTATAATAAGAAATTCAGTTTTTTTATCATTTCTCAATAAATATTAGACGGATTGCGTTCAAACTAAAAAAAGGCACGAGCACAGAACACGCTGGTTAAAATAAGACCAAGTTTGATGAGTTTGGTTGCGTAGTTTTTTCGCTACAGGATCATATCAAGGCACGGTTTGGGGGAATGAAATAATTTCTGTAATTATAAGCGTTTACGCAGCGCAGACTTGTCAGGTCGTAGAGAGGGTGGTAGTAGGGTGGGGTTACCTGACTTGCCGTCTGCGTCTACCGACGCTTATGATGGGTGGTGTCATATCGATGGGTTGCATTCCGATAGAAGCCCTTCCATCACTGCGGAAATTCACCGATGACTCCTGAGCCATCGTGCACACATCGTAGAGATTAAAAGGATTTCTATCGGAATGGCACCCATCGTAATGACACCACCCATAAGAAATAAACGTACTCCATACTCCATGGTGACTCGATACGATTACGATACGATTACGATACGATCCTTCATAACCAGCCAGCTGATTCTAACTCTCAATCTTTGGTTTGTTTACTGTTTTTGATCGGCAAAGTTGTCCGTTATATATAATCAGAGCTATACCGTCTTGCTAATAATTGACGGCATTTTTCAATTGAGGCATTTTTCGGTAAATGGGCGTATGGCGAAAAAACGACTTTCGAGAAAAACGCGTTTGAAAGTTTAAAACGTTATAACTTCTAGACTACTGCAGATTTTTCAAAATTTGAAAGACTGACTTGTAGAACAAACATTCAAGAAGAACTCTACTTAATTTCAAGTTTTTAAGGTGAAAATTAGTTGAGCAGTGAAAGTTCAAAGTTGAAGCGTTATACGCCCTTTTACCGAAAAACGTTTTTTTTCTCTCGCAGCCTATCCGACAAGTATTGTTTGGGTTAGATTTTGGTCACAAACTTGAAGAAAAGGAAATTGTAAGGAGGAGGGATGGTAATAAGGCCCTTTTGGGCTCATTTTTGGCCAAAAAGGAGGGTTTTATTATTGTCATCGGAGACGGAGCCAAAAACGCAAAAAACCCACACACTGACAGATCCACACACACACTGACATATCCACACACACACTGACATATCCACACACACACACTGACATATCCACACACACACAGACATATCCACTGAGCTCTTATCAATATCAGATACATATGCGATGTGAGTACAGATATCGCGAGCGCGAGCCCCTGAGAGTACCGCTCGTAAGAGGCACTGTAGCCCATAAGTTTCTTAATTCAGCCGAGGTGGGTCCATTCGAACGATTGATTCGTGGTTATTTTCCGTTCAACATATGAATAACTTTATATCACCTGTTAGGTCACATCGTCAGGATTTCAAAAACGAGTTCTCCAAAAAAAGGGCGTAAATCGCCATACGCCCATTTACCGAAAAATGCCTCAATTCACCGATGATTCTACCGGTTGAGAAAATATTACACAATTCAGTTCAGTGTATGACTTTACTGCACGAAAAAAGTCTAATCTGTAATCTTTTCTTAATCGGTGGAAACGCCGTTAATTAATTAAAATAAATATCCGCAAGTTTTTTTAAAGTCATCAGTGACTCCATCGGTTGAGAAAAGATTACAGATCAGAATATTTTCGAGCAGTACAGTCATACACTAAACTGAATTGTGTGATATTTTCTCAACCGGTGGAATCATTGATGAATTGAAAAATGTCATTAATTATACGCAAAACGGCAATTAACTCCGGTTATAATTTTCTGAAATGAAAACCCTGAAAAAAAAAAAAAAGGGCCGGAGATTTTTCGCCCCGTTCCGAAACGTGGCAACACTGTAAGAGAATCGATTGCATTCTTCTTGTACTCCTTGAGTGAGAGCAGAGTACCTTCTATGGAGTTGTTCCTCCTCGCTCGGACTCCTTCAGCTCCAAGTCTCATAGTCGCGAACCCCGGTTGCCCCCTAACTCCCTTTACCCTCGGTACCCCTATTCCCTCTCTCAATCTCACCTCTATCTCTGTAATAATTCTCAAGCTCGCTTACTCACTGTTCTTCCAGTTCCAATGACCCTCCTAATGCTTTTATGACCGCTCCTCAGACACTCGAAGCTCGAACCGCAAACTGCAATCTCCTGGTGCTTGCTTTTGTCTCTCCTCTCGGGCGTTTTCCGCATCCACTCGCTGTTAGCACATTGCGGATGAATTTCTTTGCTCTTTAAGATTTTTCCAAGCCCTAATTATCTCGCCCCGTTTCTGTCCATTCATTGTTGAATTCTGCCCGTTTGAAACATCACATATCTAGCGGCGCAGCGCTATACGTTTTCCTCAAGATGTTTTTATCGACAGAAAAATTACACCCACAGTATTTTACAAGGGTGGGTTCAAAAGTGGGAGGAGGAAGCTTGAAAAAATGTGATTACAAACACCTCCTCCCCCCTCAAAAACCGCCACAAAATACTACAAGTATTTCACCAACAGCTTTTAAGGATAATGCTACGGCAATAGAATTTTTCGCTGACGCTAAAAAATGTAGTAAAAGTTATACATATCTAAAAGAATAAAAGGGAATAGATCATAAAAATGTCCACTATAAGCTCCTAATAATAAATACGTAATCTGATTTAAATCTCGATGATAATTCTTTCCGTAGCGTATTCGAGTGTACTACACGCGAGAATTCTCTTTTTAATCCAATGTGTATTTCGTTTGTGTTAAAGAAACTGCACAGTGAAATATTGACTAAGGGGGAATTCCTTTAACCCAAGGAAAATGTCTGCTGCTACAAGTTAAATATTCCTCATTGTGACAGTGATTCTCCTTCACAGGGGCGTGCCGTGGTTTTCAGAGGGGGGGGGGGGACCAGAATGCAATCTTGCCGCCCTCTGCGAACGAAACCGCCCTCGAAGAATTCCGCCCGGGGCAAGGGTACCTACCCTACACCCCCCCCCCCTCCGGCACGTCCCTGCTCCTTCATGCAACAGAACTTTACTTCGCGCAAGGAAAACTGTCACAAGTAAACGTGTTTCCTTGTTTTTAAAGAAGTGATTCCTCTCAGTGTGGTTTCCGTTTCCGAGTGTGTAAGAATTTATCATCAGAACTCAGAAGTCGCCTGCGTTGACGATTCGACGCAACCCGCATTACACGGAAAAACAAAACAACGCACTCTCTCCTTTCTTTTCCTGTGCTCACTCAAAAGTCAAAATACCGAAAGGTTTGGACCAAGGTTATAGATTAAAGAGGTATGCTCATCTGACTTCGCGCCACGAAATCAGTAGCGCGCAGTTCAAAATCCAGATCCAAGATGGCCGGAAAAAGCAGAAAACATTGTACACTCTTTCCAGAAAACATCGGGCTCCCTCTACAGAAAAGCAGAAAATAGCCCGATGTTTTCTGGAAAGAGTATACAATGTTTTCTGCTTTTTCCGGCCATCTTGGATCTGGATTTTGAGCTGCGCGCTACTGATTTCGTGGCGCGAAGTCAGATGAGCATACCTCTTTAATCTATAACCTTGGGTTTGGACTACTTACTTATGTTGACGGCACGGCCGCGGTGCGGCGGGTTGCGTCGACGCGTCGAATCGTCGACGCAGGACTTATGGAGCTGCTTTGAACTTTCAAACGCAAAAGTTTTAGCAGTCAAGAATTCGAGATAAGCGGCGAATCCTAATGTAATCAAAGCAACATTCTGCGCTCCGTGTGTATTCTTGCCTGTCAATACTTTAACGTTTGCTAGCACGATGGTTTACACAATTATTGTTCTATTTTTTTACACTGACCGAGAAAGTTATCGTCTTAGAAATATTGTTTTGATTGAAGAGTTGATTCTTGCATAAAAGTCTGTAAAAATTACGATGAGTAGAGTACCTACATAAGGAGAGTATGGCGGTCTCCGATCATGGAGCTCTTAGGGCCCAATTTCAAGACGGCGGCGGTCGTGTTGTTTGAGGTTATGTTACATTGTTGATGAGAACGGTGTCGGTGAACGGTGAGTTTGATGACCGCTTCCTGCTAGAAAATGTAAAGATAACTTCAACGATTACACGATCGACCATCTTGAAATTGGACCCTAAGAGCTCCTTGAACGCCTAAAATATCGCAGCCAATCAGCGTAGGATTCACAGACCGCCATACTCTCTCTTATATATACATACTCTAACGATGAGTACACTAAAAAAATCACAAAATTCACTCTCAGAATCGGGCTTGGTGGCAATGGTTATAGCTACGCAGGTATCATGGGAGATTCCTATCTAATTTGAGACACATCTCTGTGATTCCGTAGAGAAAGTGACATATTAGAAAGGAATTTTTTATGATACCGGCGCGTAACTCCGACATTACGATCTTGCCGGTACAGCTGTTTCCTAAGTTAATTACAGACTTATTTATACTTTTAAAGTGTGATTTTTGTGATTTTTGCTGGTTATTACATTACGTCGGATCTACTATTCATTTACTCATAAAGCAAAAGTTTGCAAGAGGCCAATGCCTAAGGAATATTGACGAATTTGATTTCCCCCCCCCCCCCTTTTACTTGCGAGGGGTCAACTATCAGGAATTCTCATGAAAATACCGAAAGTTTTGAAGCTATATTCTTTTGCTTAAGCTGGCAACACCGAAACGGACCCTATCTTTGGCGTGTCGTGCCATCCCAAGCCTCGTCGTCGCGTCGTTTTGCGCTCACTCAGATTAGGTACAGATACAATACACACAGAAGCTACAAAATGCACGCGAAGGATTAACACGTTTGAATTTCTCCTCTGAATTTTCAGTTTGCATATTCATCTCACGAAAATGAATAAGCGGGGGGGCAAAATAGACTGGCACTGATTGTGAATACAAAACAGGGGACAGCGCGCGTTCACGCTATATGCTCCCCTTTAAAAGAAACGCTTGCACGATGTCTCATTCCGGAGATACGGCGCTTGAAAGCTTAAAACCAAGATGGTTCAGGTCTAGTTTTCTTAACGTTTAAAAAAACTATATTTTCTCCTCATAATAACTATACAACGCGGTCTACCCCTCCCTCCCCCCCCCCAAAAAAAAACAACAAAAAACGGATTTTCTATAATCTGACAGATAACGTCCTATACGTACGTGTGTCACAGGGGGAAAAAAAGTTTAGGTACAACTAAAGCAGCCTTTTAAAATAGCTCTGCAGAGCAAAAATTCTAGCTCTACCAGAGCAAGGCGCGGCTGTACGGAACCACTACTTCAGAGCATAAGCAAGGAGAAAGGCTGTTACTCAACCGAAGCGGTGCTTTGGTGCAACTGCGACGATCTCTGGTAGAGCAAGAACTTTTGCACCGCGAAGCTATTGTAAAAGGCTGCTACGAAGGTACTATATGATGACTTCCAAAATAAAAAACCCTGGGAAAAATATTTCCTCGTTTAACCATCGGTAAGCTTTGAGCAACTATGTGTCTTTCAAGTGTTCAAAGACTTAAGCAGAATGCCCATTTTAGAGTACGTCTTGGAAAGTACGTACGTAGAGAGTACGTCGTAAACTCTAGTCAAAACAACGGAAAATTTTAATTTCGACCAGGATACTGTCTTTTAAAAGTCATAGCACCTAAAATTTGTTTTTTTTCAGTGTGCACTGAAAGTACCACCAACAAGGTCTGAGGAAGACACTATTTATACATTTTGGGCCCTTGGATTCAAATTTTAAACGCAAAATTAAGCTGAAAATACGATGGATTGGAGGAAGTATTATGTTCATCTCCACAGATCTGGTAAATGCACGGAAATAATGGAGCTCTTTCAAGACTTTTCAATAAGTATAAAAAAAAAAAACAAAAACAAAAATAAACAAACCAAAAAACAAGCAGTATATACGTATGCAAAAGGTATACGTTTCTCCCTAGTTGAAATTTGTTTTCTGGAAGCACTTGTTGTGAATAACTTACTGGCATAATGGGTCTGTTGCAAACTTTTGCTACAACGATAAAGAATGTTACATCGTACATAAAATCGCCCGAAAAGTCCATTGGTGGCATGCATCAGAAAGTTATGAAATATGATAGTAAACTCACAAGAGACATTTAATGAAATCCAAGATGGCGGTAAAATATCGAGCAATCTGTATGCATGCACCTTTAACATCCAAGGATTGCCAACGTTGACAACCTCACAGCTTCAGAGGTTATGTGTTTATATACGTTGTGATTGGGTGTGATCGATATTGTGAGGTTGGCTATCCTTCGATGTTCGTGGTGCATGCATACAGGTTGCTCGATATTTTACCGCCATCTTGGATTTCATTAAACGTCTCTCGTGAGTTTCATACAGCATTTTATGACTTTCTGATGCCACCATTCACGAATGGACTTTTAATGCGATTTTACATGCGATTGAACACTCTATAGCTCTGTAGCAAAAGTTTGCAACAGACCCATTAGTGTTTTATTGTTTGTTTTTTTGTTTGTTTTTTTGTTTTTTTTTCTTTCCCCCAGCACGACTCTTTGAATGAGAGTTACGAGTTTTTGAAAAAGAGTCCCGATCAAACTTCCATCCTTCATATCGATAACCCAAAAATTAAATCGTCTTCTTATCATAATCTTGCGATGCACATCACCAGGTTAAGGGTCAGCGTTACCGTTTGGAGTATTTGTATTATGACAAAGAAGAAATACAGACTTTTTGAACACACTGTATACCAATAAAAGGAGCATCTACTCTACTCTATAAGATGTGTCTTTACTCCTCTACGCTACACCTTGAGAATAGTTCAAGGTCGCATCAAACTCTTGCTTCAGGTTTTGTGTGTCAAGTGTCACTTGTCACATTATGCACTCACGCGTTCACTACATATCTTAATATTTGATTTCGTTTATTTACAGAGTCTTCGGTTGGTTGATGACGTTTGTTATTGCGTATTGCTTAGGTACGATTTTGTACTTAATTTTAGAACTTTTTTTATTTCGTCTGACCAATACAGCAGTCTAAACTTTTATCAGAGTGTACAACTAATAAAACGGACCCGTTAAAATAAAAATAAAAATAAAAAATTGAGAACAGGGACAATATTACTGAATTCTCATGGCTCTATGTGAAACAGATTTCTGCAAGACAGTTGTAGCGCAGAATAATGTTTTTTATACCAGAAGGTTTTATTTTTATTTTTTTATTTGCGAAAAACGAAATATTTGTCTACCGCAGACGTGAAGGTAGGATATTATATACAACTATTACCACCCATGACTAGAAAAATCAACTTTCAAAAGAGCCATCAACATAGTCTGATACAAACTTCCGCTACGTATAGTAATATAAAACATTGTTGGGGGTGGGGGGGGGGGGGGGGTTACAGGGGGGGGGTGGTGCTATGAGCATTGAACACACTGATTGTGAGATCAAAAAGTCTAAAATTCCTTATTTTTTTCGATTTTTTATTTTTTTAACTCTCTATTAAAGATTATTTAGTTTTTACAAAAATGTTTATTTACTTTAATTTCTTTAATTTATTAATTTAATAGTTTATTTGATTAAATTCCTGTAAGCCAACAGCGTGCCTTCTTTAGACAAAAATCAACGGATGGCTAAGTCCAGTTAGTGGCGCAGCGTGCAATTTGACAACGTTGCAATTCGTCCATTTAAACCTGTGAAAAAGATCAAACTATCGGGGGTTCGGTGAACACCTAATCATTCAACCTTTTACATAGGTTTAAATGGACACAATACAATGTTGCCAAATTAATCGCTACGCCACCGATTCCCGTCATCTAAGGCCGCGTAGAACCGTAACTTATCAAATCGAGATCAAGAACTCGCTTATCGGCGTATCAAAATGCCACTGTGTAGAAGCTGTAGCTGTTCACAACATAGAGTATACAGGGTGTCCGAGAAATGAGTTCACACTTTTGCTGTGAGCGCCTGGTTGATTGTAAAAATCTGAAAAATTCAGGAATAATGTATTACCCTTAAGCAACTTCAGAGAAAATATCGGGGGGCTCCCACCCCTCTTGAGGGGGGGCGTAGGCCCCAAAATGTACCCCGTGTTGCCAATATATCGCATATTTCAAATGGCAGGGGGTATTTTTTATTTCATCATTCAAAAGAGCTCAAAAAACTGAGTAATTTCGTTTTTTCAGATTTTCGGTAGCCCCTCTCAAAACAAAATGGCGGCCAAATAGCTACCCCATACTTTAGAGGCCCATAACTTCGGTTTGAATCAATATTTTTTCAAAAACTAAAATTTTTCTGAATCCTCAGAACGTCTTCTTTCCAATGATGTGCCATACTTTATCATTTGGTGGAAAAAAAATGGGGCGCGGAGCCCCCCCAAAAATTTTTGAGTTTGGGGGGCTGTAGCTCAAAAAAGTCCAATGTGAAGGGGGGTCGTGTTGTACATCAATCGAAAGGTCTTAAAAAAAGGAAGAATTTGGCGCAAACCCGAAGTCGCTACGATGCGTCTATTCAAAATGGCGGCCATTTAACCATTTGGGGGTGGGGGACCGTCCCCCCCCCAAATAAAATCCCTCCATCGAGTGATACACCAATCGAAAGGTCTTGGAAAGAGAAAGAGAATGGCGCAAACCGGACGTCAATACGATGCTTGTATCCAAAATGGCGGACGGTCAAAGTTTTTTGGCTTATGACCCTGCAGGCGTATAGCCAAAAAACTTTGACCGTCCGCCATTTTGGATACAAGCATCGTATTGACGTCCGGTTTGCGCCATTCTCTTTTTCTTTCCAAGACCTTTCGATTGGTGTATCACTCGATGGAGGGATTTTATTTGGGGGGGGGGACGGTCCCCCACCCCCAAATGGTTAAATGGCCGCCATTTTGGTTAGACGCATCGTAGCGACTTCGGATTTGCGCCAAATTCTTCCTTTTTTTAAGACCTTTCGATTGATGTACAACACGACCCCCCTTCACATTGGACTTTTTTGAGCTACAGCCCCCCAAACTCAAAAATTTTTGGGGGGACTCCGCGCCCCATTTTTTTATCCACCAAATGATAAAGTATGGCACATCATTGGAAAGAAGACGTTCTGAGGATTCAGAAAAATTTTAGTTTTTGAAAAAATATTGATTCAAACCGAAGTTATGGGCCTCTAAAGTATGGGGTAGCTATTTGGCCGCCATTTTGTTTTGAGAGGGGCTACCGAAAATCTGAAAAAACGAAATTACTCAGTTTTTTGAGCTCTTTTGAATGATGAAATAAAAAATACCCCCTGCCATTTGAAATATGCGATATATTGGCAACACGGGGTACATTTTGGGGCCTACGCCCCCCCTCAAGGGGGGTGGAACCCCTTCGATATTTTCTCTGAAGTCGCTTAGGGGTAATACATTATTCCTGAATTTTTCAGATTTTTACAATCAACCAGGCGCTCACAGCAAAAGTGTGAACTCATTTCTCGGACACCCTGTATACATAAAAACGGCAATAGCTACGGTGCAGGGGAATTTGATAATCTTCCATAATCTGTGTCACCATACGAGCGTCTAAAGTTAAAATGATTAACAAAAGGAAAAGGAAGAGGGAGAGAGAGAGAGAGAGAGAGAGAGAGAGAGAGAGAGAGAGAGAGAGAGAGAGAGAGAGAGAGAGAGAGAGAGAGAGAGAGAGAGAGAGAGAACGCAAACGCACGATGATTTTAGTAAATTAGTTAATTAAAATTCAGGAATGAGGATCAGGAAAACAGGATGTGAACGTAAGATCAACGTAAACAAACCTTCGCATCACTATAATTTTCAATTAAATATTCTTCTAGCTCTATTAAAAATAGATTTTTATGTTAGTTATTAATTAAATCCTTTTATCATTAAAATATTATTAATTCAAAGCATTTTTATTAAAGCAAAGCATATTATTAATTCTATGCAGGACTGGATTTAAACAAGTCGGGGTCAGAAACTGAATTGTCGTTTGTTGTTCTCAAAGATACGGGTAGGGAAATGTAGGTGAATACACCACTTTAAGCCTAAATATAAGTGGCAACTCTTGATGGATAATAGACTACAATTTTCTTCCATTCAAACGTATTTAAAAGTATCGGTTTCTTGCTGGTTCAATTGGTTCCAGGATTGTGGTTTGGCGTATGTAGCTACACACATTTTCCTATCGACTCAAAGCAACATTTTTTGAATCTCCCGCTGAATTCAGCAACATAGATTGAACCCCCTAAGGAACGATTCTAGGCCATATAAGTTTTTATGAAGAGAAAACCGATGTATGTACCGCACAGGCGACTATTTGGCAACCATGTTTTTTGCCTTCAATACATATGCAAAAGTATCGATTTCTCTGGGATTCAATGAATCCCCTGAAGATCGATTATTTCACGTAGGTTTAAATGGACAGAATGCGTTGTTGCCACATTAATTGCACGAGCCGCGCTACTGGTACCGCATTTCACCACCTGGGCCCTGTTTCACCAAAAGTACAAGTCCGAGTACAAGTTGTAGACGCTAAAACGCTTGTAACTACAACTTGTACTCGGACTTGTACTTTTGGTGAAACAGGGCCCTGCCACTGATCTGAACCAACGGCGGCTTGTGCGAGCAATCGATCAGTCGTTTGGCATGCATTTGAACCTATACAAAATTATCGATTTCTCGGGGGTTAAATTTAACACTCAATAAATCGATACTTTTTCATGAGTTCAAATAAAGGAGACATCGATGTGTCGTATTTCACCGGCCGTCACTGCTACAACTGATGACAAAGATGAAATTTGGGACACTGAGAAAGGTTTAAATTACTCCTGAAGGGGTGAACGTAGAGAGTTGGCCGAGAAGGGATAAAGGGGTAGTGACGAGAGGGGGGGGGGGGGTGAGATACAAGCACTAATGACACCCCGAGTTGTGGCGAATGTCCACCACCCCATAATCTTTCATCTGCGGGTATATGTGTGTGACGTCAAACGTGGGTCGGCGTGATGCGCGTTGAGGTGAGGACTGAGGAGTATACGGTGAGTTAACGAGTTTATGAGTGTGAGTGAAGCGACACCATATCTATTTTACTCTCTCATTTTCATTATTTGAACGATTCCACCATGAATGATAGGCTTGATTATTTGACATTTTGGTTCTTATTTACCTCGAATCGATCATCAAAGCAACGATATTTGCTTTAAAAGTCCGATGGAACGCGAAATGCCAAACAAGTTCGCATTTTTTAATCCACAAATTGAGCGTGCAGTATACCAAAAGCCGATACACAATACATACATTCCCACAGAGCTGCCGTTTTGCGTATATTCAATGGTGTTTTTCAATTCACCGATGATTCCACCGATTGAAAAAAGGTTTCACAGTTCAATTCATGCAGTGTATGACAGTACTGCACGAAAATACTCCGATCTGTAAGCTTTTCTCAAACGGCGCAAATTCTGTTAAATTATTAAATCATCCGCAAGTTTTTTAAAGTCATCGACGACTCCTCCGGTTGAGAAAAGATTACAGATGCGAGTATATATTTTCGTGCATTACAGTTTTACACTAAATAGAACTGTACCTACAATCTTTTCTCAACCGGTGAAATCATCGGTGATTTGAAAAATGACATTAATCATACGCAAAATGGCAGCTCTGTCTTACAGTTCAAAATTTCAGTTGCACTGAAAACAATTTCGCTCGATAAAAATATGGGGGCAGCAAATTTATTGTCATCACCCATGACTGTTGGACTTTATAAACGCTTTTTACTTAGTTACAAGTCCATGGATTTCGAAAGTTTTTAGCGTCACTATAGTCCCCCCCCCTCCTGGGAAAAGTTGGGAGGACGGTGATTATGAACGATCGAAGTGTATTGTAATCGAATCTAGTCGCTATATCGAGTGCGACGTGCGTGTTATTCTCAAGTGTGGTTTATACGTATTTTGAGTTGACATTCCGATAGAAATCCTTACACTTCAAAGAAAAATTGCCGATGACTCCTCAGCTATCAAAAGCACATCGTATAGATTAAATGGTTTCTATTAAAGTGCCTGGAAAGAAAAGCACCAACCATACGCGAATAACGTATACTCGATAATCGACTCAACAGGATTACGATACGAACGTTCAAAACCACCCTCCTGATGGTTTCCCAACATTATCGACCCGAAGCCACATTCATCTAAACAAAAAGCTTGAAAAAATTCAACACCAACTCAACTCACAACTCAACTTATAACTCTCATTCAAATTTCTTTCAGAGAGCACAATTGTTTTCTAATGGGCTTCTAGAAACCATCTAGATCACTTTTATGATATCGCAGCCACTAGAGTCCCTACATACTATGAGAGTTGCGGCATTGCTTAATCCATTTCTGATTGGCTCTCAGATTTAGGCTGTCAAGAAAGCTCCACAAGAGGCAAAATGCAAATGGCGGAGGGTTTGTTTACTTTTTTGCGAACTCGCTTTCATTACACATTTGAAGTAACAGTGACCGCGGTAATTTTTGTGAATTTTTCCTCTGCATGAATTTTATTCTGGAGAACATTATCTCTTTCAATAACGACCGTTATTGTCGAGAATCTGAACCTAACCTATAAGAGATAGCGAAATAGTGGCAACAGCGCAGAGGCAAATGGCTATCCGCCATTTGCAATTTTCCTCTTGGGGGCTCCATTGATCCGCTTCTCCGCTTCTTCTTCTTCATTTTGAGTCTTGTCGCAACTCTCATCATAGCATGTATGTATAGGGACTCTAGCAGCAACGAGAGATACTAATAACATATTATAAGTCCTATTCCAAAGTGAGGCAGCATGGGCGATCTGATTCTGGTTTGTTTGCCTCGTTTTTTTTTTTTTTTTTTTTTTTTTTTTTTTTAAATCTTCAATCAAAAATTGTATGTAAGTAATCCAGTGGAAATTGTTATTAAACAAAAGTGCAAGTGTTTTATCTATGGATACAGATTCTAATAAAACTATCCAGATGAGAAAATTTTGCTTGCTTATTCTGTTACTATGCGTCAATTTCTTTATCGTGTGAATCCTTCCAAAAGAAACTGTTATACATCGATTTTCGTGTCTAGATATAGCCACTCTAAAACACTCATACTTTCGTTTCAAATCAATTTCAAATGGATGTGTCACTTTCCCCCCCCCTTTTTTTTAAAATTTTAATTTTAAAGGTTGAAAAAAAAAAATATGAGACAAACAAGGCCAGCCTGAGTGAAAAATGTCCACTAAAGATACCAGGGATTTGAGGATACAAGGGCGCGTGTTTCCAGGAATATTTTCCCAGTCTTTCAGTTATTTCTCTTCGCGACATTTTTCTGATTTTGAGATAATTTTAAACCGATCGTTCGGAGGAGAGTTTAAAGTCAAGAATTGGTGCAAAACCCTTCGGCCTCAGCGGAGCAGAAAACATGATTGCTAGATACTAATTTGCAAATGCATATAATACTCGTAGATACAAGGAGCAATATGTATATACTTATGAATAAAGAATGAGCGAATACAATTGAATACATAAATGGATGAATGAATGAATGAATGAATGAATGAATGAACGATAGGAACGAGACTTGAACATGAACGGAAACGTACCTTCAGACTTCAATCCTAATTTTTCAATGACTTGAATTCGGGGCATGTAGCAAATCATGATAGCAGATTCGAAACTGGTGCAGCTATCTCGTAGCGGTAATTGAGTTAGGTCGGGAGCTGCGGGTTGCGTTTCCGCCGATTCCAGGCGCCATTGCATATACAATAAACTGACTAACAGTAATCACGAGCGCAGTTGAGTCCGATAAAATTATTCGTATCCTTAAGACTTTCCATTGTAACTACGTTTATCACTTGCAATGATGAACTTTTGATATTCATGCACAATAGCGGTCGAAACACACACACACACACACTTGAGACCGAGTTTGAACTTGGCGGGTCACGCGTTAACGCGAAATCTTGACGCTGCGATTCATAAATAGGACAAAGCTCGCGTTTTTCGGCGGAGCGAGTACAACAGCACATTGTTTATTTGACCTGTTGGATGTCATTATATTAGTTCTGCGATGCAAGAAAATGACAGTCACATCCAAACCGCACAATCTAATTCGATGTTACGTACTAAAGGCAGTGAATATAATGGCACGCGGTAAACGAATAGTTCCTTTCAGGCACTGGCACATATTATTAGTAAAAGTTGAAGGAGAGGTTATTCGACCCATGAGTTTGACTCGAAATTTAGAGGTTATGCTGTGAAATGAAAAAAAAAGACTACTTTATGTTCCATGAATGCAACAGGTTAGGATTTTTCTTCATAAAGGGTTAGTTGACTGTAATAGGCGCAATGAGGTGATGTACGAATGTATTTTGAATGCAATGTTCCTAATATTCTTGCCTCATTAAATGAAAAAGAAAAAAAAATCGCAACAAGGAAAAAGAAAGACAAGTCAAGGTGAGTTGCGAAATTTAACGCAAGTTTACAGACCTCGCGTTACATCAGATTTTGCAGAATCACGAATTTTTACTTCATTATTATTCATTTTTTGTTTCTTTTTTTTACGTTAAAAAATAATCGTTCATGTTGCAAAAGTATTATTTTCCCCCGCAAAAATGTTTTTATTGTGTTTAATTAAATTAAAAAATTAATACCTGTGAATCTAAAAAGTAATCTAAAACTGTGTGATTTCCCTGAGCATAGAGACCTCTACAAAGAAAAAATAAAAAAAATCTATGAAAGCACTCACTGGCGGGTACAGAAATTTGTATTTATTTCCCCCCCCCTCTCTCTCTCTCTCTCTCTCTCTCTCTCTCTCCTCTCTCTCTCTCTCTCTCTCTCTCTCTCTCTCTCTCTCTCTCTCTCTCTCTCTCTCTCTCTCTCTCTACTCATTTAAACCCTCATGTTAGAAGAGAATAGAGGAGAAGGCACAAACTTGCATTGCGTGCCCCTATGGCCCTGTTGCGTCTAGGAACAATACTAATGTACTATTTTCATTGAAAACAAACATGAATACCTTTTCTGGTTATTTTGTAATTCAGATAAGAATTATTTGTTATTTTATACAATAATTGTATGGATTATTGGACTCATTCTTCACGTAGAGAGAGAGGTTAGCTTCTTCTTTTATGAGTGATCTTTGCATCCGTAGCGACATTATTTAGCGTGTTGGCCACTAGAGCGCGCTTCAACAGCCCTATATATCTATATTTTTCTTGTATGTGCGCTCAAATCGGCAAAGAGGAAGATAGAAAAGATTTCTGGATTCGCTTTTGGAAGCTCTACTTGAAAGCTCTATGGGCTGAAAAGAAGAGGAAGTGTACCACGTACTTCCCTTGCAGTTTCCCGTCATGCAATCTTCTCAGGTTGCTCCGATGTTTAAAACATACTCAATATCCTCGAGTGGAAAATTTGATGTGTATTCATAATACTTATATACAGGTAATATATGAACATGATATACGTATGTATATATAAATACGACGATCCCTTGATCCCCTGATAACATGAAGAGAGCAAAAGGGCGAAGCTATAGCGTGATAGAAAGAAGGCTTTGAGCCGAGGACTTAATTTGAATACCGTTCAACTCACAGGCAGACACTTTCTTCTTCCCTTTTTTGAAGCCTACTTTAATGCTGTATACATATACTACCATTGTGCAGTACGGATACGGTCAATTTCGTGGATCAATACAGCAAATTATCGCATTTCACGGCAACTTGAAATATTCATAAATAATTATTCTATAAAGGAAGTCACCAATTCTGGGCACGCGATCGAATTCGTTAAGTAATAACTGTCCATCTTATCATGATATCAAACTGAGTTTCATGGCGGAAGGAAAGTACTTGCATCGTCAAGTCAGTGTTGCCAGATTTGAGGTCAAAAGCCGTATATTTTACATTGATTCTTACGGGAAACATATAAGGCCTAAAACTGTACGTCTGGCAACACTGCGTGAAGTTCAGACGAGCCTCACTCGAGAGCTCATCATTCGAAAGCTGCCAGATTTAAGGTTGGGACCAAAGATTATTTCAGCAAAATCTACGCTGCCCGCGTCACTATAGCAAAGACAATTGGGATACAACGAAAGCTATGTTACTATCTGCGTATTTAATGACATTATTTTTTGAATTCACAGAAGATTCCACCGGTTGACCGAAATAATACACAGTTATGTTCAGTGTTTGACAGTAATGCAAGAAAATACTCTCATGAGCAATCTTTTTTCGGCCAATGGAGTCTCCGTAACTGAAAAAAAAAAACAAAAAACAAAAAAACAAAAAAAAAAAAACAAAAAAAAAAACAAACGGATATTTTGATAGTTTAAAGAGGTGATTCGACCGTCTCAGAAAATATTACGGATGCGAGTATTTCCGTGCATTACAATCATAAACTTAACTAAACTGCGTAATATTTTGGTCCACCAGTGCATAAAAAAAACAGTTTTCAATAACACCTAGATATATTTTTGACTATACACGCTACACACAGTCAAAGATATCTTCGATGTCTATCAGCCAGAATCAGATGCAGAAAATGGTACGAAGTGCTTTGTTGAGAGCAGATGCGATTCTACGCATCACGTGACCCCTTGACCCCTTCAATACCACGCCCGAGTTTTTCGTTTCGTAATTCAATCTCTCATTGACAGTAAAATTGCTAAAATTTGTGAATTCATGTCTCATCCAGTGCCTTCAATTACCGAGATAGGCAAAATGAACACAGCGAAGCACGAATATTTAACTACCTAATAAAGCTTCCCTTTGTTTAGGTTACCTGAACCTGGTTGTTAAAGGGTAAAAGCCTAGGAGTATGATGTTTGCTGGGTCGACAAAATGTGTAGCAATGGCACTCAGTGCGGGATCGCGGGATGCGCACAGACTTAATTCTGGTTTCTGCGCACAGTTTTGCGGCCCGTTAACCTTTGCCCCAGACCTGGCAGCGTTGCGTCTATATTTCTTTTCTTCCCGGAAATAATGTGATATTAAAAAAAAGAGGTAAGAAAATTGAAAATACGACATACCGATCGCTCAAATGGTCTAATTGCATGACTGTCTCAATAATAAACTATATCTATTGCAGTAGATAAATCCAATTCAACAAAGGTTAAATGCGCATCGAAATATTAAGATAACTCGGTCTATAAGGACCTAGAAAAGGAAATAATAAAAATTGCTGGTAATAATTTTGTAACCGGCGGCTGAGTGGTGAAGGAAAGACGTTGCAGAATTCCAGCTGAAGTCTCAGAATATTTGTGTTTCATCGCGCATAACGGCACAAGTCCTCGAATCAACTTTGAAAAAAATATCAATTTCGGGTGATTTAACCCCCCGCCTACTTCCCTAGTTGAATTATAGGCAATTTTTTTGGAGCAAACTGGCCCCCACCCCCTGGTAAGATCTTTCTCATAGCAATATACTGGTGTAAAATGTAAAAAAAGGAGAAATTACCAGATTCTTCCTCACTCATACGAATATCAAAACAATAGAAGTGCGACGGACAGAAAGATGGCAGGAAAAATATAGGCCACGCACGATTTTTATTTTCCCATACTTTCATAGTTCAAAATTACTTATGAATTAAACAACTTACTTATGAATTAAAGTTATTATTTTTTGGTTGTTTATTGTGTTTTGAATGCCTTCCGTTCATATTAAAAATTGTGAATTCTGAAATCGAGATCGCGACTTTAAAATCGACAAAACAGGACTGAATCAAAGAGGTTCCGTTTTAATGTAAATAGTCCAAAGTTCATGCGCCATGCGCCAGCCGGGCCAACTCAAATGATATGTGAGGCGGTGGCTGCAATAACAGCACATAAAACATGGGGTATGATCGTTCTGAGTAACTGACATTGTGAAAGTGTGTTTATTTCTTTGGAGGCGGTGCTTATCTTTGGTTTTATGTACACGCAACAATTGCGAATTCCCTTCAATGAGTACTCATAAAACCAAAAGTGCGCTCCTTCGAAGAAATCCTCTTCTTTTACAGCGTCAATTATTCAGAGCGAGCATACCCTATGTTTTATGTGCTGCTATTGCCTGACTCATATAGACAGTAATAACGATCAGTGGCGAGGCGTGCGATTTGACAACGTTCCTTTTTCTCAATCAAACACATTAGAAAGGTCGAAATGCCTGGTCATCGCCGATGACTGAAGTGTTCGACTTTTTCGGTGAATTTAAATGGAGAAAAGACATTGTTGCCAAATTTCACGCCTCGCCACTTTTGACGATAGGTTTATCGATGGAGTAATTGACCCCGGAGTTATCTTCATCCTCGCTCGAGCATTGTATATACACTTATTAAGAAAGAATCAAAGGTCCAAAATGTTCTGCGCGCGTATTTACAGCGTAACATCAAGAATGAGACTCTTTCTCGAAAAAACAATTATTCCTGACCGGAAGGGGGGGGAGGGCATAGATATAATGAAAAGTAAACAAACAGGGAATCGAAGAACAGAAAAAACGGTGAGGTGAGGTAGCTAGGGAGAGGAGAAGAAAGGAACACCAATAACAACAGTTTTAAAACTTTCAGATTGGATACGAGCACAAAAAGACAGGGGGAAGAAAGTTTGACGAGGGTTGTGATTTTCTAAAGTTTTATTCCCTCTACGACGCGACGCACACACGGTCACCTATATATTTACTACATACCTTACAGCCTCAACTAGCACCTATAAAAAACAAAGGTATTCATCCTCCGCCTGTCTCACATCATGACCATGTATTGTACAATGTACAGTCGAGGTCAAAAAACAATCCTCTATTTTTTTTCTTCTTCTTCTTCTTCTTCTTCTTCTTCTTCTTCTTCTTCTTATATAACCTTTCCATTACAAGCTTAGGTATACTTTAGAATGCGGAGCAAATTGAGAAGATTCGTTAGAGTTAACGACTTGTATTTTATGTCATTGAACCCAACTAAAGTTTTTCATCGTTTAAGGGATGACTTTTTTATCCAAGAGGGGAAAAATCGCAATGTCAGCGCAAACTGCAAAATATTATAAAAGTGATCATTGTACCCTCCACGGAGGCATAAATACTTAATATATTTTAAGCCAGCAATTCTCTTCGTCCATTATTCTGTCATCTTGCGACAATTTCGTTTACACTTTTGGTCTTGTTTACTTTCTTTTTCGCTTGTTGTCGCGGGGTGTTGTTTCTTTTCTTCTTCGCTTTTTTCTATTTTCGCAATCAGATTTAAGATTTTTATAGTCTGATTGTGAGAGAATTATATGTCCTGTTCTTTATAGGCGTGTGAAATTCAGGCCACGGTTTTCTTAAGTAGGAACTAAAATTTGTGAGTTCAACTGCTTAAGCTTTTTGAGACCATGGTTTCTCAGTCCAGCCAATCTTCTAAAAACCTTCCTACACACTATGAGAGCGAACTAGAGAGAGAGAGAGAGAGAGAGAGAGAGAGAGAGAGAGAGAGAGAGAGAGAGAGAGAGAGAGAGAGAGAGAGAGAGAGAGAGAGAGAGAGAGAGAGAGAGAGAGAGAGAGAGAGAGAGAGAGAGAGAGAGAGAGAGAGAGAGAGAGAGAGAGAGAGAGAGAGAGAGAGAAGAGAGAGAGAGAGGAGAGAGAGAGAGAGAGAGAGAGAGAGAGAAGAGAGAGAGAGAGAAGAGAGAGAGAGGAGAGGAGAGAGAGAGGAGAGATGAGAGAGAGAGAGAGAGAGGAGAGAGAGAGAAGAGAGAGAGAGAGAGAGAGAGAGAGAGAGAGAGAGAGAGAGAGAGAGAGAGAGAAGAGAGAAGAGAGAGAGAGAGAGAGAGAGAGAGAGAGGAGAGAGAGAGAGAGAGAGAGAGAGAGAGAGGAGAGAGAGAGAGAGAGAGAGAGAGGAGAGAGAGAGAGAGAGAGAGGAGAGAGAGAGAGAGAAGAGAGAGAGAGAGAGAGAGAGAGAGAGAGAGAGAGAGAGAGAGAGAGAGGGGGGTGGAGGGATGACACAACGGTATCTTTTCCAGGCTTTCACTGCAAAAGTTTTGCATCAGGATCTACCAGCCTTGTAGGAGCCTTCGTGTCCATTATACCAAGGACATAAACATATACATATATTTATCACTGATGGTTTATCATTAGGCCACCTAGATCAATGCATAAAGGGTCTTCCAGTTGAAATGAGAACGAATAATACACCAAAATACTATCCGGTTCTGCTCCATGGGTCAGCTTGGATGAAACAAACATCTTGCAGAATAAATGTACAGCGTGTCTAAAAAAAAATGAACACATGTAAATATTTCAAGGACGACCTCGAATTTTGAAAAATGCTGAAAGAGACGTTCCATTATTTCGAGAAAGACATATTTTCTGGGAAAGTATTTCTTGCATTCAAATAATTTCTAAAATATATATATATATATATATATATATATATATATATATATAAAATTGATGAATACCTTTAGAGTTGGTCAGACTCTAAAGTTTGGAGAAACAACAAAGCCAAAAAAGAAAAAAATAACCTTAAAAAATAATGTAAGTACGTGTAAAAAACACAGGGGGGAGAGAGTTCAGCTCAGGCAGGTGCAACAGAAATGCATGAGCGAGGACAGCGTTTCGAGAGCGCCACGACCGGTTTCGTCGTTGTTACGACTCATCAGGTGGGCTTACTCGAAGCTGCCTCTACTCAATGCTTTTCGCACACAGCAAGTCGTCGAAACGACACTGCTGACATGACGCGAGAAGCAAATGCTCCCGCGCCATCTACCATAGAAGCTGAACAACTCTCAGATGAAAAAAGCAAGACCAGAGAAAAAGATAAAACCGGACGGCTAGAGAAGCGAACGCGTTCTACAAACAGCCGCCGGCTCCCGAACGGGAAAAAAGCACCATCTCCGCAGTGACTATACGTAATAAAACACAAAAAAATGGCCAAAAAATAAATGATGAATACCTTTAGAGTTGGTCAGACTCTCTCTCTCTCTCTTTTTCTCTGGTCTTGCTTTTTTCATCTGAGAGTTGTTCAGCTTCTATGGTAGATGGCGCGGGAGCATTTGCTTCTCGCGTCATGTCAGCAGTGTCGTTTCGACGACTTGCTGTGTGCGAAAAGCATTGAGTAGAGGCAGCTTCGAGTAAGCCCACCTGATGAGTCGTAACAACGACGAAACCGGTCGTGGCGCTCTCGAAACGCTGTCCTCGCTCATGCATTTCTGTTGCACCTGCCTGAGCTGAACTCTCTCCCCCCTGTGTTTTTTACACGTACTTACATTATTTTTTAATGTTATTTTTTTCTTTTTTGGCTTTGTTGTTTCTCCAAACTTTAGAGTCTGACCAACTCTAAAGGTATTCATCATTTATTTTTTGGCCATTTTTTTGTGTTTTATTACGTATAGTCACTGCGGAGATGGTGCTTTTTTCCCGTTCGGGAGCCGGCGGCTGTTTGTAGAACGCGTTCGCTTCTCTAGCCGTCCGGTTTTATCTTTTTCTCTGGTCTTGCTTTTTTCATCTGAGAGTTGTTCAGCTTCTATGGTAGATGGCGCGGGAGCATTTGCTTCTCGCGTCATGTCAGCAGTGTCGTTTCGACGACTTGCTGTGTGCGAAAAGCATTGAGTAGAGGCAGCTTCGAGTAAGTCCACCTGATGAGTCGTAACAACGACGAAACCGGTCGTGGCGCTCTCGAAACGCTGTCCTCGCTCATGCATTTCTGTTGCACCTGCCTGAGCTGAACTCTCTCCCCCCTGTGTTTTTACACGTACTTACATTATTTTTTAATGTTATTTTTTTCTTTTTTGGCTTTGTTGTTTCTCCAAACTTTAGAGTCTGACCAACTCTAAAGGTATTCATCATTTATTTTTTGGCCATTTTTTTGTGTTTTATTATATATATATATATATATATATATATATATATATATATATATATATATATATATATATATATATATATATATATATATATATATATATATATATATATATATATATATATATATAATCACTGTTTAAAGAGTGGGAACAAGGCTAAAAAACATTAATAAAAACCAAACGTTTCGGCCGCAAACGCTGGCCTTCTTCAGTGGTAAATAATAAAAAAATGGCTTTTTTTTTTTTTATTATTATTATTTACCACTGAAGAAGGCCAGCGTTTGCGGCCGAAACGTTTGGTTTTTATTAATGTTTTTTAGCCTTGTTCCCACTCTTTAAACAGTGATTATTTATGTGTCTTGGGCTGTTTGTGTGTTTTTTTTAAGTATTATATTATATATATATATATATATATATATATATATATATATATATATATATATATATATATATATATATATATATATATATATATATATATATATATATATATATATATATATATATATATATATATATATATATATATATATATATATATATATATATATATATATATATATATATATATATATATATATATATATATATATATATATATATATATATATATATATATATATATATATTATATATATATATATATATATATATATATATATATATATACAGGGTGTCCCAAAATTGATAGTAAATATTTTTACCACGTATTTTTGGAGCCAAAATAAGACTTTTTTTTCCTATAAACACGTGTCCGAAAATGCCCCCCCTCGGAGCTACAGCCCCCCAAAGTTTTTAAAAAAAATCGGGTTTTCTTCGATTCTAGCAACGGATCTCCGTAAAAATGGATGAAAATTGGTTTCCATGGGTAATTTTAGGCGTTCTTTCCGATTCCGGGGTCGAAAATTTCCGAAAGGGTCAATAAAGGGGGGTTTGAGGGGGGTTCAAATTTTAAATTGAATAATTTTTTAGTGCTCAGTAAGAAAATGAGAAAAATAACAAAAGAATCTAATGGAACAAAACAAAAGGAACATTTTTGATGTCTTGTGATTTTTTCATAAGACACGCGGGAAACGAGTAAAATCGATTTTTCGCCGGGAGCGCACAGCCCGATAGCGCTGTTTCAGTGCCGCGTTGCGTCGAGTCGATCGTTGAGTCAGTTGAGTGCACAGAGCAGCGCTATCGGGCTGTGCGCTCCCGGCGAAAAATCGATTTTACTCGTTTCCCGTGTGTCTTATGAAAAAATCACAAGACATCAAAAATGTTCCTTTTGTTTTGTTCCATTAGATTCTTTTGTTATTTTTCTCATTTTCTTACTGAGCACTAAAAAATTATTCAATTTAAAATTTGAACCCCCCTCAAACCCCCCTTTATTGACCCTTTCGGAAATTTTCGACCCCGGAATCGGAAAGAACGCCTAAAATTACCCATGGAAACCAATTTTCATCCATTTTTACGGAGATCCGTTGCTAGAATCGAAGAAAACCCGGTTTTTTTTAAAAACTTTGGGGGGCTGTAGCTCCGAGGGGGGGCATTTTCGGACACGTGTTCATAGGAAAAAAAAGTCTTATTTTGGCCCCAAAAATACGTGGTAAAAATATTTACTATCAATTTTGGGACACCCTGTATATCCATTTAATGATGGAACAACTGTTCCAGCCATAGATCTACCGTTTTTCGTATATAATAAATGACATTTTTTAACTAACCGATAACTCTACCGGTTGAGAAAAGATTGCACAGTTCAGTATATGACTGTACTGCACGAAAACACTCTAATCTGTAGGCTTTTCTCAATCGGTGCAATGCCGGTAAATTGTTAAAATTCCATCAAGTTTTTTAAAGTCATCGACGACTCCATCACGGGTTGAGAAAAAATGACAGATGTGCATTTTCTTTTATTATAGTCCTACCCTGAACTGGACTGTGTAATCTCTTCTCAACCAGTGGAATCATCGAAGAATTGAAAAATTCCATCATCTATACGCAAAACGGCAGCTCTAGCTCTAGCGCTCTAGAACGTTCTGTAAAAACGTTCTTTAAAATTTGAGACCGTACTGGAAGTAATCATAAGTGCTCCTTCACTGAGAGAAATCACTCCTTTAAATTTTTAAATTTAATTTAATTTTTAACAAGGAAACACGTTTACTTGTGACAGTTTTCCTTGCGCGAAGTTAAGTTCTGTTGCATGAAGGAGAATCACTGTCACAACAAGGAATCTTTTACTTGTAGCAGCAGACATTTTCCTTTAGTTAAATAAGGAATTTCACCTTAGTCAATATTTCACTGTGAACTTGGATTAAAAAAAATAATTAACTCAGAGTTCCTTTTTAACACACCCTGTAAACAAGCAACCATAAAAAAAACCAACGGAGCTGAACTTCGGGTGATAGAATACGACGGGACGGGAAGTAGAAATGCTCAGCGCATGCGCCCCTCTGATGCCCCTTGTCCCTAGATTCAACGGAGTGAAGCACCTGTTGTACTTTTACCAACCGTAATTCTGAGACGAATAAAAAATCGTTTCTTCCTAATTCGCCAGTTCCTGGCAACCTGCAGTCAACCTTCCGGAGTTAGGGACACAAAGCACAGGTGCAGTGCACGGTCACTGGAGGCAACCGCGCGTCACGCCGCGTCGGTAGCTGGGAAGGGAGGAAGAAGAAGAGGGGGTCCGGGGGAAACTATCTTTGAACGTTGCGAGTAGAAACAAAGGCTGGAAAAAATCCTCTACTTCGAGGGTACTTTTTTTAGATGGTGAGACACATCAACTTGGTCAATGATCACATTCTGACGCAACAGGAAGTTTTGATCTATCGATGGATATATGAAGTCTATTTAATGACCAAAATCAGCCGAGGGACTCGCTTTTAAACGGTCGTATTTGTGACAATTATTAAAATCATTTTGATTGATTTTTTTGGTCTGATCAACGTCTATAGGGCATTCATAACTGAAAAAGAAAAAAAAAAAAAAAAAAAAAAAAAAAAAAAAAAAAAAACCGAAATAAGCAAAAAATGAAATGGTGTTTTATCAGTGGTCCAAAGTTATGCACAAGTAGGAATTCAGTTTTTCATCACATTATTTTTTTTTAATTCACTCACATCATGATGTCTGTGAACAAATTTGAAACCATTTGAAAATTGAAGGATAAAGAATGAGTCTGTAATTTATGAGATTTCCATTAAACGTGCTTGTTCCTAACCGGGTCACTGAGATGTGATCAATATAATTGCAGTTTCGAGTTAGATTTTACGGAGGAATTTGATGAATTTTTGTGAGTTGTGTGTTCTAATTAGATTGAATTACATTTCTGCTTGGCAGGATCTCCGCTGGATCTAAATAAGCAGGCGACCTTATTAGGACACACAGCCTTGTTCGACACACTTGCCTTATAAGAGATTAAATGATTTTATAATATTAATAAAAATTAAGGGAATTCAATCATTCTATAATGCTTGGAGGGTTTTGTTCCGATTTGCAGTCTCCTCCCCCCCCCCCCCCCCCCCCCCCCCAACTCTAATCATGAATGCTGAATCCTATTGCAAAAACTTAGCCTCGATTTTTCAGATGCACATTTTGAAACGTGTCATAAATATCTATGTGTTCATGAGTAACTGTAAAAAACAAATCTACTACCTTAAAAAAAATTGATCGTTTGAATCCAAACAACACATCAGTGAATGGTGAGAAATTTTGTAAGATAAATCAGCTCCAATAACTATGCAAAGAGCTTGATTCAAAATGGGGGTTTTTCTCCCCCCCCCCCACCGATTTTCTTGAAACTTTGTATTTTGATAGTACTTGATAAAAGTAGTATTTTTTTTCAAATAAAATTTTTCCAAAAATAATTAGGGGGGGAGTTACAGTGTTGCAAAGTCGCACCTTTCAAAAATTCATATCTTTCGCGTAAATCATTCAATTGAAACGCGGTTTTCACCAAAAGATGCGGATTGTAAAGCACTTTCATGTCATCCAAACGGAATTCAATTTCAATAATTTTTGACTTAGTTATCGTCATTTTTGTGATTTTTAGGCCACTCAAAATCTACTTAAAGTGAAATAAAAAAAAATTGTATTTTTTGATTTTGACCGGGTTGCAATATGTTATTCCTCTTTAAATTCTGCGTAAAATGAGCCCAAGCAGAATGCAGGGCGATTTTTTGTGTCGGAGTTATGCATTTTTTAGTAAGCGAAAAACGAGTTTTTTAGGGTGCCCATGAGCGTTCGAGAGAGAGGCTCAAGTCAAATAAATGGAAACGGTATTTTTTGATTTTGATCAAATTAAGATATGTTATTCCTACTTAAATTCTGCGTAAAATGAGCCCAAACAGAATGTGGGGCGATTTTTTGCTGCGGAGCTATGCGCGTTTTAGTAAACGAAAGTCGAGCGTTCTATGGAGAGGCTCAAAGACGTGGGTAGCCCGGGTAGCCTCAACCACTCGACTTTCGTTTACTAAAACGCGCATAGCTCCGCAGCAAAAAATCGCCCCACATTCTGTTTGGGCTCATTTTACGCAGAATTTAAGTAGGAATAACATATCTTAATTTGATCAAAATCAAAAAATACCGTTTCCATTTATTTGACTTGAGCCTCTCTCTCGAACGCTCATGGGCACCCTAAAAAACTCGTTTTTCGCTTACTAAAAAATGCATAACTCCGACACAAAAAATCGCCCTGCATTCTGCTTGGGTTCATTTTACGCAGAATTTAAAGAGGAATAACATATTGCAACCCGGTCAAAATCAAAAAATACCATTTTTTTTTATTTCACTTTAAGTAGATTTTGAGTGGCCTAAAAATCACAAAAATGACGATAACTAAGTCAAAAATTATTGAAATTGAATTCCGTTTGGATGGCATGAAAGTGCTTTACAATCCGCATCTTTTGGTGAAAACCGCGTTTCAATTGAATGATTTACGCGAAAGATATGAATTTTTGAAAGGTGCGACTTTGCAACACTGTAACTCCCCCCCTAATTATTTTTGGAAAAATTTTATTTGAAAAAAAATACTACTTTTATCAAGTACTATCAAAATACAAAGTTTCAAGAAAATCGGTGGGGGGGAGAAAAACCCCCATTTTGAATCAAGCTCTTTGTCTACTTGGCGTACATCAAACAAAGCCGGATTATGCTCATTATAAAATCATAGACTATATTGTCAACGTCTTAAAGAGTTCTTATGATATTTTAAATTCCTCCGGACCGCCAGCAAGTTTAAGGTGTCGCTGTGATATTTATGACTTTCATACCTCGCCATGAAACCGAGTCTTTTGTTCGCAGCATTAATTATGGTTCTGTCGTTTCGAGGAACATTCCAGGAGTTCCTATATAATGTCCACCGGTGGAGATAAGATTACATTAGTCAATAAAAACAAATGACTTTTTGAAGGGAGCGAGCGGTTGAGTCTGTAATCTCTTCATTTTTAACAGTGCATATACATAAAAAGTATGCTTTAATAATTATCATATTGATGCATATATAACCTACATTAAAATATCTTTAATATATACCTACTCTAAATTTAGGAAGCGCTCGCGACTATTATTATAGACATTTTTAATGAGTCATGTCGAATTTTAATGATAAAAAAATTCAGGAATGTTGTACAATTTGATTTAAAATTCCTCTTCACGATTTATGAATGTATGAGTTCAAAGTGAAGAAAAGCAATATTGTTTTTCTTCACTTTGAACTAGAGATGGGTTGGAATCCAACGTTTAACCGAATCCTAAGCCTATAATACAACACCCGAATCTTCAAATCCGCAAATCCGTATCCGAATCCGAACCATCACGAATTTTTCTTATTTTGAAGCATTTTCAAATACCTCACTTTAACCTGCTGTATACCTACTTTTCTCCCTTTTTGAAGTTGGGTCATCCCGGGTACAATGCACCCGCTACATTTTAAAACTGTAATTTTGACTTTAAAACTTGACATTTTCAACTTAACTACAACGACGCTGGCAAGCTATAGTGGCCTCTAACTAAACTGTCATCGCCAAAAAGTAGAAAATAAAAACAATAAACGACCCAATTATCAAAACTTTTTTTTTTTTTTTTTTTTTTTTTTTTTTTTTTTTTAAACCCTTTAACTGCTACGGACGAGTATACTCGCGGCGGAGAAACCTCTTCTCATAGAGCTGCAGACGAGTATACTCGCAATCGTGACTGGATTCCTCAAAACTCTTACAAAAAAATAAAAAAAAAAAAAAAAAAAAAAATTAAACAAAAAACGTAACAATTCGTAAATTTGCACGGTTTTCCATTCACACCCTGGCAGTACCTGCATTCCTAACTCAGCAGTCAATGGGTTAAATGGTTGAATAGGAATCAGGTTTTTACTTAAGACTATGACCAGCAATAGAAAGTACCCTGGTCAAAATGTTTACTCTCATAAATCTTGACTACCTTGAAACGATTTTTCTGCTTTCAATTGTTCAACGACTAAGCAGAATGCTCTTTCAAAAGTTCGTCAAGAAAATTCAAAAATTCTATTGAAAAGAACCAAAAAATTTAACGATAAGAATTTCGATTCGAATTTTTCTTTCACAAGTCATAGTACATCACCTAAACGTATTGACATTTGTCTCTTTAGCGCAGCGATGATCACCAAACCAAAAGTCTTCCTTTATTTTTATCGTATTCGCTGTCTCGAGTTTTATTCTGTCCTTGTAATCACTTGAGCGTCTATGTGTTACAGACACTTAAAGACTTGCTCGGTGCCTGCTCCAATTCGGCGGACAGCTCATTATCATTTAAATTGCCCGGCTGTTTCAGACTTATAAATCTTTGGACATAATAAGTTCGGGGCTTCTGCTTCTCACGGTTGAGCTTCCAGTCCCGGAAAGAAGTCATTTTTAAGCGGCGATTAACTAAGTGCAAACTTGCAAGAATAGCGAATAAAACGAGAAAGTAAAAAACGTCCACGGGGGATCCGTCAAGCTCAAGCAGCGAATAAAATATCCGAGACGAACCATCAAGTAGCGGAAAAAAATACTAAAGGAATTTTCAATTAAGGGCTCGGCTCGGTTAAAAAACCAGAGAGGCTTTCCCGTGTAAACGGACGCTAAGCTTCTAGGAAAAGGATAAACAAAGGAATACGGTGACGGCGCGCGTTGCAATTCTCGAAGAAAAAAAAAAAAAAAAAAAAAAAAAACCTATTCCTTTCCTAGCCTGTGGGTCAGGGACGGATGTACCATGACGCAAAATACGCAATGGCGCAGGGCCTCACTTCAAGAAGGGAGGCTGATGGGAGGAAAAAGGAAGATAAAGGAAGCGAAGAAAACGAGAGAAAAAGAGTGAGAAAGAAAAAGAAGAGAAGGCAGAAGGATGGAAAAAACAGATTCAAACCAAGTTTTTCGATGTATAAAAAAAAAAAAAAAAAATATTAGGGGGAGGGCCCCTGAACCCCTTTTTTCAGGAGGATGTCCCCTCAGACTACCAGGCATCCTATTCCTCTTCTAGGACGCCTCAAATTCAAGATTGCGTAGGGCCTCAAGCGATGTAAACCTGCCCCTGCTGTAGGTCGAGCGAATCCAACTTATACAAAGAAACCGAAAATGGATGAAAACGGTGATAGTTGTGAATTTTTGCTACAGCAGTACTGAGCGATGATTCTTCGAGGTAAATTGGAGCAAGAATAAATATACTTCAAATTCATGAGAAGTACATATTTTATTTAGTAACCTGGTTCGGCTACTATACAAATGTACTATGATAGTTTTCATTCATCCATTCCTTGACCCGTTTTAATTTTTTTTGCAGTTTTCAGGTATTTCAGAGTATAATAGCATTGCCACTTGAAAGGATGCCCTAAAAAATCTAAAACTCTTTAAAAAATAATGAACAAAGATAAATCAAGGATCCTTTCAGTTTCTATGAGAAGACTTTCTTTTAAGGGTCATAGTAAAATTGAATTGGTGTCCATCATCTTTGGTTACGAATTCGTGATAAGGTCACACAAATTAATTAATGGAATAATTTTAATTTGTCTTTGTTTTACATTTTATGTTCATTATATTTGCTTATTATGCTTTTATTACAATTGCCTCGGCGCGGCGCCTAAGCCATGAGTGAATTTAAGAAATTTTCCATATTTTATGAGCAGTATTCGTTGTTTTTGCATATTTTGGCATTGAATCAACGCTTAAAGTTGCACTAGCAAAAAGCTCGAAACAGACACATTACACTAAAAATGGCAGCAACGCGTCTGTAGCAAGAAAAATAGAAAATACGCTTACGTTGAGAGCCGCTCATTTTAAGAGAAGTCACTGGGGCTGTCATAGCATTTACAGCTTTGAGCCGCTTACGATACAGCGCCATGCTTATAGTGCCGCGATGAAACAGATTTAGAGGAATAAATGACAGAATTAGAGTGAAATTAACTTCGACTTCTTCTCATTGCTTACAGATGCGCGGCACATGCCGCCTTTTTCTTGAATACTCGCGGGTTCCTCATCTTCCCCCAACGCCCCGATCCCCCCCCCCCTGCAAAACAAGATCAATTTCGAGCGATTTTCATCCAACTCAACGCACACTGAGGTTGAGTTGGCATTTTTTTTTTCCAGACAAGCATCCCCTCCGACCCTCCCCTTCCCACCGGAGAGGTTTTCTAGTTCAGCAGCAAGATACACTGAAAAAAAAAAAAAAAAAAAAAATCCTAAATTCTAGTAATATTAACAAAAGCGCAGCGATACGTGAACCACAAAAAAATTAGTAGTTTGACCAGAAAATTCTGGTGTTGATACCAGAATGTGGTAATAGAACTAAAATTTCCTCAACATTTTCAAGAACTTTGGTACAAAAACTAGAATTCTGGTAATTGTACCATCCCTTACATAGGTTCACATATCGTTATGCTTCTGGTAATCTTTTTTTTTTTTTTTTTTTTTTTTTTTTTTTTCCCCCCTTCAGTGAGAGTATCAGCGTAAAATAGGACAAATTTGATTTTCAAGTCCACGCAATGGCATAGTAAGGGGAGGAAGGGGGAAGAGTAACACTATCAGAGGGATTAAACTTTCAGGGCACCGAAAAAAAATGATTATTAAATTCTAGTAATAATACCATAAGCTCAACGATTATATGAACCTCGAAGAGTCTAGTACTTTTACCAGAAAATCTTATGGTGTTCCTATCAGTATATGGTTACACTATAGTACCAGCATTTCCTAAAAATATTTCCAGAGCTATGATACGAACACTATAGAATTTCTGTAAATATTTCCAGAGCTATGGCACGAACACTATAGAATTCCTGTAACAGTACCATCCCTTACATCGGTTCTCAAATCGTTGTGCTTCTGGTAATTTTTGTTTTTTCCAGAGTAAATGCGCAAAAAAAAAAAAAAAAAAAAAAAAAAAAAAAAAAAAAAAAAAAAAGGAGAAAGGAGAAAGGGGGAAAAAAGAGGAACGACGAGAAAAAAGAGAGAGAGAGAGAGAGAGAGAGAGAGAGAGAGAGAGAGAGAGAGAGAGAGAGAGAGAGAGAGAGAGAGAGAGAGAGAGAGAGAGAGAGAGAGAGATGAACATTGAAAAAATGAGACAAAGATCGGAAATATGGAGGGAAACCAAATAATTGAAAGAAGACGTGAACAAAAATGGATGTGGGAGAGATGAATACTAAATAATGCGTAGACCGTCTACGCATTATTTTTGTCTTCAACTGTTTTCAGTCTGATGTCTGATCTTGTTGTGCTCGCATAAAGTTTCACACCGACGTCGTTTGGTTCGAGGTTAGGATGCGGATGTGAGTCGAGCGACAGAGTTTTTATCAGATTTAGCAGAAAGAACGAACAATGCTAGAAAATGACAATAGACAATAGGAAAATACTTTATAGATGAGAGAACTTTGAGAAGGAGCGCGATTGGGAACTTTAGCAGTGACTATATACATACGAGATACGAGTTGGCTCCTGAGTCCTATGAGCCGTGTGCAGCTTTTTAAAGCATGTCTTAGACTTCCACTCACTTGAAAGAAACCAGAAGTGCCGTTCTGGGAATATTTAATGACAATTTTTAAATTCAACGATGATTCCACCGTTCGAGAAAAGATTACACAGTTCAGTTCATATTATGATTGCGTGACGCACAAAAATACTCTGATCTATAATCTTTTCTCAATCGGTGGAATCGCCGTTGAATAATTCAAATATACGCAAGGTTTTTTTTTTTTTTAGACAGTGATGACTCCGCTGCGGTTGAGAAAATATTACTGACCGGACCATTTTTGAGCTTCAATATTCATAAACTGAACAGCACTGTGTAATCTTTTCTCAACAGATGGAATTGAAACATGCTGTTAAATATACGCAAAATGGCAGATCCGAAAGAGACTCTCTCCTTTGAAGCGATTCGGTGATGGATAATCAAATAAACAATTTGTTTTGCAAGTGTATAAGCAACCAAAAAATTCAATCGTGTAAACAATAAACGTTTGCGTATAGAACGCTGATACGTTAGGAAAACTGAAATTACAGTTAACGATCATTATGTTCAAGGTCCTCCCCACGGCTAGACGCTATTCCATGCCACGGGTAATTTAATCTAATACTGGACACTGATCAGTGATCAGCCACCGTGAAAAACATACAGGAAGTTTGTGAACAACACCTATCCTCCCCTTGACCTGTCTCTACAGTAATCTTGTTCTAATATTCAAGGGGGCAAAGAGTAAAATACTGAAACTACGATCTCACTTTGAAAACTTAATGATTCCTAAATCGTTTTTTTTTCCAAGAATTTGTCATGCTTCGAGAACGTAACTTTAGGAAGGTCCAAGGAAAATTTTCGAATCAAAAGGTCTATCTCTACTTGAAATATCCTCTATTTCGTCTACGGGGTTCATACCTACACACACCTTTCCCAAGGTCCACGTGAACAGATCAGCCCGATAGCGCTTCAATCCTTGTGACCTATGTGAGAGGTAATTTGCAGGAATTTTTTTTATTTCGACTTAACCGTAAATTTTCACGTTTTTTCTTGCACAAAAGTCTTCTTTCGTAAATTTACCAAAAACGTCGTGTAATTTAATGCACCAAGTGTTCATCGACCGTTCCGTGTCATTTACGAGTTTTCACCGTCCTCCCCCCCCCCCCCCCCAGTGATTTAACGTGTTTTTCACAGAATGTAAATGCTATATGCTCGGATAGCAATTCTTTCGTCCACAGAAGATGCTCAGAAGAAGCTAGGAAATGTACAAAACATTCCTCTGACTGAACTTTGACACGGTGACCTTTCAATACGATTGGTAGGAGTGAGATATATCTGGAAATACTCGTCGAGCAACTGTTCCCAGGAGAATATTCAGGAAAAAATTGCAGCAATGATCTTAACCTTCATCTTCCTAAGCAGGGTCTCGCCGACTCCAGAACTATTTTCCCTCCCTTTTAACTCTAAAGAGGGCCCAAGCTATTTGACCAACGTATGTGGCTGAAGACGGGGGGAGGGTTGTTAGTAGAAAAGATCCCGAACGGTTTCTTCACTGCAGAAGCTTGGTTTTTTTTTTCTTTTTTTACTTTTTCGCCCCCCCCCCCTCCTTCCCATTAAATTATTGTCATAATGAAAAAATTGGAAGTTGAGGTTTTTCCATTATTTAGCATTGCATGTCCCTCTGATTCTTGAATTGAAGTATTTCCAGTGATTGAGTACATCCTACTACTGAATAATTTGACATCATGTATTATACACCTGTTTTGGGGTATTCACATGGCTATTTTACTAAAAAATGACAGTTCCATAAAAAAAAATTCAACAAATTGGGGAACATTTAATTTCGTTTTTTGCTTTCTTCTGTTCTCATAGCCATACACAATATTTTCTAAAGAATCGTGTATTGAACCGGTTTCAACCTACAACCTATAATAAAAGCCTAAAAAGCGTAATCAAAGCACTTAAAGCCAAATAAAATCTCCAAGTTTTATCCAAAAAAACGTGAAACTTAGCATGAAAATCGGCTACTGCGGACTGCGGTACCTTGAATTTCATGAGGACCCAAACTGTGAACAAACAATAGAGTCTAAGCAAAAAAAAAAAAAAAAAAAAAAAAAAAAAAAAAACTTGCCTGGAGTCGTTTTGGACCCCCCTTGGGCTCACACCTCACAGGGGTAAAAAAAATAACCTACATACTCGTTGAGGATTTCTTTATCCGATATGAGCACTTTTACTTACACTCAAAGAAGCTGAGGTCTGTCAAACATGTCTCGTTATAAAGAGGAAATGCATTATAAACTCGAGAGGTAAGTAAACCTATTTTTTTTTTTTTTTTTTTTTTCTGAGAGGAAAAAACTGTAAAACAGGACTGTTCATTAGAAAGTTTACAAACAACCAAAATAAAAACGCGTCTCAAAAAAAAAAAAAAAAAAAAAAAAATGAGAGAATTTCTTGCCATGTTTAATTTTCTTTGGGACTCGATCGGTTAGCATCAAACGTTGAGAGACAAAATGAGCAATAATAAATCATGAAAATAGAGCATTTTGATATTGGGTGTCTACGAGACTACTCTGAGAAGAAATCCACGTCACACACGAACTGGGGAAGATAACGGTAAAGGTAACCCTACAAGCAAAAATGTAATCTTTTTGTCAACAGTGAGTCTTGGATCATTGCGACTCATGAATACTGATCGGTGAAGATTCTCACTACACGAATGATTTGGGTACAAAATTTGATTCAACAGCACCGAATCGGGAGACGAAAGAACTTAGGATGCCATCATAATCGCCGGATCTACCTTAATCTCACGTGTTATTTAATGGAGAACGGGAGTTGGTTGAATAGTCTTCTATGATCCAGTGGCGTAGCGTACAATTTGGTAACGTTGCAGTCAGTCCATTTAAACCCATGAGAAATATCGAACGATTGGGTGTTCGTCGAACACCTTCGCATTCGACCTTTTACGTGAGTTTAAATGGACACAGTACAACGTTGCAAAATTGCGCGCTACACCACTGCTATGATCTGGCAACCCCGTTTCGCGAACTTTTTCTTCGTCTTACAATTTATGCTAATAAGTTCAATTTGATTCAATTAGATTAACCTAAGCTTGGTCTGAAGCGCATCAACTATTCGGAATTGAAGCTTGAGCGAGATTTGGAAATTTCTCCTGCGGTAGAGAAATTAAACTAGTTGAGACATTCATGACTGCGTGACCTTAGCAGTGAAACCAGATTCTAACAAGAGCCAAGAGGGCCGCCGGCCGGGGACAGTGCGGCGGTTCGCATCGAGCATTGGCGAAGTGTGCTATCTGGCAACGCAGGATTTTCTACATTTGAACGCATACAAAAGGTCGAAATCAAAGTTCATCGCCGATTCCTTTAATATCGATAGTTTTTATGGGTTTAAATGGTCCAAGTGCAACGTTGCTAGATTGCACAAAGCACGTGTTTCGCCGCTGACATCGACGAAAGAAACCAGTGACGGCTCGTGCAATCTGGCAACCATGCTTATTTTCCATTTAAACCTATGCTATAATATCGATGTCTTAGGGGTACAACCAACTAAATATACCTTGTTTTTTATGAATTTAAATAGAGAGGATACGTTGTTGCCACATTGCACGAGCCGCCGCTGGAAAAAGCGTTTAATCTGGCGAAGTTGACTATCCCCCCCCCCCCCATTTAAACCCATGAAAAAGGTCAAAGCAGAGAGAGTCAACTGCACACACAAAAGTTCGATACATTTCATTTACTTGGGTTAAAATGTATAAAATTCAACTTATACCAGATTGGACAATTCACCTTTTTGTTTATGAAATCATCAGATTTTCCCAATATAAACCCAAGTGAATAAATCGATTCTTCTCATCAATTGCCTCACCTTAAATCGAGTTTTTACAAAGGTTTAAAGAGCAAAAAGAAAGGTTGGTAGACTGCACGAACCGCCGCGCCGCTATGACCAGCGGTTCGATGATTGGTTCGATCATTTACTTTTCCTTTAAATCGATGGTTAAGACTGCGTCTATGAAAATTTTTCTCGGTTGATCAGAATAAGATTTGGCCATTACTGTGATAACCAGCGTTAAATTTACCGTTGGTTATAGCATTGTAAAAGTTACTCATGCCAAGCTGTTGAAAACGGGTCATTTAAATATAGTAAAACTATGTGAACAGCCAAGTCTTGAATTTTTTTTACCAATAGCATCAAGTGGCGTCGCGTGCGATCTGGTGGCTGCATTTTGTCCATTTGGACGTATGAAAAAGGGAGAAATATTGAAGGTACACAGGTCACTCCTTCAGATCGATATTTTGCATCGGTTTAAATGGGAAAAATGCAGCGTTTCCAAATCGCACGCGACGCCACTGATAGCGTCACTCATCTAGACACTAGACAGTCATAAATATCGGTTTAACATAAAAATAAACGACCATCAGCCTGCAGAAACCACGAGAAAGCATAATCCAAGCAAACGAGAGGGTCAAAAGATGAAGTAAATAAAACTTATAAATCTTGACAAATAAACAATAAGTATTATTTTCTTGTTTCGTTCTGAGTAATTACTATACTTCTGTAATAAATATAACCACTCGAGTTATTAAATTTTCAACTCCCTTGGTCTGCAACATTGCCATTCACTGATAAGAAACGTCAGTGAGAACGTCAGAGGGGCATGACATATTTTTTAGAACCTGCTTCAAAACGGGTGCTGACGAAAATCTGGCAACGTTGCATTATAATCAAAAAGATTAAACGGTGTGACCACTCTCAAATTTAACAGATTACAATGGTTTCAAAGGACAAATTGTAACATTGTCAAATTGAACTTTTTGAATCAAAGTTTAGTTTTCAAGAGAATGCATTTTGGGACAACAAATGCTCTACTTGTGACTAAATCTGATGGATAGTTAAACACACAAAAAAACTTTGGAAGTTGTGTGGTACTGGAAAACCATTTGTTGACCTGAATACTCAAGGAACGCAATAAATCCTTAGAGCACAATGCTTTGAGGCCGGTGTCTTCAGTTTTTAACAAAAACAATTACGTTAAGACAAAAGCAGATTCGTAAATACATCAAAGCTACAGCGGCTGTTGGATAAGCGTTGGAGGCTAGAGGGTCATCTAATGTATCGCCGGGTTAAGGCTTAAGAAAAAAAAAACGAATTAACTGAGGTTGATGGCTCGATGCGCAGATGGAACACGGAGGAGAGATGAGTGCCTCAACAGGTGTTGTTACAATAGAAGACGCACAAAAGGTGTGCGTGCAGTGCAAGCTGCAGATATCATTGAAGCCGAGGCCTGTGCCGGTTAGGTTATAGGAACCTGGACGGATAGCTCGAGAGATAGAGACAGGCCGACTTAACCTAAATCACTTAGCATTCAAAATACATTCGTACATTTTATATAAGTAATAAAAAACAGAAGGATAGAAGAGTATGAATAACAACAGAAATTCGACCAGGTAAAGGTCCAGAAAGATGAATAAATAACAAGTTAGTGTATAGGGATTTGAAGAGTGCGAGGAGAGCAGGGAGCACTCAAATGAAAACACAAGACGGAGAAGAAGCGAGTCGCGAACTTGCGACGCGCACCTTACAAACACGTATCAAAGTAACTCGAAGAACACTGGCTATTTTCTTAACAACAAAACCAACCGTTGGACGAAGTTTCGATGTAAACTGATGAACATAAACATTCAATTAACACTCGTAGTAATTAACACGCTATCCGTGACACTTCACACTTGCAGGTTATCACGCAGAAAAACAAAGGCTAACTATACCGAAGGCGCACCAGAGGATTTGAAAGTAAACAAAGGTAATTTAGACACCGATTGGATTTACACTACGGCAGCGACGGCGGCACTGCCTGCATGCACAGGCTTGGCTGATCTTCCCGAGAGCGTTCTTCGGATTCAACTGGTTCAAGCAATCAGACTCCGGGGTATGGCTAGATTGTCCCGGTGATCGAGTCGTTCGTTTGAACGATTACAGGAAATGAACGAAAGAATCGACATGGAAAAGATTCTTTCGATTTTTTTGGGCAAATGAGAAATCAATTTTGGCAATTAATTTTTGAATTGCAAATTTTCATGATTCAGACGTTTATTGATGTCATGAATTTGAATTCAAGAAAATTTTAACCTTTTAATTGATAGGGAGAAACAAACAACGTATGGAAATGCAAAACAATAACACGGCATTGATCTTCAGTGGTGTTTTTTTTCTTTTTCTTCCAATTCCTCTGATGGACACGAAAGGTTCGGCGACTTACCCTACGGCCCATTAATAAACATTAAACAGGTCGGTCCAGTAGCTCTTTAATCTTTAAACCTCGTTCCATAAGCGCAATGTAAAAACGGCGCATCGTTTCCAGATTTGATTTAAGCCTCTCTCCCCTCTCCCACTCTATTTACTTTTGTCCTCTTCCAAAATCGGGGAAAACTCAAAGATTATGAATTGACCTCGACTCAACCAAATCAGCAGCTGGCTAGCGAACGCCAACAAAGAATCGATTATTATCAGAGGGTTCGATTGAACCGTCAAACGATCAATTCTTTTCCGTGGGATTTCATCGAAGACACATTCAATACATTGCAATCGGCGAGCCAAGAAAGGAGATAAATCGACAGCTTTCCTCGATTTGCACGAAAACAAATAATAAAAATAAAGAGAACAATGACGAAATCACGAAAAATTAGGGGTAACCCACACGAAGACAGTTTTGAGAAACAAGCAGCAAGAAAATTTTTGCTGTGCCTAAAGCTCTATGAATTTGGTAAAGCTAGTTAGCTAGTTAGTTCAGCTATTTAGTGTTAAGCTTTGATATTAAGCTACGAAAAGGCAACAAAATGGAACCATCAGGCAATTTAGTTTGCACCAGTACAGTAATCATTAAAGAGATTACCATCAAATGTCATAAATAATCAAAATTTAAACAAATTTTGTGTTAACCTAATTTGATGCAATGACTTTCGTGAAATAAGAATAAATAAATAAATAATCAAATGAATCATTTTTTTTTTTTTTTTTTTTTTTTTTTTTTTTAAATGTGTTAATACTTTTTTCACAGACGAACTAAACAATGTATAATATGGTGAACTAGTGATCGAGTGATCTTACAGGAGTTGAATCAAATGAGACAAAGCTTACCAATGAACGAGTTCGCCTGTCTCTACTCCAGGTCTCTCGTACGCTGGGTACTACGCATACCTGACGTACCTGCCGCACCGCCCCCTCCACCCGCGGCATCGTCCATCCCCCCCACCCACCACTATATGTTGGTCCCTCCACCTGGCTTATTGGTCCTTCGTCTATTCACAACCGGTTTTGTTATTCCTTTGGTTCGGTTCCACGCTTCGGCTCGTCTCCTTCGTCCGCTCTGCTCAAGCTGCGCTGGAGTCCGAGTCCAAGCCGGGCATGACCGGAGTCCGACGCCCGACGCTCGTGTTGACTGTTGACTCATTTCCATCCGCACGTCTTCAGTTCTTCACTTCCTAACATAACTCAAACGCCTCCAGGGTAATTTGGCCTGGATACTGGATACAAAACACTGGATCGAGCTTCAATTTTCTTCGTCTGCATCGCTTAAAATTTAGTGGGTGCTGGCGCTGAGCAGTGCCCAAAGAATTGCTGCGATGGTAATTCTCGGAAATCCTCATGGTAATTATCCAGTGGCGGCTCGTGCAATGTGGCAACAACGGATTCTCTCCATTTAAACCTACGTAAGACAATCGATCGTCAAGGGATTCATAGCATCCCTGAGAAATGGGTACGTTGGCATAGGGTCCCTGTCTGAGAGAATTAAGACCAGGGGCGGATTTACATCTCTTGAGGCCCTACGCGGTTTTGAATTTGAGGCCACCAAAAAAAAGGTAGGATGCCAGGATGCCTAGGGGTCTGAGGGTATCCACCAGAAAGAAGGTGGTTTGGGGGTTCTCCCCCTAATTTTTTTTTTTTTTTTTAAAAGGCATTGAAAGTCAGGTTTAAACTGGTTTTTTTCAGCAAAGTTGTTGTTATTTGATTTTTTTGCCTTTTTTTATTCTCCTTTTTCTATCTTTCTCTTTCTCTCTTTCTCTCTCTTTTCCTCTCTTTTCCTCTCTTTTCCTCTCTTTTCCTCTCTTTTCCTCTCTTTTCCTCTCTTTTCCTCTCTTTTCCTCTCTTTTTCTCTCTTTCTCTCTCTTTTTCTCTCTGTTCTTCTCTTTTTCTTCTCTTCTTCCTCCCTTCGTGAAGTGAGGCCCCCTTAGGTCTGAGGCCCTACGCAGTTGCGTATTTTGCGTCATGGTAAATCCGCCCCCGGTTAAGACAAGTGAAACCATGGGCACCATTGAATGCGTTTTTGCACATTTTTGTTTAAATTCTAAAGGCCGTCGTTGTGTTTTGGCCTTGCAAAGATTACAGTGCCGCAGGGTTTCTAACGGTTTTATCTTTCTTTGTTTTCGTTGATCGACATCTGTTTACTATTTTAAAGATTCTTTTTGGGAATTATAGACATTCTTGAGGTGCATTAGAACTAAAAGTAACAAAGTTCATCGACAGTTAGTTCGTTGATACGTAAAGTACCGTTGGACCCCTTCGTTTGTAAACAAATGTGCAAAAACGCATTCAATGGCGGCGCCTGTAGAGCCTATGACTCATGACAAATCAGAGGTGACTACCCTCTTGTCTTAACTCCGTACGTTTTCTCAGGATCAAATGTAAAAAAAAAAATAAATAGCTACCAAAAAGCACGAGTTTTTCGTACACAGAAGAAACAGAAAATACCGCTTTCGTAGCGCTGCGCTGTCGAAGCCTTTGATAAAAAAAAATAATCCAGCAGAGGACTTTAGTAAAACCGAATCTTTGGCTCACCCGACAAAATCTCTTTAGTTAGGCAAGCAAAACCTTACGTTTGCCCTAATGAAGTCTTTGGTAGTTTCATTTTTCCACCAATGGTTTTGTCAGCGCTACCAAAGCGTTTTCTCAGTTTTTTCTGTGTATATCTTGGAGACAAGCTGAGATATTTCAGTCAAAAGTATTCGAGTAAAGCCAAAATTCAAGCAGATTATTGAACGTCAAGATCAAAAAAAAAAAAAAAAAAAAAAAAAAAAAAAAAAAAAAAAAAAACTTGGGGTGGAAAAGGAGAACAGAAATAAGAAGAAAGGAAAACCTATGATTTTGAGGAAAAGCTGTAACTTCATATTTGGGAGTGTGACCGGTCCCTCGTCTTCCCCCCAAATCCCTAATTACGTCCATGTGCATGCCTGATATAGACGATTATAATCGTTACGTTTTGCTGCGAAGAGTATGTATGAGGCAGCGATGATGAGCCTAAACAGGAGTTCGAAGTAAGACTGCGTGAAAAATGGTAAAAGGAGAGAAAACCCTCACATTTCACTCGACTGTATCTAAGTCGTTTTTTTTTTTTTTTTTTTTTTTTTTACCTATGACCTACCTTCCCATCATCTCCTTTCATTCACACAAGTTGCGGAATTGCGGTGCGCTTACCTACCAAAGTTCTTTGCCATTTTCCTCGTCTCGTAACAAAATTGCTATTAAGATGAAACTCGCATCTCCTCGGTCCGATGTAACGAAGTTTCAACAGCTTTTTCTATGCTCGACTTTTTTGCGGTAAAAATAATCTTCTTCGAACCGCATTTCCGCAGCGCAGATATTTCATTCTGAGAAAGTATTCTTCGAAGAATTTTCGCACCTCGTCTTCTCTATTTACTTTCTTGAGTTACAAAGCATTGTGATCAAGCAATTGACGACATGGATGAAGACGCTTTTCTGACTTTTTCAGAGCCTTTATTTTATCTTGTACAGATTGAGATATCACGTAGTCATTGGCACAAACGTTTTGGAAGATTGGAATTTGATGATTCGGATAATCATCAAAGATATAAACGTGATGATTCGGAAATCCATTTATTGCATCGACAAAATGACATTATAGGGTCTGGAGCATTTCCACGTATAAGCTGGTGTAGTATAGGTGAAAGCTGGCGCTCACAAATAATTTGGAGAATTTTTCTAACGTTTGCATCGTGGAGCCGAATGAAAAAACAGCTCAAGCTTTGAAAGCTTTTGCTTTTCATTAAAGGTCGCTTGAAATTTACAATTTCAGAGTCTCGGCAAAGTTTTCTTTCAATTTGAAGGAATGAAAATTGAAAATTCACCACCAAAGATTATCGGTGAGCTCCATCTTAACTTTATAAACAAGCTCTACAAGTTTGACATGGAATTCAATAAGGGCAATTTATAGGATCCATAAAAAAACAAAAAAAGTGTGACCTTGGAACTGGTTTCTTTCAAGAAATGAAACGTGACAAGACGCACTGGTAGAATCATCATATCCCCTAACCTCAATTTTCAATTTGCGCCATGGATTGGGGTCTGGAAGGGCAGGCACTATCCATTTGGAAAATAGACTGGATAGATATCCGCCTCCATAAAATTTTGAAAATTCGATTTAGTAACGACGCGAATTATTGATATTTAAGTCGAATCTTACGTTTCGAACCCTGCAAGAAAATTTTGTAATTACAAATTTAAGCGCTTTCCAAACATTAAATATTTTCAATCAAATTCCCCTATTTTATTAATTCGAAAGTTTTCTTTTAAATGTATGTTTTATAAATCTTGACATCGGTCACCGACTTTTAGAAACCACTGTAACAGCCACTTCCTCGGGTAAATGTTTTCCCTACTTATTTTTCGAGATTTCTTTGCTATTAATTAATGTTTATTGATGTTATCAGCGTTGTCAGTTTGCACGGGTCAAATCAACTTTTTCGTCCACTCGCAAGCGCCCTTTTGAATTTCAGGATCTGCCCAAAATGGTGTTAAGAAAATTGTGATTTGAATGGGAATTACGCAATTTGACCGGGCAAAGGCCGATTTTCGACAATATTCGGGTTTCGGTTAAATTGTGATGGGCAAAGCGCGATTTTCCCGGACTTTGGGTTTTGACCGTAACAAATATGCAGTCAAGGTCAGATTTATTTATAAATAAATTTTATTTTCATTCCTTCGATGTTGATTTTCCGTAGAAAAGTTCAGCCCCCGCAGACCTCCGATTTTTTGGGGTGAAGGGGAAGGGGGGAAATAATTTTTATTCAAACGCTTATCAGTGAGAGCCCCTCCCAAGGAAAATCCTGCGTACGCCATGCGCCACCGCGTACGCGTGAAATATCCTTTTATTGTCCTTTTATGCTCACCGTGAAAGTGGCATGACATCCGAATTAAAAGCAGGCAAAGCTTTGATTACATAATTCCTTTGTCGCAATTAATATGCTTCATTTGTATTATTGGAGCATGCGGCAGAGGAGATTATAAAATCGATAGCTTTGCGAACTGAACAATTTGCAGGCGAGGAGCGCTCTCCGCAGACAACGCCGCGCCACCATCGCCATTATAGGATACGGTCATACGGATACTAATTATTTGTCGACGCACGGAGAGGCGCGCGCGCGGGTACGGCGAACCCAGGAATTGTTTTTTGTTTAAGCTCCTTTGAGCTCAAATAAGTGGTTGATTGAACGATGGACGTGCTTCGCAAGAATAAAGCTCTCCAGGTGTTGTCAGATCGGAGGAAATCCCTCAGTGTTCAGAAGAGTTTTCAACGAAAAAAATTTCCGATTTTTTCTGCGGAGATTCTAAAATTGTTGGGAATGGGGCTCTTGCAAACTTTTGCTGTAGGGGATTGAAGAGATGATTCTTGCACAAAAACCTGTAAAAATGACAATGAGTACACTGAAAAATCACGAAATTCGCTCTCAGAATCGGGCTTAATGCGGCGGAGAGACGCAGGTATCATGGGAGATTCCTATCTAAATTGAGACATACAATCTGGGTTTCTGTAGAGAGAGTGAGTGACAGTATAGACAGGAATCTCCCATGATACCTGCGTTGAGCCGCCATTACAAACTTACCATTGTAGCAGTTATGTGAGTTTATTACTGAACTTGAGACTTTCTCGGTGTGATTTTTGTGATCTTTGCTGATTTCTACATCACATTGGACTATTCATTTGCTCACAGCAAAAGTTTGCAAGAGCCTGCGTTTTAAAGTTTTACTCGATCTCGGTTGTTTTTGGTTCAACCAATAATTTCTATCCCCCGTCACACATTTGACAACATTGCAATCCATTGATTGACAACTTTGTCGTCTCTGTGGAACGTTACGCGGGACAGTTCGACTTCACCCTTCGTTGGATGGGAAGATTTCATTATTACAGGGAGACTCCAAAGGAGAGGTCGCCGAATTAGACTTGAGACTCAAAATAGCTTCTACCTCAGCTGAACAGAAATAAAAGTCCCTTGCGAAACAAGATAAGATGAGTCTTAACACTTGGGTGGATTTTTTACATTTTTAAAGAAATTCATTGTTTTGATTGCTGCGATTATCTATTATCATTATTATTATTAACATCTCTACGGACATTTTTAAACGTCTTGTCGCCAGATCGTTCCTTTGAGAATACTTGATATTATGGGGAACGCTGTGCTCCTTGACTCTAGGTATGATTCGTCATCAAGGTTATTTACACGGCATGCAGATGGGAGATTTAATCATTACATATACATTGAAGTTGGGCCCTGAGACCCATTTGACGACGCAGTAACGAGGTGCTTCACCAGCGTCGGGCATTTCCAATGACTTAGTGAAATATGGGGGATCACTTTTTCGTCGAATTTAATTTAACAGCAACAAAAATTAAATTATAATTAAATGAGCGAGAAATGACGAAATAAACATAATTTATCAAACTACAAACATCATAACAACATCAAAGCTTTCCAGCCGACGGTAAGAAAATTTTTCGCGTTTTAAAATTAAAAAAAAAAAAAAAAAAAAAAAAAAAAAAAAAAAAAAAATATGCAGATTATATTTGGATGATTTATTTCCTAAGTTCTAGAATTTTCAAAAGAGACGAGGTCAAGACTTAGCCAGTTGCAAAATGCAAGTAATTCTCAGTTAATTCATTCAATTAAGGGGGCCGGGGGCTGCGGGAACTCGCGACCCGCGTAGCATATACTGCATAAACCTAATCTGCTCCCAAATGATGCGCCGAGATTAAATGGAATCGTGGTGAGATAACTGTTCCTACGTGACGGTCCCATTATTGCATAAACCACAAATTGAAGGCGCAAGAGGATCATATCTGACGAATCTGGACGGTGCGCAGTGAACGACGCGCCTCGAAGTCGATCTTTTACATCGGTTCAGATCGCAACTCTGACTGATCGCACGTTTGCCCAGAATGTGTGATCGTTTTCTTCAAAAGGAAACACCGACCAACCCACTTGTTAGTTTCAATATGTATGCAATACGTGGGTTTGCAACCCGACACAAAAGAACTTAACCAATAACCTTCCAATGGATATTATGAGATAGTTGCATTTGGTGTTCAAACAGTAAATTTTAGGTAGACTCTTACTGATTTTGTCGTGAAGCACACGGTAATACCAATAAAAAAAGTTCTATCAGTTGCGTTGTAAGTGAGAAAAAGAAAATCTTACGTCAAAATACCAATGACATCATTTTTACAGAGTTTTATGACATTTACGTCATTAGTACCATGAATTATAAGCGCTGTCTTCCACGCCCGTTACGCGGCTTAGACTTTTTTGGAGTTATTGCCGTGTTTCTCGCGACAAAATTTACGAGAATAAACCTTTATCCAATTTTATTATTTAAAAAAACTGAATGCATATCTTATTTTTCCAATAGATGGATTTAGTGCGAAGTCAACGGTTAGCCAACAACCGCAACAAAGATCAATGCACTCATCGATCGCAATCGGTGGTATGACAAATTAATTTCTGCCAAAAAATGTCACAAAAGATTTCTCTATACAGGGTGTTGAAAAACAGTTCCCGAATATTTCAGAGGCGGATTCTTCAGGTCAAAATAAGCTTTTTTTTTCCCTATAAACATGTGTCCAAAAATGCCCCCCTTTTGAGCACAGCCCCCCAAAGTTTTAAAAAATTGACGGTTTTTTTGGAATAGCGACCACTGTTATGAACCAAGTGACCTAAAAATTGTTGTCTCGAGGTAATTTTACGTGTAGAATCCATTAAAGACCTCGAGAAATTGAGAAATTGAGTCTGACTGTACTTTTCGGGCAGTCTTGTACCTTTAACGGCACGAATTATATGTTACGGATTAAAAATTTGAAGAAAAATTACCGAAATCAGATGCAAAAAACCCTCAGAAACATTTTTGGTCCTCTTTGTTTCTTTCGATACAACGCGTTTTAAGCGAGATAATCGCTGCACAGTGTGGAAAAGTTAGCGAATTTACCATGAAAAGCGGCAGTGAGTATGCAACCCACCTCTCCAATGCTTCTTCGGGCCGGCCGCTATGGTAAAATCGCGAACTTTTTCACACTCGATTATCTCGCTTAAAACGTGTCGTATCGAAAGAAACAAAGAGGACTAAAAATGTTTCTAAGGGTTTTTTGCATCTGATTTCGGTAATTTTTCTTCAAATTTTTAATCCGTAACATAAAATTCGTGCCGTTAAAGGTACACGACTGCCTAAAAAGTACAGTCAGACTCAATTTCTCAATTTCTTGAGGTCTTTAATGGATTCTACACGTAAAATTACCTCGAGACACGAATTTTTAGGTCATTTGGTTCATAACAGTGGTCGCTATTCCAAAACAACCGTAAATTTTTTAAAACTTTGGGGGGCTGTAGCTCAAAAGCGGGGCATTTTTGGACACATGTTTGTAGGGAAAAAAGTCTTATTTTGACCTGTAGAATCCGTCCCTGAAACATTCGGAAACAGTTTTTCAACACCCTGTATACGATTTTTTAAAGGAGAGAGATACAGCAGTACATGGGGGATATGTGAGAGCGAGAGAGACAGCTTGTCTTTGTTTCGAATGCTCATCACCGGATGACGTCATCACCAGGTTATCCCTGTATATAGAGGTCAGGTGCTTTCATTTTGGGGGTCGCGAAACGTACTCCATTTCCTGCAAACATACGCAGGGGGCGGGGGCTCCATCTGAGCTTTGAGCTTAATTTTTACTGATTGTGAAAGAAATAAGTTTTATAATTTACTTGATGGTCTCTTCGTTATTTTCGCAGCACCATGCATCAGAATTTCACTGATATGTAGTCCATTTGTCAACAGCAAATAAACTTGCAAGAGCACTATAGAGCTCCAAAATCTTAGAAGGCAGAGGCGGCTCGGGCAATCCGGCAATCAAGCATTCTGCAGGGGCGGCTCGTGCGATTTGGCAACAATGTCAACCTTCCATTTGATTGTATGTCAAACAATCGATTCGAAAGTGAAGCAGCGCTTCACCAGCAATCGATTGTTAAACATAAATTCAAATGGAGCGAAGACATTGTTGCCAAATAGCACGAGCCGCCACTAGCATTCTGTCATATAAACCCATGCAAAAAAATGGAGGGGAGGGAGAGAAAAAATCGATTCTAGAAGAAGCAGGCTGCCTCACCACATGAATATCGATTGTTTCACACAAGTTCAAATGAAGAGGATGAACTCTTAATACTTTTCTCGTTTAAACGAGCTGAGATCGGCGAAAGATGCTGCCTGAAAATGCCGCGTCTAAAAAAAAGCCTAAGGGTGGGAGGGGGGGGGACAAGATTCTGATCAGTATATAAGTGAGACGGTGGGAGATTTATGCCCAGACTTGAGGATTCATTAAAGCCCAAAGAAGCGAGACCTATTAATTAATCGCGCCTCGATTCGATTCGATTCAATTTGATTACACGCTAGACGCATGCGCGAATATTACGATTAGATACAAGAAAATGAATGAGATGGGAGAGTGACGATCAGCGTGAATTCTGTAAGGAGGTTCATAGGATAAGGAGACGAAGATGGTGGATAGGGAATAGGCGAGGGGAAGAGGAGGAGGGGGATCGGGGAGGCTTCGGGAGAAGACACCGCCGCGAATGAACTGTCGCGCCGCGCGTTATTATACGGTGGAAAAGATACGAAAGAGGGAACCTAGACAAAGACCAGAAGGCAGAAGGTTACTAAAACAATAACAACGCTCATCGGGTATCGGGTGTGACGTCACGAACTCGGAGCGATGCGACGCGACGAAGTACGGATAGGAATGCTATTCAACTTCTGCCTCATTCCTCCGATGTTGCCGCCTCTAGGTCTCTAAGTCCAATTCGCTCTTGGTCTCTCCGGTTCAAGGGCTCTAAAAAATTAATCTTCAACGAAAAAAACACATAAAAAATACAAATAAAACAAACTGCAAATGCTGAGCTTAGCCCTACCAAAAATGTCCAGTTGGCATTAGTTGACATCGGTCCTGACTTTGGTCAAAGTTGTCACGTCAACTGGTCATTTTCAGTACAGGGGTTTTGGTCAGTGGCGTGGAATGCAATTTGGCAACGCTGTTTTGTGTCCATTCAAACTCATGTAAAAGGTCGAATGCCAAGGTGTTCACCGAACACCCAATAGTTTTCCTTGCGCGAGGTAAAGTTCGGTTGCATGAAGGAGAATCACTGTCACAATAAGGAATCTTTCACTTGTAGCAGCAGACATTTTCCTTGGGTTAAGAGAATTCCCCCTTAGTCAATAGTTCACTGTGAAATTTCTTTAACACAAACGAAACGCACCTTGGATAAAAAAAAATAATTTTCTCCGTGTATTAATTCTGACAATATCATTTCGAATTAACCTCTTTGACACGCTAACATTTTATTTTTCGTACTTTTCGCTTTGAGTGACTTCGTACATGTTCCTTCAACTCGTTTGGATGTTTATAGAGATGCAATTTGGAAAATATATTTGAGTTCTCCTTGGCTTGGCTTTGAACCTGAACCAGGACCGTCCTTCAATTTCAATTTGCAATTCAGAAACAATACCTCGGATCTAAATAGCTTAAGATTTCTCGAGGAAGTTTCAAGGAATTTTTAAATGAGAATCATCACGAATTGGGAAATAAAAAGTCCAAGGGATGAATGACAGAAATGTCACGAAAACCAATTTTTGTTTCTAAGCTGAAAGAAAGGTGGAAATGACATAAATAAACGTTATTCTTTCTCATAAGAAGCAAAGCATTTCCATCCCCCAAAATTGATTGTCTTGCGCTTTTGTGGATCTCTATTAAATTTTTTTACTTTTGTATCCCGTTAACGATGACCATGAAACCTTTAATTTTAATTTTTGTGACATACGTCGTTTATCCCATGGACTTTTTAAATCAGGAACGCTTTATAAAAACACGAAAAACCACTCAACACAAGTCAGAGGGAGATACTATCAAGGTAGCTAGTTAACTTCCTTGAACGAAACTCAAGATTTCTCAAGCATTGCCGATTTATGGTGAGCGTCTCTGAATTACAATTTTTCTCGCTCGACTCGACTCGGCTTGATTAGTAAAGGAGATCCCAAGTAAAGTGTCTCAATTGCACCCTTAAGCTAATCATTTATACTTTTGTCCTTTTTTAAAAGGAGAAGGGAGGATAGAATTTTTCCTGAAAACGCTAACATTTTAAAATTTGAGAAAATTAAAGATTTAGTTTTTTTAGTCGTCCTACCATAATTTTTCTTCAAGAAGCAAAGTATCAGAGAAGACAATTCGTTGGAAAACTGTACGTATACCGGCTCGAAGATCTTTAAATGCTATATCTTTTTTTCCAGACCTGAAGGAATCTCAAATGGGCGTAGATGAGCTAAAGCGCGACCAGAAACATTTCCAAATTCCACCATTTTTTTCTCTTCTATCATGCATGATACATTTGCTAAAGTGAATATTTTATGGAACTAACAAGGAGCTTGAAGACTTGAAGAGGATGAACACTTTGACAAAGACTTTAAAAAAAAAAAAAAAAAAAAAAAAAAAAAAAAAAAAAAAAATCTTCAATTTGTAGGCTGAAATAATTATAATACTTCATGAATTTATATTTGAGAAAATTGCGGGAATCGTTCATGGAAATGAGAGTTTAATACTCTGAAGATCAGTTGGTCCGCGCGCTCCTTTAAAAGTAGGGATCCTACGCGACGAGCTATACATTTATCTATAGAGTGGCGGTTTAGAGGGTAACCTGCATAACCACCATGGGGGAGTTATAGGTTAGGTTTAACCGAGTAATCTATCCATTTGATTCCGTGCATTTTGGTGAGGCGGACGCACAGTGAACCGAAACATGATTTGATCAGTTCTGCCGTTTTGCGTGTAATGGACCTGTTGCAAGCTTTTGCTACAGCGCCATAGTGTGTTCAATCTCATGTAAACTCGCGTGAAAAGTCCATTGGTGGCATCAGAAAGTCATAAAATGCGATAATAAATTCACAAAAGACGTTTAATGAAATCCAAGATGGCGGTAAAATATCGAGCAACCTGTATGCATGCACCACGAATATCCAAGGATAGCCAACCTCACAATATCGATCACACCCAATCACAACGTAAATAAACACATAACCTCTGAAGCTGTGAGGTTGTCAACGTTGGCAATCCTTGGATGTTAAAGGTGCATGCATACAGATTGCTCGATATTTTAACGCCATCTTGGATTTCATTAAACGTCTCTTGTGAGTTTACTATCGCATTTCATGACTATCTGATGCCACCAATGGACTTTTCGGGCGATTTTATAAATACGATGAAATACTCTTTATCGTTGTAGCAAAAGTTTGCAACAGACCCATTAATGGCATTGTTCAACTCATCGATGATTCTACCGATTCAGAAAAGATAACACATTTCAGTTCATTGTATGACTGTACTAGTTACACGAAAAAAACACTAATCTTTTTCGTGCAGTACAGTCATACAATGGACTGAAATGTGTTATCTTTTCTCAACCCGCGTGGAGTCGTCGATGAGGTTTAAAAACTTGCGGATATTTTAATAATTTAACGGCGGCCACACCGATTGAGCAAAGATTATAGATCAGAGTATTTTCGTTTATTACAGTCCTACACTGAACTGAACTGTGTAATCTTTTTTCAAACCATTTGATCCATCGGTGCATTGAAAAATACCCTTGATTGTACGCAAAACGGCAGCTCTGGATTAGATCCACTGTGCGTCGCGCCGCACCAAAATACACGGAATCAAATGGACAAGTTACTCGCTTAAACATAACCTAAAAATCCCCATTGGTGGTTCCGCAGGTTACCCATTAAACCACCACTCTAGATAAATGTATAACTCGATCCTACGATAACCACGAGAGTATAGATGCTATTAAAAATCATATAAAACTAACGCGCGCTTCTGAATAATATTACGGCCAAATTCACTCGTTTTTTCATAGAACTGTTATTGACAGGCTATATTACTAGCTCAAATCTAAAAGTGAGTGAGTTTCAAAGAAATGCATACCAAAATTTTAGGGTGTAGTTTTTTAAATGATTGGAATTGGATGAATGGGAATAACTTTGATTGACATTTTTAATCCAAATCGGATTGCTCAAAATGGATCGCGTTTCAGGCTTGACGCGCGACTAATAAAGAGTGAACGCATTCATTACAACCGATAACAACCGTTTTGAATAAATATTTCAACCCTTGTCTCCCCAATCTCAATTTAATAATTTTCAATCAAGCTTTCTTCATGTAGTAGAAACGAAAATTGCTTGATTACAAATAATTAAAGCGAACTGCAGTGTTTCCTATGTCGTTGGGATGAGCGATTGTTTCAAAATAAATAAAAGTGTCGACTTTTTTCTAAAGAACTATCTGCAAAAATTACGACAGTGACACTAATAAGAACTTTCGAAATCCACTCCTCTCTGCAAAATAAATAAACTGTAATCATAAATAATTAAAGCAAACTGATGTGTTTCCGATTTTCTGCATGGGGATGAGGTTTGAAGTTCTCTCAAACGCTTGCTACAAATTAATGAAGTGTCAACTTTTTTGTTACGACATGCAAAAATTAGGACAGTGTGACACTGATGAGAACTTTCGAAAAACTCTCCTCAACTACGAAGAAAAAAAAGAGAAAAAAATCCATCTCATTTCCTCAATACGACTGCATTATTAGTTGAAAAAAGATAAAAAGAGAAGGTTTTAATTATTACCTTGGCATCCTCGTTCAACAAACATGGTTTTTAAAGAAAAGAGAGGAAAAAAGAGTTTTTCGTTTTACTCATGCTATACCGTATTTTGCCATATTTAGACCCATTATTTGTGCCCTACGCCGCCATTACGATCGTGCGTTTAAAAGCATTTTATGATTTTATGAGTTTAGGAGGGGATCTCGTAAATTTTCAGTGCTACCATCGTTAATTTTGCAGGTTTTTACATTCGTTGAATCGACTCTTAAATGTGACGATGTCCAGGAAACACTGAAAAAACAAAGTTTATGTACAGCCGAAGCAGCTTTTTGAAATAGCTTCGCAGAGCAAAAGTCCTAGCTCTACCGGAGCAAGTTGCGGTTGTCCTGAAGTACTACTTCGGTAGAGCCAAAGCAAGAAAAGAGGCTGTTACTCTAAAGAAGTAGTGCTTTGGTACACCTACAACTTTCTCCGGTAGAGCTTGAACTTTTGCTCTGCGAAGCTATTTTAAAAAGCTGCTTTGGCTGTACATAATATTTGTTTTTTCAGTGAATGGGATCTCATTATCCGGGGCGAATCATTCAGGAGGGCGATTTTCAACACAAGTGGTCGAAAAGTGACAATTTTTTTTGTTTTGTTTTTTGGAAGGCAAACGCTCTCTAGAACGCTCTCTGTCTTCAGAACAAGTTCCAAGAGGAGTAAGTTTCAGGAGTAAAATGACACTGTTGTGAGACCATGTAAGAATCACGAAAAGAGCCCTTATCTTCTAAATGTAATTTTAGTGCGGGAAGTTCTAACCTTTCTTATTTTTCCTTTTTCTCACTGTCCGGTTTGCCATACGTTTTTATGACAACATTGTGTACGTTTTCAATCTCAAAATGTTCGTCATGACCTCCTCTATGCAGATGTACCAATAACTTCATTTTGGTTTTTGGGAGTTGAGACCCCTTTTCCTGGACACGGTCACAAATTGTTTACAGCAGATGCTTACAAGCCCAATGGTTCCTTATATGACCCATGATAAAATGAGAGGATCAAAAGCCAATCACTCGAAAAATTTCAATAATAATAATAATAAAAAAAAACGAAGGTGGCAACGATGTGTCTTGAACTGATGCAAAGTAAACTCGTGACTGGCTAGGTTGAGTCCATGCAGGGGCCAGGGGCCGGCCGCCCCGGTTCTCCCGGGCGGTAGATAAGCTCACCGGGGGCTTAGCTCGTGTGACTTCCGATACGACCGCCAACTGGCTGCGCGCGCCACCATCCACCACCACACTGCTCTGGGCTCGCTGGTCAACTGTGGGGTCTAATTCTTATGAACCAGTTTTTTTTTTTTTTTTTTTTTTTTTTTATCCGTTTCAAATTGGTACTCAGATTTCGATTCTCACGGAGAAGGCCACAGGGGGCCAAAATACAAATGACGGGTGCGGCGACTTGCATAAACAGTAAGCAAAGACCCTTTAAAGTGACCAGAGTTAAGACTTGATTTCGCTTAAAACTATCAAAGCATAAACATTAAACAGTAGCGTCACGAGCAATCTGGCAACACTGAATTTTGTCCAGTTTACCAGTTAAATGCATAAATAGGTTTACAGCGTAATTTCATAATTTTCCACAAAATCTTATATAATATATTTCTTATTTATTTTTTATTTGGGGGGTTGAGGGAGGGGTCTTCCGTACTCCTAGATACATAGCAGATTTCCCCACAAATTTCAATTTCTAGGGGAGAAAATGCCTTTTTATTATTATTTCGGGGGGGGGGGTCTCTTATTACGCCAAGTTTACAGATTCCTCCACCAAATTTCCTTGCTTTCCTCTGAAATTCTGAAATCAATTAGATGCAGTGTTTAGTCCAAGACCCCCCCCCCTCCTCGTCCTCCTCCCATGACGCCACTGAAGGTCAAAATATTGGAGGTGCGATTCCTTAGATCGATATTTTGGGTGGGTTGAAAGGGAGTAAAAGCAGCATTGCACGCAGCGCCACTGTGCATGAGGATGTCGAAAGAATGGAATAATAATAATAATGCACGACTTACTTCCTGCCTCGGTTGCGTACCTCTTTATTAGCGGCTGTGACTATCAAGTTTTTCGATTCAGACAAAATTCTAACCGGCCATACCCTAATCCTCTCTTTACCTAGGAGTATTGTTTGCCCCCTTGAAGAGAGCGTACGTACCCAGCTAGACTGGTGAAAAACAACAATAATAATAATAACAATAATTAAGAACATAATGACGGTTTAAATCGATGCGATTAATCGATTTCGACTTTCTCGTGTGTGTCGTCTTCATCTGCGATAGTTCGGGATCAGCTATAGTAGGATTACAGAGAACGGTGCGATCAAATGCGACGGGCGCATTGTGATTGAATGGATACTTTTGCCTGAAGAGCGCACCTCTGGTTTCATGAGCTGTTTTTCTGGATATAACCTAAAGTGAGACATCGTATGCATAAAAGACATAGTTACCCGATGGTGGCGAAAAAATGCCTCTTTTTCCATCGCAATCAATGTAAAGCGGACAAATTTTTTCGTGCAATTCGGCAACTCTGATATGAGAGTAAACATTCATGTTTTCGTGTAGATCGAAGTAAGCATTTGAAACTAATGAAATTCAAATAATGCGAGTCAGGAATGCAGACAAGTGTTTATTCCATTCATTAAAATTTCTCTCAAAATATTTTTAACTGACTAGAGATTGAAACTCGAATTACTAGACCTCGGTCTCATAATTTATGACGGATGCGCGCGTGAGTATTGAAAAATTGCCTTTTCAAAAAGAAAATGTTTCCGAGAAACATTCGTTAAAAATTTAACGAAAGAATTCCAAGGTATAGAGATGAGAATAATTAACGGAAAAAGCTGGATGAAACGAGGACATTCCATTAACTATATTAAATATTTAAAATGAGCTCAGAAATCTTCAAAGAAGCATATTCATTCAGGCAAAAGTTTCCAGGAAGTAAAATAGGAATATTCTGGGTCTTGTGACGGTCATCCGAACTCGAGTGAGGGAATATTCAGACATGCAGTACAGCCTTTTACTTGTCATCTGAGGCATGAAGCAGTTCTGCTTTGTCAAATCGTATTTCCTTTGAGTTGATTAAAGCACCAGGAAAATTAATTCTCTTTTAATGAGTAATCTCAGGTTTTATAAAAACAGATCGTGATCAATAGTTCGATGACGTAGCCCAGGGAGAGGCTGAACCCCCCCCCCCCCCCCCTCCCCTTCAAGGACGTCGAAATTCCCCCAAAATAAGGTCATTCGATCTTCATGTTTTCTGGGCAATTTTGACAAGTTTTTAACCTGGAACTCCCCTTCCCTCTTTGACTACTTTCAGACTCCGGACCCTTCCTCCTTCATCTAAAAATTTCTAGCGACAGTTAAACATACAGGGTGAGCCAGAGCACCCGTACCAGGCATTTTTCTCGAAAACTACTGAACCAAATGATTTGAAATAAAAAAGTCAGATAGGGAATCGACCCCAAATTTTTCATTTTTGATATTTTCAAAAGCCCCCGACAGCCCCTTGGGGCGTATTTGGGGGGGTTCATACACATTTTTCAAGTTTTCTCAAAAAAACCACCGATAAAGGTATATAAATTAGTTAATAATCTTAAAATAGAGGCAATTGCCGACATTTTTGCCCTTTTCAATATTTTCATAATCTTTCAAGATCAATTTCAATCACAGAGAATACGCACTTTACAAGAGATTTAAACCTAGCATCAGTGACGTAGCCGGAGGGAAGGGGGTTGTTCTAGGGGGCCTGGTCCCTGGACCCCCTCAACCTCCCCCTTGACACCCATCTTTGCCCTTAAAAAAAGGTCATTTTTGCGATTTAAGATAAATTTAACCAAATTTTGGTCTTCGAACCCGCCCCCTCCTTGACAATTTTTGAACGCCAGACCCCCCTCCCCCTCGATAATTCCTGGCTACACGACTGCCTAGAAATGTCACTGGAACGTTTTGAGTTAAGCTTAAAGGTCGACAACTATTTCTGAAAGGAATTTCTAATTACATTATTTCCCTGATTTTTGGTCAATTTTTTTCGATCTCAAACTATAGGGCGATGGTTTACAACCATCAACACCCCCCCCCCCCCCGGGTTGAAACCGGGTAATCCTTCCATTCCGACGGCTCAAAACGCACGGTTTTGTACGACCACAAGTTGGCAACACTGCTATACGCAATGATATGTGTTCACACTATTGCATCTCATCGCGTGTCGTACGACACACGACGCAGGATGCACTATTACCTTTCATCGCAGTTGGCTGACGCGTGAGAGAGAGAGAGAGAGAGAGAGAGAGAGAGAGAGAGAGAGAGAGAGAAGAGAGAGAGAGAGAGAGAGAAGAGAGAGAGAGAGAGAAAGAGAGAGAGAGAGAGAGAGAGAGAGAGAGAGAGAGAGAGAGAGAGAGAGAGAGAGAGAGAGAGACTTGAATCAAACTGCGATCGGGTTCGAAGTTCGTAGCCTACCCCTTTCGCTCCTGCGTCGAACCGCGCAGAATTACTGTGCGACGAGGAACGGTAGCACGGCGGGCTCCGATCAACGGCGCTTCATTGACTGGCTAAACCGGACATAATCAGACTGGCGCATGAAATGTTTCTGGCTACTGCACCCGCAACTGCACGCGCATGCGTGCATTGAGCAACTGTGCGAGCGTACCTAATAATAAATTGAAAAAAGAGAGAGAGAGAGAGAGAGAGAGAGAGAGAGAGAGAGAGAGAGAGAGAGAAAAAAACAGAAAAAACTAATGGGTCTGTTGCATACTTTTGCCACAGCGATATGGAGGGAAGATTCTGGTGAAAATCACATTGAGAGCATCAAAAAGTCTCAAAACCCACTCATAAACCCACAAAAGACCTTTAAAGGAAAGCCTAAGATGACGGTTGAAAGGGCGAATCAACCCTGCATACATGCACAATGAGCACCAAAAGATGGCCGACGACGGCAATTTATAAAAATGATGGTTAGAATGTAAACAAACGACTCACTATACCTCAAAGTAAAGTATCTACATTTTGTGTCATTCTGTGTGGTTTTTTTTTTTTTTTTCCAGTAAATTTTACTTTATCGTTATTGTTTATGATTACTATGGTTAATATTTCAAGTTTTGTCAATTAGGGGGGATGTCACTATTTTTTCCTATTTCAGTACCCTATCTATAGAATACCCCATATCTGTTCTCATACAAAAATATAATTTGTTACGTTCGCCAATAGACGAACAATTTTTCGGTTCTTCTTTGTGTACCAACTGTGTATTCCGAGTAATAACAAACAGTTTTAAAAGGAAACAACTCATTTTCCATGAACCATCGAAAGAATTGCTGAATGGTTAGTACAATTTGCTGCTCTGAAATCTCATTTCATTCTAAGTCAAGGCAAAAATGAAAATAAAGCATGAATTATGCATCGGAAGACAACTGCAGGTATCTAACTATCAAAGGGTTTTTAGGTCAACAAAAAAAGAAAATATAAAAATATAAGTATACGTGTATTACGATTTTGAGCGCCTTACAATAAATATGCTGCATTTAAAGTACCTTCAATCTATTGGCAAGCAATCCCGTGACAGGTATGCAGATCAGGTTGCCATTAATTCTTATCGAAGTACCGTCTGGTCGGCCAAGCGGCTGCGTTCCAAGCAATTTCGGCATTCAATCGAGGAATCATAAAAAGTGTATTTAAAAATATAATAGCGGAGCATGCATTCCGCGCAGTATTTCAACCTTCGCACTTTTGTTTGTTGATAGTTTCGGGGCATCGATGACATCAGAAACATCAGGTTCATCTGGACCCTGCTTTTCTAAGGGTTTTAGATGCAAATATTTGCTGTGAATAGGCACCTAATGGAGCAGAAAAATTTTGAGTATCGGTTTCTGACAAGTATAGCCGTGCCTCCCCTGGTAAAAATGTTCCATGACCAATTTTCCGTGGAAATCAATTTCCATGGAAACTACATTGATTTCCATGGAAAATACCCCGTTTTCCATGGTCATGGAAATATGCGTGGTTTTCTATGGAAAAATACTCAGTTTTTATTGAAATTTGAGCAATTTCCACGGGACGCTATTCCCATGTAAAATTAGTCATGGAACATTTTTACCAGGGTTCTTTCTATATGCATCATAACGTAAAGGCGCGGTGAGTGGTTGATTAGCGAAGAGTTTCGACTCGTGGCATCGATTAGAGAACAGCTACCTAGCCGGTTAAGGTTAAAAATGTTAGGGTATACAGTCAGCGGAGGCTTGTGCAATTTGGAAACTGTGCTCTTTTCACTGAGAAAAATTTCTTGTTGCTGTAACTGGACGTCTTGTTCATACTTACTTAACTCAATATTTTAACAAGAAATTCATGTTATTTTAACAGGAATATACATGTTACTGCAACAGAAATTCCGGTCAAGTAACAGGAATTCCGGTTATAAGTAAGTATTTAACAGACGTCCGGTTGATTTAACAGGAAATTTTTCTCAGTGTCGCCATTTAATCCAATGTAAAAACAAGTTGGAACTTGCAACACTGGAACAGTGTTAGCAAAGAGAGCATGAGTGTCGGCCGTAAATCATTGTAAGTGTGGAGTTCCATATTGATAGTACAAAACTGCGACAAATTCAATCGCAACGCTGCATTTGTGTTTGTATAACAGTGATCGCTGTAAAAATAACTTGATAGGTCAAAGTGGGAATGAAAATTTACTTATAGCGTGTTGAAACAGTTGTTCACGAGGCGAGGTGAATACTGTGGTTTTGAAAATCGATTTCGATAGTGATAGTTCCTTTAAAATCGGATGACGCAATACCAATCCTAGCAAGCCGCAAAGTCTAGTTTAGTTATTTGGGACTTTTTTAGATTTCTCTCGCCTGAACCAAAGTCATCAGGAAGGAAATTCTTAATACCAATCCTAGCAAGCCGGAAAGTCTAGTCTAGTTATTTGGGACTTCTATAGAATTTTCCTCGCTTGAACCAAAGTCATCACGATGGAAATTCTTCGTCTTTATGGTTTCAGCTCTTTTTGTCTCAGATTAAAAAATGAATGTTAATATTGATCAAATGTCATCCGACACTCATCAAGGCCCTTAAGGAACGTAATATGAACTTGAAAAAAGCTCATTCGATTTTTAGGGGGGCTTAAACGGTCCATGAGAGACGAAATTCGCGGATACAGAGTATCCACAGCTTATTTTAATGTTCGATCTGACAAGACCGTGCGCCTTTGAAAAATCGATATCTCGATAGTGAATCGATGTATTGCAATTCGGTTTGCACCGATCGAAAGCGCTTGCTTGTGACTGACAACCTCGAAAATTTCAGATCCATCCGAGTTTATTTAATGACCTTACAGGACCTCTCGCGGCCGCAGTTAGACATTTCTTGTCAGAGTTACGCTGAAACGGGGAGTAGTTCCCCCCCTAAGATGATATTTTTTGGCTCGAAACTGCATTGGGCCCTCTCGGGACATCATTGGGACCCGAAAAAAAGCGGAACCGATATAATACGGCACACGACTGGTTCGTGAGAGACGAAATTCGCCTTTTTCCAGCCTCCAGCGCCCCTCTAAGGTCGATCTGACAAGACCGCGCGCCTTTGAAAAATCGATATCTCGAGAACGAATCGATGCCCACACTGGATTGCGCACTGCGGTTTGGATTGGGCGGTAGCTTCAGCTTTTAGATAATTCTTGAAAAAAATTCAGATCCATCCAAGTTTTAAACGGATCTTATGGGACCTCCCGCGGCCGCAGTGAGACATTGTACGTGAGACTTACGCTGGAGTTGGGGCCACGCCCCCCCCCCCCGATATAGACTTTATCGGTCCGACATTTGTCAGGGCCCTTAATGAACTTCATGTGAACTCAAAAAACTCACATATGACTTCTCACGGCGCATACTAGGTCCATGAGAGTCGAAATTCGCGGATTTTAGAGAATCTTAGATTTCTGACCCTATACCGCGCGCCTTTGAAAAATCGATATCTCGAGAGTAAATCGATGTATCGCAATCCGGTTTGGACCGATCAAAAGAGTAAGCTTACCGGTACTCGCCGTTAAAATTTTGGATCCATCTGATTTCATTTTGAGACCTTACTTGAGTTACTTGGACCCCAGTTGGAATTATTTTTTCGGAGTTACGCTGGGAAGGGGGTCGCTCCCTCTCTTTGAAAACTGTGGAGGGGGCCCTTTGCTGGGGCATACATTCTATTTTTCACTTTTTTTTTTTTTTTTTTTTTTTTTTTTTTTTTTTTTGTGTCTAATCTAAGTTGGGGGAGGAGGAGGAGAGTACCTGCAAGTCAACCGGCAATTTACTTTTGATAGTGGCTGCGGGTCGAGGGTGCGGATTGCGGACTTTTAACTTGTTGTGGGGTTTACAGGGTGGCCGTGTCTAAACTTATGAGAAAAGAAGGCAACCACAGACCGGAAGAACGTTCAATTTCTGGTTCAGAGACCATGGACAAAGACATGGGCACCCGCAAAACAATTGCCCGGAGGGGCAACTTTTTGAATGTCAATGGAAGGTCTAGGGGACTTCACTTAGAGACGGGCAAGTCTAGAGAACCCCCCCCCCCCCCACTTCCGCCCAAAATAGAAAATAAATCAATTATCCTTCCAAATGGTAGAAATTGTAAGTGATTGTAGCATGTAGTTGTATCAAAAGTAATTCTATTTTTGAAGTGTTTGATATTATGAATAAAGTGACAGCATCAGATGATAGAAATAGTAAAAAGCTAAGTACAACTATTCCTTCTTTTTTCATTGTCCTGATGAATTCTAAGAGTTAACCTATTTAAATTAACAAAACCAAACTCTTGCCTATACATTCTCTAATCATGTAATTATCGACCAGAGGATTCTGAATTTTCAAGGAAGTTCGCAAAATTCTCGTTGCCAACGGTAGTTGCCAATGTAGACACGTTCATACTAGTAGATTTTAAAACTTCTTTCGGCGAGGGAGATGACGGGTGGGAAGGATGATGTCGTCTGAATCAGGAGGGGGTGGGGTAAAAATCAGGGGAGGTCTAGATCTGGGGGGGAGAGGAATCCTGAAACTGGGGGGCGAGCTGTATAGTGGCAAGGGGTGGTTGGGCACCACTGCTTGGGGGGGCTACTTCCCGCCCTGCCCCCCTAAATTACGCCCCTATTAAAATTGTAAAGTAAACTAAGAATAAAGTTTGTTAACTCTTACTCCTTTCGTTATTATTTGATCTTCGAATGTTCCGATTCTTTTTTATTGTAAAGTTTTGATTTTTCTGAATTAGGGGGGGGGCGCCGCGCCGCCCCTCGGGGAGCGCCCATTGACAGATAAGGGAGAAAGGTAAGTGTGGGAAAGCGCACGGGAATCCGGCGTAGTGTGCCGCAAAAATTACTACCAATGGCGGATCCAGAAAATTCTTTTAGGGGGGGGGGGGCTTCACGCCTATGAATTTTCAAATTTGCAGAGAGGAATTTATGGGATTTTTTCTGTTGAAAAAAGGCAAAGGCTACCGTGAGTTGGGGGGGGGCGTGCCTTTCCCGAATCCGCCGCTGATTACCATGTAACACTGGGCCACGATGACCGATGTCGCATAAAACCAGGTAGAAGACCCGTGGCGGGCGTGGCATCCGTGATGGCTGTGAAATTGGGATGAAGTAGATGGACACACATCATTCATGCAATCTGCACAACGCGGCAAGCAACTGTTGTAGGCATAGGTGCAGTAGTTCGTGGGGAGGGCAAAGGGGACGGGAGGTCGTCGCAAAACCATGAACGAAGATATAACTAAGGACTGCCGACTGTTGTTAGTCCTGTTTTGCTCTCGACCCCAGCGCTCCAAGCAGCGGTCAGCTGAACTACTCTTTCAAGTGAGCGATCCTGGCGATGTGTCCATGCTCACATGCTGTGCTACTGCTAAAACCGTTGTTGGAGTTGGTCTGTTATGGCATGGCTGTCAACTGCTGTCGGCGACCCAAGAGGATCAGATAACTCAGTATCTCAATGGAAGATCGAAAGCAAGGGAAATTCAGAATCAACTTTGGACAAGGTAACAGAAATCATCAGCAAATTAAAAGAGTCGCCTGATCTCTACTAATAAACAAATGTCTATGTACTCTTTCTTGTTTGATTCCGTTTTGAGGTTAACTGTGATGTATAGTATTTCAGTCCTTGATTAATCATTTTCGACAATTCAGGAATCTTTCAAGAAATACTCCAGACGTTTGCTTTTTAGCGGATTTTGCTTCCTTTTAATTCGCTGATCATTTGTTCCCTTCGTTCAATCGTGATTCAAATTACCTACACGGTATACATTTGCGGGAAGGCATGGGAGAAAGGGAGCCGGAGCGGCCACCGCTGCAGCGGTTCGCTTTTAGTTGACCCTTATTGCTGCTTGGAGCGCTGCGGTCGCGCTCGAAAACCCGCTAACAGGTTTTAACACGGGCGGAGATAGGGAGTCGGCAGTCCTTAGTTATATCTTCGTCCATGGCTCGGAATGGTCTTAAAATTTTCTTAGGATTTGATCTAGAACGCAACGTTCTTACATTTTCGAAAAGTTAACTCTAGCTCTCGCAATTAACGATTAAAGGCGGAAAAAGCATGGTTCTGGACCGCGGAACAGTGACGTTATCTAGCGGATGAGAATCTTACTACAGGTCGCTGAGGATTCACCTTAAAACGCAACGCCGATCGCGTTCCCCAAACGAACTCTTTTAGCGGACCGAAACATCAACAATAACAGGATTGGAAATTTGAAATCATCTAAATGCATTTTAAATCGCAGAATACACGAAACATGGACACAATCCTCTGATATAAAACCCCAATATCTCATACAGAAGATTTCGTTGAAGTCTGATCCAAATTAGTAACGTAATTACATTCCCAAAAATGCTTAACCTCAATCTTGGCCAAAAACTCCCGCCACAAAGAAAAAGCGACAAATTGGGAGGACACCGGATTGGCGGAATCACATGGGTCAATCGGTCCTCGAGGACCCGTTCTCGATACTGAAACCAAGCGATCCCCCGAGCGGACCCCCGAACCATGCCGTTCCTATAAGAAAAGCATTATTGACCTTGTAGAAACGATTTCAATAGAGCATGACACTCATGCTCTAATATTGATTCTAGGCGAGGCACGGCACCTTATTAAAGAACCGAAGATTTTACACGCCGCGTTTTAAATTTAAACTTTAAATGGAGAAAATCAATTGTTGCCATATTGTATGAGCCGACTGCTTATGGTGTACCGAAAACCTCAAAATAATGTATTGACTTGAAGAGCGAATACTGACACTCTATGCGAAGAACGCATGCCGTATAGACCAATCTCTAAAATACGCTTCAAGTATCAAATTGTTACAATTGTCATGATTAGAAATTGTAAAAGAAAATGAAAAACATTCACTCTCTCTTCTCTTCGAAAACAATTTCCCTCTCGTTGGAAGTTTGAAACCTTTTTTCAGTGGCGTACGCAGGATTTTTCTTGGGAGGGGCTCGCACTGATAAGCGTTTGACTGAAAATTATTCCCTCCCTTCCGCTCCACCCCTAAAAATCGGAGGTCTGCGGGGGGACTTCAGCCCCCTTAGCCCCCCACCCCCCTGCGTACGCTATTACCTTCTTTAATTTAGATCAAAAATAAAATGCACAACGATCTAACGAAAATGCAGTAAGTGACAAACTAACGAAGAAAAACAAAAAAACAAAAAAAATGAATGGCTGAAAAGCACACATTGATCAAGGCCAAGGCTGATTCTTAAGCATCGCTAAAGGGCGATTGCCACCAAAAAATAAGTCATTTTTGAAAAATTTACTTCATCAGAAAGCAGAGAAAAAAAATTATTCTTTGAGGAATTCTGAGACGGGGTTTACACCCCTTCCTCCTTATAAATTCTACTTGGAATTTTTTTGTTGTTTTTTGTTCTTTGTTCTTTGTTTTTTTTTAAGTGATAAAATCTCATTGTTGACCTCAACTTTTTCGGTTTTTTTTTTTTTTTTTTTTTTTTTTTTTTTTTTTTAAATTTTTAATTTCCTTGAAGTCGAAATTAGTTGCAGTTGCTGAAGCTTGACTAATGAATGCTAAAACAACCTTGATAAAACAAAAGAGTTTAAAGACTTACAGGACATGACTCTTTGACCCTTCATTTTCCTGGTCAAAGCTGATGAGGCCGGTGACGTTGGCACTCGATGAAGGAGAGGTGATGGCAACCTTCGGACGAGATTGACACAAGCTTTGCTATCCATGCTGTCGATTGAAGCCGATCGGGGTAAACTAGTTGCCTCGTTTTCTTCACTGTAAAAAAGAATAAGAAGAAAAAGTTGTAATATTCATACTTAAAAGTTGGTTTTGTTGGCAAGAACAAAAAGGTGAGACTTTTTGCCAAAGAATGGTGCATTATCTGCACAGCTGAACTCGGGTTCTCCCTAAGTAGATTAATTCAGGTATCTAAATGATTATAGGACACTAAATGCGTTGAGTGAAATATACTTCTCTCGGGAGTTAGAAGGTTAGTAACGTGTCGTGTCTCGTGTAAACGCTATTCATTGTCAGTTCAAGAAGCAAACCACGTGACCTTGCTACTTGGTTGTGATTGGCTGACTAACGTTCGAAGCTGTTCAATTGAATACTTCGTAAGTGTCACTGTTATTTAGATCAGCATTGTTCTCCCTTATGTTGCAGTGGCGGCTCGATAACGCGTATTTATGGAACTTTGCGGAAATTCCTGAGTTCAACAATGATTCCATCGGTGAACCAAAATATTGCAGTCAGTGGCGGATCCAGACCTCGCGAACGGAGGGGGCGAATTTTGGATTTTCGCCCCTCAATGACCCCCTTTTCTTGTTTTCTCTATTGCTTTTCCCCTTCCTCTCCCCTCTTTTCCCACTTTTTGGGCGAACGGGGGAGCGATCGCCCCCTTCGCCCTTTTTGGGCCGAACGGGGGGGGGGGGCGATCGCCCCCTTCGCGCCCCCCCCTGTATCCGCCAATGATTGCAGTGGCCAATCAAAACATATGACTGTATTTAGCGAAATCGGCTGAATCTGTAATCTTTTGGTTCACCTCTGAAATCATCGTTGAACGTAGAGAAATTCTCTGAAAGCTCCGTAAAGCGGGAGCTCTGTTTCTCATTGTAAGTGCGGGTAAACTTGAAAGTAGAGAAGGGAGCAAACATCTTTCGGAAGAGACTTGTCAACCATGTAAACTATGTCTAGCAAAGGATTGGATTTTGTATGAAGGGCTCATTACATGAAAAACAATGATTGACTGGGAAGCATTTGGGCTATAAAAGGTCGTCGGCAGGTCACGTATCCTTAAATTGCTCTTTGAAAAAAGTTACGAGATCACATCGAAATCTAGCTCAGCGTAGCCTGCCACTCTTCTTCAAGGCACACGTCAAGACGGGACACGAGTTTCACAAAATCTAGAATGCAATTATACCGAAAATGCGGGGATTGGGGGCATTTGGTCAATATCACGAATAACCTCTTAAATTTTTCACGTTTAAATGATCAACCCGAAAAATAAAATTTCACGCGTGTGCTTCTATGTCTAGGAGCGAAAACAAAGCTGCGCGGTTTCTTATCAAAAGGCGCAGCCTTTATTTTTTTTAAGTAACTACCGGAGCTGCCGCTTTGTGTATATTCTACGACATTTCTGAATCCACCGACCCGACCACCGATGATTCACCGGTTTGCGATTGACCAAAATATTACTTAGAGCGTCTTATTTTTTATCCACTAAGTGAAAACCTGTAACTACCGCGGTAATCTCCGCCGAATTCGGCGGTGATTCCCGGTTGTTCACGATAAATCACCCGCGCGACTATGAATGTAAAGTGTGTGTTCTGTTTGGTTAGCTGTTATTGATCGAATCGTGAATCTCAAGTCTCAACAGTAATCGTAACGTATGTTTTCTGTACAATACAACAAATTTCACAGTAAATAATTTGATATTTTATTTGTTAACTGTTATTGCATTTGAAGAAAAACAAAACCCAAACGGAACAAACAACCAACCCGTTCTTTTATCCACCGGTGGTTTATGATTATGGTTGATGACGTCATTTAGTAAAACCGGTGGAAAAACAAAAGATGAATATAAGAAGACGCCCTCATTTCAGTTCAATAGATTGTTTTAGAAGAGCGATAAATCGTATCGACTGTCGTCCGAGCGCCTCCGGTTCCAAACAAACTCTGGTTCAACGTAATTTCTCCAAAAGCGGATTTTTGAACGGAAATTCTGACGATTAAATCAAAAGATTAATGATACTTTTTTTGTAATCATGAATTCTACGTTCCTGAAAATGCTTAATTATGCCTAATTCCGTGACTAAAACTTAAATAATCGCCAAAATATGAAAGATCTCCTCACGACCAGACCACACTATTATGCCCAAAAAGGTACCTCGCTATCAAGTATGGACAATTTCATAACAAATTAAAGTTGACTTTGTCTAAAGTCATTCTAATCCTATAAACATTTAGTAACAAAGGTACCAATTAATTAGGAAATTGGGCATTCAAATTGACGAAATGATCGCCTAAAGATAAGCGAGAAAACTAAATTTCAACCATACCGTCAAAATTGCGGGCGGGTGATTGATTTTTCAAGAAATAAAGAGAACTCACAATCATTGGGTAATGTAAATAATCGCAACCACTGACGCAATGACTGGATGACGCCTAATGCACTAAGACCATCCGTTCATTTGAATAATTTATTTATTATCTTTCTGGGTTCCTTCCATACATTCAAAACACTTCTTTCAATCAGTTTTTTAAAACCAATCAAATCACCCGCTTGATTGAGGTTTTCCTTTTTCTTCTTTTTCTCATTTTCTTGCTGTCCGTTTATTTGAGTCCTCTCCTTGAAGCACACCTGTCCGTCGTGTGGATTCTCGCCGATTGAACTGTTATATGGTGTTTAGTACTCAAGTAACATGTTTATCAATAACATTGAAATGTTTAAACACGAAAATGGGTCAGTAACGCACGGTCAACAAAAGAAAAACTAAACAAAAAAACTCCGATGCTTTAATTTTCGGTAAAATATACGCAGAAAATACCGCTATTAGATGGTTTACACAGCAATTCTTGAAGTGCTCAAACTGTGTGATGTTGCCGTTTAAAAGTTCGTATTTTCGAACCATGTTTTACGAACATATATACCTATTGACTATACCGTGTTTCACCGTGTTAATAATGGATAGACTGCCAGGTGACCAGATGAGCTGCCGAGTGCCGCGGCCGTTCCGCGTATATATTTAATAGCATTTTTCAATTCACCGATGATTCCACCGGTTGATAAAAGATTACACAGTTCAGTTCAGTGTATGACTGTAATGCTCGAATATAGTCGTATCTGTAATTTTTTCTCAGCCGCGGTGGAGTTGTTTATGACTTTAAGAAACTTGAGGATATTTTAATAATTTAACGGCGATAATAACAATCTAATATAATCTAATCTAACCTAACCTAACCTAACCAAATAGCACAAACTGCATCTGATCAAATCCTTGAAACATAATAATTTCTTCGTGCAAAAAGTTAATTTTACATGGTTTGACGATTTCATAAAGTAATGATCAAACTTTTGTTTAAACCCAAACGATGTTTTGTGACTCAGCTTAATAAGTCAACAAAATAATAGTCTTTGTGTGAGGAGGGGGGAATTTCTGAGAAATTAAGACAAATGATAACACGAGTATCTTACTTATCCCAGCTGTGCCTTCTCGACGTGTCAGACTCCGGTTTATTTAAGCGCTTAGTGAATTTGTAGAAGGTGGAGGTAGAGCCCATAGAAAATCGGGGACTCGACGAGATGGGCAATCCCTCGAAAGAGTCGGTCGAAGGGTCCGGCGAGCTGAGTCGATGATGTGCCAGATGCCTCCGAGGATCTGAAACAAAAAAGGAAGAAGAGAGTTAAACATCAGCATTGATAAAGAGATCATGACCCAATGGACTTGTTGCATACTTTTGCTACGGCGGTGGAGGTTTGCATTTGGTGTAAAATTGCGTAACAATCACATTAAAAGCATCAGAAAGTCTCAAAATCCGTAAACAATTAATTTAAAGTTTGGTAAGCAATCGGTGAAGAGGGGGGGGGGGGGTGGCAACCCTTTGACCAAATTCTTTCATCGCGAGTGCTGTAGTGCACAATTTTTCACACGGGCTCTTGTGGCGGGGGGGGGGGCGGCATTGATGTGCACATGAATTTAGAGCAAAATTAATCTCTCAATCAACATATACGCATTTGAAATTTCAAAAATAGCGTTTTAAAAGTTTGTGACTCAATTAGTTAACTTTCCACCGCATCCCTCTTTTCACAACACTTGAGGGATACCTATAAATAATGTTATGATACAACTGAAAGCCACTTTAGGGAGAGAGGAGCATCAGTGACCACTGACCACCCATAAAAACATTTTGTCGGATGCCAAAAACCCTTTTCAAAACATCAAGGTGTTTGTTTTTGGTCTGTGCTTCTCGGAACACATGGTACACCTAATATAGCAAGGATCGAACAAGGAAAAAAATCGTTTTATTCTTTTACCATCTGAACTCTACGGAGCTTCAACCTTCAGAGTGGTCATCTTGAAAGCACCCACATTACTCCTTTCAGCGCTTTTATACATCGTCCGTAGTCAATTACTTGACTGAAAATACAAAAATTTCCCTTAGAACCGAGGGTTGAATGACACTTTTAATCCGCGGTTGGTCCTTTGAGTCGGGGATTTAATGAATATAACTGAAGTGTAGCAGCAAACGTCGATTATCTGCTCCATCCATTTGAGATAGGTAATTACCTCTGTTTCACGGCTCTTTTCGCATCATTTTTCCATCTTGTAGGCGTTCAATACATCTTGTTTCAAGAGAATCAATAATTTACGGATACAGCCTTATTTGCCAGCTCATCGTAGCACACGGATTAAATTCATGTGCAAATTTTCACTTGGACTGAGCTTAACATTGAACAAATTTTAGTGTCAATTATAATTTAAACAAAAAACAAAACAAAAAACCAAGAGGTAGCACTCAAAGCATTGGCGGATACAGGGGGGGCGAAGGGGGCGATCGCCCCCCCCGTTCGGCCCAAAAAGTGGGAAAAGAGGGGAAAGGAAGGGGAAAAGCAAGAGCGAAAACAAGAAACGGGGGTTACTTAGGGGCGAAAATCCAAAATTCGCCCCCCCCGTACGCGAGGGCTGGATCCGCCACTGACTCAAAGTTGTAAATAATTTGTGCGAACGTTCAATCAATCCACTGAGAAAACTTTCAACCGAAGTTGCATTCACCGAAGTTACGTTTAGGAAGGCATTTAACAGAATTATCGTTACAGTTACCAAAACTCCTATTACATTCCCCAATTTCGGTCACATTTACCAGGATTCCAATCATATTAATCAGAATTCCAGTTGCATTTCCCGGCAATCCATAACCAGAACCGTAACCAGAAGTCTGTTTAAGACTTTCCTATAAACAGAAATCCAGTTGATTTAAACAGAGACTTTTTCTTGGTGCATTGATTGAACTTCAGCGCAAACTTTAAGTGCTTCTTTGATGGTATTTTTTTCTTTTAAATTAATTTTAAGTCCAGTGTAACTATAAGTAAAAACTCGCTCATAAAGTTTGTAACCTCCATGTCATCTGCATGTTAACATTCGTAAAAAGAGTGCGAGTTGTTGGAGGAGGAGTAACACAGGTAGTAGCATTGGAATGCAGTGGCTAAACACAGGGAGATCAGATAAGTCGGTGAACTGACTTGCGTCATGAAGTGAACTAAGTAAATGTGTCTTTCAACAAGGTCGACATAAGCACAAATAGAGACTCGATTACATCGGTGACAAACGCAACGTCGCCGTCGCGTCGCTTCAAGATGACTGATTGTAGAACCGCCTGACGTCTCATAAGTCTATTTCCCATACAAAATAACATCGTCGATGCCTTGGAAGAGCAGACGTGAAGTTTTGAGAGCCCACTACCATGTTGGTGCTTTGAAGTCCGCGATAAGAACAGATCTGCTCATAATTTTTTGTACCCATCAAAAATAATATTGGCGATACTTCGAAAGATCAGACGTGGGGTTTGGAGAGTGTGGGTATTTTTGGTGTTTTGACGTCCGCAATATGAAAAGATCTGCTCGTAAATTGTTTTACCCTTTCAAAACAACATTGAAAAGCAAACCTTTAAACAAACCGCAACAAAAGATTTTCCGCAAAACACCCTAGGTGGGATTTGAAACCAAGATAAAAGCATTCGCGGGAAAAAAAGAGAAAGCAAAATTAAATTGAGGGAGTCGTGGAGCCATTAATGAACCCAGGAATTTATCCTTATTCTCTCTCTTTCTTCATTAGAACACGTGTGTTAGAAAAGGACAGATCACGTGATCTTCACCCCCTCTTGTGTCCTTTTATAACACATGCGTTCTAGAGAAAAGAGAGAAGCATAATTTTCTTGGATCCGAAAGTGCGCGGAGCAAACTTGAAATTGGACCCATTTCACGGAAAAGGTCATTAGAATGAATTTGCTGAGTGACATGCTTGCGAATAAATTGAGAATGAACGGGAGTCTCTTCTACTTTTCCAAGCGGTGGCGTCCTGATAAAGCTACCTGCGACGCGACGCGACGATGCGAGCGCGCGCCTCCGAGCCAATTGGCTATACATTTTTTTTTATGGAATTCTAATGGATATTCGGTAAAACTGATGTCATGCGGAGAAGTTTTGAGTCAGGGTGAAGGGGCAAGTTTTTCTATCTTCTTCCATGTATTTCACCATGATCTTGTCATGACAAGGCGCGCAGAATTTTATGCTTTTAAGATACACACTTATATCACTATATAGGATTTCAAGACCACTTTTATACAGTCAAAATACACTTTCGTTTTTTATTTTTTTTAAATGTTGGTCTCTTTGTTGCAGCAAGATGCATTTAATATAAGTACATAATAACTTAATAATAAAGACGTAATCACAACTGCAATTCTGAATTAAGCGATATTATTTGAGTTAATTGATATTATTTTAGTTTATGTTTGTTTGAGTTTAGACAAAAAATATACCTCAAGGCACTGTTTGTTTCCTTTCATCCTCGAAGTATATGCTAGAGCTCGTTTCAGAAGTGTAGGCGCACCTAAACTATAATCTTTGTCGAATTTTCAACTTTAGTTCCTTCAAATCAAAACCGAACTTGCCTCTGACTTTCTTCTTTTGCTTCTAAAATGTTCCTTATTGAAAAGTGAACATTCGATTTCACATTCATTTATTACCATCGAGTAATATCAGAGATAATGTTGACAAATTCCAAAGATTATTGGTCTAGGTGCGCCTACACTTCTGAAACTACCTCTAAACGAAGAAAACGGAATTACGTCAAGATATTAATATTGTTCAAAGCAGAATTCCTTCATTGAGGAAGATAGTTAACTATTACTACATTACAGCACGTGTTTTTGCCTATCCTTCTATTTGAAGGAGCTTGTCAATGCGCGGTACGTTTTAATTTGTGTCGGCGTTTGCAATCGCTATCTGTGCACTGCTAATACCGGGAAAGCCAGGTAAAAGCATATACTTGATGCATCACTTATTATTTATTAATACATATTTATAATCATGGTTAAATTTTAACCAAGTGCGATGGTTAACTTTAATCCATATTTGGTTTAAAATAACCAATGATGATGATAATGATCATCGTTAAATCCTACAATGAAGTGCATAGTAAAATTTACTATGTGAGGCAGGTAGAGGTAACCTTCGACATGGATTGTCGTATATCCAAACCAAGTGTATAGTAAATCTTAACCAAATTATGGTAAACCTTAACCAAGCACTTTTTTCAGTGTACATTCGAAAAAATATCATTTTTCGTTTCATCTGAGCAATGCGCAGATGTTGCATGGTGAATCCGCGAAATAAAACAAAAAATAAAAGAACACATACATGTTAGAAAATGTGAAATCTTGGAAGTTAGGCCTGATAATCGCGCTCGCTTGAAACGAGGAAAAAAATTGTACAATATTCTCTGATACCTAGCGTCGACAAATCACACAGCGTAGCCGAGCGGCGAGGCGCGTGTTTCGCCGGGGCCGCTTTCGGCCCCGGTTTGCATCATACTCAGATGCTGTAATAAAAGCCCAAGATTCAGTAATTTATTGTTTCATCCTAGAATGAGATATTATGTTGCCCCTTTCACCTTCTCAACCCCTGCTTCGGACTCTCTCCCTTTTCGTGTAAGGACGCCATACGTTTAGCGCTTTTAATTAATTGTTTTACGGACGTTGTGACATGATGAAGAGGCAAGGGAGTAAAATTCTATAGGTTTTCTTCAAAAGTTCAAGAGATCCAAGAGGTCCTTTCATGGACTAATAAAATTATCTCAAGCGGAAAAATGAACACGAGTCACTGCATCAGAGACAGTAAATACTGAGAATACGCAGTATAGCTATCCCGCCTATGTTAAAATGATAAAATTTGGGTGTAATCTTTTTGTTTTTGTTTTTGTTTTTTTCCAGAGTCTTAAAAAATAACGTCCAACTTGACCATGCACAGAAAAAAAAAAAAGATTAGTGAAAATAACCATGCATACGGATACCTGATTTTGGCACCTGCTAGATGTTATGGTAAACTTGACCAGAAGTATGGTATATTTACCGATACTTTGAGTAAATTCGACATGCAATCAGGTAACGTCACCTAGTGCCTAGTCAAAACATAGTATACTTTTGGTTAACATTACCATAACATCTAGCAGGTGCCAAAAACAGGTATCCGTATGGTTATTTTCACCGTAGTTTTTTTCCGTGTGAGTTGGTTGATGAGCAAAGTGTTGTTGTTAGTAGCCAATGAGTCATCGGAGTTTGTGTCGCAGGTGAATTCACTAGGTCAGCGGTTCCCAACCGGTGGTCCGTGGACCGAGTTTTGGTGGTCCGCGAAGACCTTTCCAATTGTTTTCCGATTTTTAAAGTGGCAACGTTGAATTTGTGACTAATATGTTATAATGTAGCAGGAAAAATAAAATTTTGTAGTTGCTGGGGAAAGTAAGTTATCATTTGAACGAGTCATAACCTAAATTTTCATAAGTTGATAGGTGAATGAGAAGTCACAGCCACAACGCTCCCTCTAGGGCAGGTTAGTTTTTATTTCCCCTCCATTGTCAAAAAAAAAAAAAAAAAAAAAAAAAAAAAAAAAAAAAAAAAGTAATCGATTTTTCATTTTTCCAAGTGCGTGGTGGTTCGCGGCCTCCACCGGTCGTCCGATTGGTGGTCCGCGACCAAAAACGGTTGGGAAACGCTGCACTAGGTTATCAGTCAACGTATAGTTTAGTCCGATATTGCGCCCCATGTTGTTCTGTTAAGTCCCTGAAAAACCCTAATGTGATGATTCTTTGAAACCCTTTAAGCGCGCAGTTCATTCGGATTTTTGTCTTAATTCTGCAGGTGCACCTGTAGAGGTTGTTTCAGAAGTGAAGGCGCACCCAGCCCGATAATCTTTGGAATTTTTCAACATTATTTATCTTGTTTCAAAATAAAAATGAATGTAAACAAATTGAGCGTTGGCTTTTCATTGAGGAACACTTTAAAATTATAAGTTCAAAGTCGAAGACAAGTTTCGTTTAGTTTTGAAGAAATGAAAATGGCAGTTGCAAGGGTCTGAAATTTTGTGTTTTTTATAAAGAAAATGGTAGTACTTGATGAGCTGAGAACATTGGTGCCTTTGGTTTTTTCCTAAGTGTCTCGGTTTTGGAGATATACACGTGTAAAGTTGTAAAAAATCGTGTGTGTAGTGACGTCACTACGCGGAATCCCCATTTAAAACAATGTATTTTGGGCCAAAATCTCATATCCGGAGCAATGGGACTTAATCAGAAACCAAAAGCAATTTTGTCCTCAGCTCATCAAGTACTTTCATTTTCTTGATAAAAAACATAACATTTCAGACCCTTGCAACTATCCCATTGAAAAGTCGCCAAAAATTATGGTCTAGGTGTGCCTACACTTCTGAAACGAGCTCTAATACTGCCGATACTCAAAAAGGAAATTCTTTTCTACTTCTCATAATGAATCAATAGATTCGGGTGTAGAGAGCTATCGCTCGTCTTGGATAATGATGCCTCGTAGAGTGCCTTCATTTAATTATAAAGGCAATGACGTACCGCTTGATCTGAGCAAGCGCGTGGTGAATCGACTTATTAAAACATGGTACAGAAAGAGTTAATTATTACACAGAGAAATAAAACAAGACTGACATAAAATCTTAAATTAAAACATCTACATTGTGCACAAAATCCAAAAACATTAAAATACCGCGAATCACGCTGCGGAAGTAAGAATGGTTTCGCTGATTTTATCACGTTACATGAAACAATTTTCTATCTGACACTATTATTATAATTATGATTTTTCTTCATCCTCTCTTTCTTTCTATTCTTTCCTATCAACTTTCTCTATCTTACGAATGTGTTTTGTTAAGGAAGGATTATGTATCACACTAAAGGCAATCATCATGAATGAAGGGCTACAACATGATGTAGAAATACAAGTAGTACACAAAGTTAACAAACTAAAATTTGATGTTAAAAAAAGGAACTAATAAATCATCTCTAGGCATCCGGTTAAAAATTAGTTTCATCCCTTTATAGATACATTGTTCGTTGGTGTATTAATCGAGTTCCTCGCGGACTAACTTTTCCCACCCGTGACGTAAACATACCCAATTAACGTACTCGTACTTCGCGAAAGGAGTCAGGCAAAAAAAAAAAAAAAAAAAAAAAAAAAAAAACCCTGTTTATCGCCTCACTCCTTCATTTTTTAGGAAAAGGCGCGGAGTCGGGCTACAAAATTTATACGAGCCTGGTGGCACCGAGGGAGAAAAATGAGATTACAAAATGATTTTCAGGAGTTTTTCGTGCTTTCATGCGCGTGAATGTATTTCCAGTCAGTAATTTCATTAGCGTCGGCCTTGACTATATGCTGCGCAACAAATTCGCTCATCTTACCTTATGTCTCTCCCAGGGAGTTCGAGATTTATTTTTTAACTGACTGCGGTTATAAAGATATAATATTTATGACGGTTGGGGAAAGGGGATGAATTATGCTGACGAGGAAACGCCAAAAATAGATGCAAAATGTATAGACATAGGGCATTGAGCGTGATCTTCAGATATACTTTTCATTGATATGTTTGAAAATGTTCATTGATATAATTTGAAGGTTCAAGGTGTACAATAATTTAGATTAATGTTTCAATATTATTTATGCTTACTTTTTCGAATCAGGAGAAACAGGAAGAAGGTTGGGATCGGATAATTTTGATGGTCCATTTGTAATAGCTTGGTGGTAGAATTTGATCCTTTAATATTCCTTAATGTTGTTAAGTAGATTTCAATGGGTAGCGGGATGTTTTTCAAATTTTCACGCGGTGAGAACGTTGAAGGTGGACCGATAAAGAACGGGTCTGTTGCATACTTTTGCTACCACAATATAGAACCTTGATTCTTATGTAAAATTCGGCGAAAATAACGATGCGCACATTAAAAAGTTCAAAATCCACTCATTAACTCAGGAAATCACTTCAATTTCAAACAGCCCGCGCTACACTAGACACTATATGTGCACCGGTATACTACTACATAGACGGAACCACCGTGCATGAATAAACAACATCGTAACTACAAAATGATGGAATTTCTTTTATAATACGTGAGGTATAAACTGCATTTGCTGTCTGGTCTTTTCGGTTTATCAAAGATTACAAAATAATATAAGAAATGTTCGCATCAATATTCCAATGTTTGTAAGTTCTGTTAATGTTTACATAAACGAGACAGTTCCATCTATGTTGTTATAAGTCGGTAATATAGTGTCTGGTGTAGCGCGGGTTGTTTGAAATGGAAGGTATTTTCTGAGTTAATGAGTGGATTTGGAAAGTTTTCAATATGCGCATCGTTATTTTCGCGGAATTTTACGTTAGAAACAATGAGTTATCTTGATGTAGCAAAAGTACGCAACAAACCCATTGTCCTGAAGTTAAAGCTTCACAAGCAGCAGATTGGATGAAAAAGGGCGTGAATTGAATATGCACAGTAAATTTGGATGATTCTTCGAAATTTAGAATAGTTCAGCTATAAGTGAAACGTCTAAAATATAACTTTACGAATGGTTGTTCCCAGTTAATTGTGAGACTTGAAAAATGGTGGTGGATTTTAAATCATTCAATTCGTGAGATAAAAAATAATAATCTTGTTGAACAAAGTTTATACGAAGCGTTTTCGAGTTCTTTTGTGGTTAGGGAGCCGCGTAACCTGACATTCATTCTTTGATAAGTTTTGGAAAACGGCTTTGATAATAATACATTGTCGCTTTGATGTGTCAGTTCCTCTCTTCTCCCTACGTTATGATATCAAACTTTCTGCGCGAGGAAAGGAAACTACATGCAGTTTTGATATTTTAATAGAGATAAGAGCATCTTGGGGTACAGTCGACGAATTAAATAATGGCCAGTTGCGGCTTGTGCAATTTGACAACCATGCTAATTTTCCATTTAACCCTATGCATAAGTACATATCGATATCTTGGGGGTGCAATTGGACCTCCTGAAGATCGATTGTTTTACATAGGTTTAAATGGAGAGAATACGATGTTGCCAGATTGCACGCTCCGCCACTGATAATGGCAGTCAACTCCTCATTTTTGGTTCAGGTATAGGCAACCTGCAATACATATCACAATAACTTCAAGTATTTCAATTACGTACCTAAGCATAGATAAGAGGAGTCGACTTACAATATTTAATTCGCCGACTGTACCTTATCACCTCCATTGAACTGCAAGCAGCAAGCGACGAATTTTAATTGAATAATGCGAGAGGGCTAAAAACAGGATCTTGGAAGTAATTATCAATATACAAGCACATTAATTTATAATTAGCAGATCCTTTTATTAGCCCACAAGTTTTTCCATTTTTTGCGTTGATCGCATAAAATAAAAAAAACCCGTAATTGTTAGAATGTTGTGAGGTAAGAACATGCTTCCCTGCACGCGTTTTGGGTTTTGAGTTTTTTTTTGTTTTTTAGATTTGATTGGACCGTTTGAAAGAGGACAGTTATCTAAGAACTTTGGTGGGTCACTCAATTTTTTGCAAAATGTCCATTTAAATTACATTGAATCCCATGTTACATAGCGGAAGAAAATGTGTCCCATATCCTCTGAAAGGCTTGAAGAGTCGTTTTGGGAAATTAAAAAAAAAAAAAAAAAAAAAAAAAAAAACTTGAGCGAAACACCAAAAGTGAGTACAATAATAAATATTAACAAACATTGTAAACAATATAAAAGAATTGCTAGTAAATTGGATATATATTCAATAAAAAGTAAAATGTGCAAAAATAATCGAGAATTGAAATGTAGAAGGAAGTGCGCGCCAGCGTTTGTTGCAGATATTGTACAACTTCTCTTTGATGGGCTAAAAAACAGAATGTAATTCCTGAGAAATTAAGTCATTAGAGTAATTCCTGGTAACTCCTAATCTATAGCGAAATAAATTTTATTTTAAACTTTTTATTTGTGTGGATGTCTTGGCAGGTTCTCATTTTTACTAAAACACAGTTGCACAATCTTTGCAACATCTACTGGCACATATACCTCATTATACACAAATCAACTCCCTCAATTAGGTATATTCCAATGAGCTACATAACTTTAGAATGGCACATCAAGGAACGTTCCGCTGGTTCATTCTTGTCACCTAGGGTGCCGCCATCTTGCCGTAAAAATCGATTTTGAGGTTAAGTTTTGTAGGTTGTTTCCGGTCGTTTCGTAAACAAACTTGGGCATCATCGGAAACGGCCTTCAAAATTTCACATTAAACCTTGGAATCTGCCGTCCAAATTCCGCTTTTTCCCGGGATTCCTTCTACCCTGTGTGGCACAAGGTGGACCAGCCCGCTGCCACTCTAAAGTTATAGCTCATTGGTATATTCCGGATAATGATAATAATTCTAAAAACGAATATCCGAGATGACGATGACCCTATAGTCAACATAGAATGACCATCAAAGATTTGCCGACGGGTAATCTTCGTCGATGAAAATATCGTGACCTCGAGTGGAGAACGAGTACCCATAATTCAAAGACCTTTCCTCGTATTGCAACGCCTCTGAATGAGAGAGTGAATGACGTGACGAAGGATTGTTTTTAATCGTGGCGACCAAGAGGTCCAGAGAGGGTAAGAGAGGAAAGGAGGGTGGGGGAGGGGAACTGAATGAAGTCAAAAGCACAAAAGCAGCAAGAGGCGAAAAGCATGCGGAATCTGTGTTGTGGGTTGCAGGGTCGCGGACTTGAAGGAAAAGTCGGTCGAATGGATCTCGGACCCGTTCAACGTCCAAACGATCCCACATCTAACAATTTAATTTCTCTCCTCGATTCATTTATCTAATTCCACTCTTTCAGTATTTTCCTCCACGTTTAATTGTCCGTTCTTCAGAAAAATAAAAATAAGATCAAAGCGATCAGAGAAGGGAAGGAGCGAGATAGGTGTAAAAGAGAGAGGAGGAAGGAAGAGAGAGAGAGAGAGAGAGAGAGAGAGAGAGAGAGAGAAAGAGAGAGGGAGAGGGAGAAAAGAGAGTGAGAGAGAGAAAAAGAATAGAGAGAGGGTGAAGAGAGAGAGAGAGAGAGGGAGAGAGAGAGAGAGAGAGAGAGAGAGAGAAGAAAGAAACAGAGAAGAAAGAAACAGAGAAAGAGAAAAAAGTAATCACTGAATGAACGTCAGGTCAGTTCAGACGAATTTGTCTTCATTGCAACGTTGTCAAGTTAGAATAATGTGCGTTATTTCCGGTACAAAAGAGATTAGCATCGCTTCCGAAATGGAGCGACGCGACGCACAGGTTGACACGGTTCAATTCAAAAGAGCATTGAAAACTCTTGAAGCTTTTACGAAGGAATTCGAGAAAAAAAATTAAAAACGCATTTTAGTTGGGGAACTCTTCCGAGTTTTCCCGCGAATTCGAGGACGGTCGTTTGATGACATCTTTTGTTTGCTATATAAATTGCGCTTTTTCTCTTCTATTTTGCTCATTTCGCGGATAAACATTATATTCAGAGAAAACAGCAGGATAAAATACTGGGAATAATAAAAGTATTGTTTTTTTCTGATGAGTCATATACGCGGTGAATCCAATTACAATAATTGCTGTTTACTTATTGTTATTGCTTGGGATGTACTTACGTTTGAAACTCGCATGATGCAATTCATAAAAGAGTGCAAATGTACCTAAAAGCTCAGTGAAAAATATTTTTACTTTCGTTCACCTCAAGACCGCGTTGTCTTTATCGGAGAGGGCGAGCAAGCTGACAATTTTGCCGCCCTTCGAGGAAAAATGTATAAATATGATTTTTTTGTCCATCCTGACTTCCTGACTACATCAGCGGGCACCCTCCCCCTCCCGGCACGGCCCTGATCGTCAATTTTCGAAAATTCGAATTTGCACCCTTCCGATATTTTTCGAGACCGAGGAAAAATTGTCAGTACGTTAAATATAGGAAACATGCAAGTACCGTTTACATTTTGTCATTTCCAACTCCAAATCCTAGAGATTTCGGTGTACAAATTCCAAACAAAATTTATGAAAATAATTTTTTCCAAACTATGCAAAATCGACGTTTTCTGGCTTGTTGCGTGCCCATTCATGGAGTAACGGTCAAAAATTATACCAAACAGACGAAATGTCCGTTCGATAATTGAATCAGCAGACAACTAGCTCAAAGCTTAGGTATAAGAATTGAAAGTCAGAAATTCCAAAAAATATTCACAAGGTAGTATCAAACACCTCTATGGTCTTTATAACGACCCCTAGAAATCGAAATCAAGAACAAAATCCCAACCCGGTTTTTCCTTTCTGTTATACACAAAAAGCGTTTTAAAAGGTCGAAACTTCTTCCAATGGCGCAATTTTCAATTTTACAGGCCACTCTGATCCACAGTACCAGACCAGAGCTGGCGCTGTTGGAGTGCGCAAAAGCTATTTGACAACAGAGCACGGCCGCTAATCATCCCGATCAAAAAGAGGATTTGGTAGTAACTGCATTCCGGATTATTGTTATCTCGAAGAGAAATATTTTCGAGGAAGCAGATTGTGGGAAAAATACAAATAAACTGGACAAAGCATTCGAAGGTGTACATAAATATACGTATATACTCGGAAAAAAGCGTGATACCCGCACCGCAAATCCGCAATCAGTCCAAACTCTGAAGTTTACTTCACTCGAACGACGGCTTAAATAATACATACGCTAACTAAAAATTCAGATTTTCAATTTAACTGAGCTTCATATTGTGCATTCATGCATGTTTATTACGTATAATTTACAGAATATTATTCAAAGCTTAATAAAGAGCGACGGCAAAGTTCGCCCCTTTTTTGAGTACTCACGGATCTTTTCGAAACATCTCTTAAACGATACCTCATGATGACCTAATACCTCGGTGAAAATATTAGCTGGAGTTCTCGCATGGTCCCCGAGATATAGCCCCCCCCCCCCCCAAGTTCCCCCAAAAAATTGAATTTCTCGGTGCCGCGCCGCACTGCTTTCAAGACATCCAACATACATTACTCGAACACAACTTGTGAACTTTGAGATCGATTATCTCGAGTTATATCGATCGAACGGAAAAAACCAATATTCTCAAAGTTCTTCAATTTTTTACGCTCTTTTAATATATGTGTATAGTTTTTACCTACTACTACAAATTCAGCGACTTTTAGCACTCACAAAATTGAAAAGAATTACCACCCCCAACCCCCCCCCCCAAACTGACCCCTAAAATGAAAAGAACGCGTAAAAATACCCCTTCATCCCAATTTTCAAGGAAATCGATGCAAATTCATACGAGATATACGAGAAATTCGATTTTTATGGGGGAACTTGGGGGAGGGGGGAGGGGAGGACTATATCTCGGGGACCATGCGAGAACTCCAGCTAATATTTTCACCGAAGTATTAGGTCATCATAAGGTATCGTTTGAGAGATGTTTCGAAAAGATCCGTGAGTACTCAAAAAAGGGGCGAAAAACGTCCTGTTTTTGCCGTTGCTCTTTAAAATACAAAGTGGGCACGATAGACAGACCGCAGACCTTAGCGGCGGCGGCGCGGGGTTGACGGCTATGAAGGACCACAAAATTGGTCAAGGGGAAAAGATGCAGTGGCATAGCGTGCAATTTGGCAACGTTTCTTTTTCCCCCTTTAAACACATTAGAAAGGTCGAAACAACTGGTCATCGCCGATGACCGACGAATTCAATTCTTTCAGTGAGTTTAAATGGAGAAAGAACATCGTTGTCAAATTCCATGCTTTTCTACTGAAAAGATGAGAAAAAGAAAAAGCAGGAAATAAACGAGGAGGACCGATAACGGAATAAAATGCTCAGAAAAGCTAAGTTGGATTTTGGATTGAAGCGTGAGATCTAACCTTACTTTTTTTATTTTTTATTTTTATTTTTGCAAAGAAAGTCTATTTTGGAATCCTCTTTATTCAACCTGCCCGCCCCCTTTCCCGATCGAATTGGAAATATATTTAGGTAGAAACCCCACCCAGAAAGATTTTCTGACGCGCGACCGCCACATGTATCCCTTGTGAAAATTAATGTCGGTTTACAGCCCTACAGATACGAGTCGTGAATGTCTAAAAAACGTGATACCGCGGTTGAATAGACACTTTTTTAATTAATGGCAACACTTTAGAGTCGTAGAATCTAGGCGAAAACTCCTGCAAGAGCCAATGACAACAACGATTGGAATTTACAAGCACAAACTGGCGACAGTCCTTACACTCAAATCTTACGGTAGATAACATGTTGTTTGAGGTAACACTGGTTTGTAATTGCAGAACCAATTTCTGTAAACACTTGCCAGTAACCGGGTCGGATTTCAAAAAATTTCGGAAATTCTATAACCTCGCAATTCGTTGGACTCGAAGAAACACGACATCAAACCTATTTCAAAATAAGTTGAAGCTTTCTTTTGTGATTATAGTACTTTGCGCAGGCAATTTTCTTCTTGAGTTCATCAGAAAAGCATCTTCCGCACCCTTCGATAGTAAATTAAGGTTGGCTCCGGATGGAGATCTCATTAATCTAGAGGTGTGCTCATTCCTACAAACAAGTATCATAATTGAATTGAGAATTCATCGAAAGAGCTCACTCTCCACATTTCACGTTGGAATTTTCCTTCGTAGAACGCCTCGTAATTCCTCTCTTTCGCGCTCCGCGAGTCGTAAGATCCGTCTGAAAGCTCGTGTGACGTATCCTGGAATTCGTCTTTCTCTGTCTTAGGTCATAAGAATTAAAGTGTTAGAAAAGGATAGGAAGAGGGGATACCACCTAACTTTCCTCCCATACCCCCTCCACCGTCTTCGAAACGCATGCATTTGAAGGGACAAAGACAGAGAGAGAAAGACAAATTCCTGGTTGCGCCGCAGGAAAGTACGAAAGCGTGTAGGATGGCACTCTATATCTCCATTTTCCATAAGTGATTCTTCAGTATGTAGGTACTTTGAAATTTCATCGTTTTGAAAGGTCACGAATGGAAACTTGTCTATCGGGCCGTAATTTCACTGAGCGGGTATGTCACGCCTCGTGCGTGCACTTCAGATACCAAAGGGTAATGCTTTGAACAGGTGCCTGTGTAATTATCTGCTTTTTACTCTTAAAATGTAATTAATTGGAGATAGGATGTGCTAAATTTGTTTAAACAAAATATTCGACGAGAACTTTACGTGCATAAAATGATAGAGTAACTCAATTCTACATAGTCAGACCCTCGCACTTAAATGACCCAAAGGGCTAAAGTCTGTCACAGGCATAAAAACGATGAAACATGGTGGGATTCCGCATGTGATAAATTTTTTCTGCCTTTAATTGAGTCAGATTTTTGTCATGAGCATATACATTCCGTGGAAAGCTCCATGATCAAAGGAAATAAAAAATCAATCCCTTTCCGCATGAAATGAGTCAACGCATGGACTGCTCGTTTTAGCTCCTACAAGTTTCATTTTCATGAACCCCAGCAATTAATTCTATAAAAAAGCTAATGGAAGTCCATATCTCATTCTTCGTAACAGCCTGCTCTTCGTTCCGATAGACTCCTCGGAAAGAGATCCTACCCTTAATCGCAAAAGTCATTAAATATAAAAATAAGGGGGGATTTCAGAAAACGTTGAAAATATTAGAAGTTCTATTTCAGGAGGAAATAAGTATGGTAGAACGCTGCTGCGTTCTTTATCCGTGTATTCATGGTTTTATCAACCCTAGCAGAATCAGACCATCACATTTCCGTATTTTATAAGAAAAAGTAAAGGACTAAAAATTCTGCTGCAAAACAGAACTTTCAATGTTCAGAGCGGAACTTTATGCAGAACTTTTCCTCAGGTTCAATATTCCTCATAGAATAGAGCTTTACTTCGAAAACTTTGATGTTTGAGGGAAACTGACAAACAAGCGTGAAGCTCAATGAGTCGTAAGTTCAAGACCTTTGTTTCGGGTCCTTACAGTTTTTTTTTTTTTTTTTTTTTTTTTTTAAAGGAGAGATTCGCTAGAAGAGATAGTCAACAACTTCTCCCGCCATCAAACATTTATAATAGTGTTATTGAGGCGTCAATCGATCTAGACAGTAATGTACCCTGGCCTGGATAGGCAATATGCATGCAACCTAAAACAAGTGTTAAATGGTAGCAATTGCGCCGTGTATTGCATACCCTGTCTGTAGGGTATGTGATACGCAACACATCTGATGCATGAGTTGAATGGTAGATATTGCATTGCGTATTGTATACTCGTACCCAGGCCCGAATAGGAATCACGCGCTACACATCTGGGACCAAATAATATTCGGAACAAGCGGTCTTTATTCTTTAACGTTAGGAGGCGTCTCAACCAATCAGGAGCGAGGATTTGCTACTTGGAGTCGAGACTCGAGAACAAGGGAACGTCCGTCTCGAACAGTTGAGCCCTGAAACGTATGTTGAATGGTATCTTGTCTGTTATGTATTGCATGCCTAGACCAGGATAGGCAATACGCAACACATCTGAAACACAGGTTAAATGATATCTCTGGCGTTGCGTATTGCATAAATGCATATCCAGGCCGGATATGCAATATCCAATACCCAAACACGTCTAATACGTACTAACACGCAGTGTCGCACGCAGGGGGCTAAAAGGGCTAAATCCCCCCCAACCTCCTATTTTAGGGGCGGAGGGGAAGAGGGAATAATTTTCAGTCAAACACTCATCAGTGCAAGCCCCTACCAACAAAAATCCTGCGTTGAATTTGAATAGTATCTATACTAACTAGTGCGTTGCGTTTTGCATATCCTGGCTGGATATCTTCGTTCCCGTCCCTCGATTAGATAGTAAGTATACGCAGAGGAGCAAGCGTGTCAAACCAAAGTTGGCTCCTGAATTCTGAACAAGGCGGAATCTCTTGTGGGGAAAGAAAGTAAATAAATCATTGCACGGGATGAAAGTTGAGAGCTGCAGAGGATTAGAAAGTGACGTACAGATAAGAGGAGCGGGAGACGGACGAAGAGAAGAGAGGAAGAAGAGGGGAGAGAATGTGGACGGATAGAGAAAGTGCGGTGAAAATACTTACTCACTCACGATCTCATGAATTTGTCCCTTTTCTACGTGTCTGTGGCTTTATGGATTAATATAAGGGTTCGAGATTTTTTCGTTTCCTGTACACAGTCAAGTAAGTGATGTATTTACTTTCCGTCTGAAAGCCCTTGAATTCCTTTTTTTCCTTTTTTATCAAACAGACTCGAGTAAATTGTTTCAATAAGAGAAGTGAAGTTTTAATGCTAATAGCACAGAATAATACAATCAGAACGGAAACTCCCATAAGAGCCAATGGAAGCAAGTTTGGAATTTAATGGCACCAATAGGCAACGCTGTGGTCCTATATCCCAACATGGCGGACGTGTGTGATTTGTGTTGAAACTAATTTATTTCTGTAAATTCTGGAAAGAAATCTTAAGTTTCCGGCCTCACTTTTATTCTTTTGGCATTTCAGAAGGAAAATTTCGCGGATCATGTCCTATATTTTTTTATTCGCGCGCGAATCCAGATGTAAACATCCTATATCCCAACATGGCAGACGCGAAACGACTTTGCTTCAAAATCTGACAGAGTTTCCGTTTTGATTGTATTATTCTGTGCTATTAGTTGTCACTTCCCTCATTTCCCTTTATAGTGAATCTATGAATATAAAAGGGTGTACGACAAATCGAAAGCGTCGAAAATTATGAGACGAGAATAAATTATTCTGAGCATTCAATCGTCATTTAACTACGGGTGAAAATGTTAAATGTTTTAAAATGGTGAGGTAGATAGAATAGATACAATGAGCGTTATATTTACATGAAATTACGTTGCTTTACTCAATCCAGCATTGCCAAGAAGGTGACAATCAACGAGCTATACATTTATCTAGAGTGGCGGTTTAATAGGTAACCTGCGTAACCACCATGGGGGATTTTTAGGTTAGGTTTAAGCGAGTAATTTTTCCATTTACTCCCGCATGTATTTTAGGGCAACCGCACAGTGGATCGAAACATGGTCAAGCCTCTGCGCGCCGCATTAAAATACATGGGAATAAATGGAAAAATTACTCGCTTAAACCTAACCTAAAAATCCACCATGGTGGTTACGCAGGTTACCCATTAAACTGCCACTCTAGATAATTGTATAGCTCGTTGGTGACAATGGCAACATCGCCAACGATTCACAGTGGATCTAAACATGGCTTTTTTGGGGCATCATCCGTCCAGTGCTGCCAAGTTTTGTGAAAAATATACACATTTCCGATAAGACTCTAGGTAAAATATGTGTCTATTTTTTGCTGAATTTGGCAGCACTGCATCGATCATACGGATAGACATTTGGTCGAAGAAACACAAAATGCCCGGAATGAAACTAAAAATGAGCAAACACATTAATTTTACTGCTTGGAGTGTTTCAGATTATAAAACTCTATTAGAAAAATACCAACACTGAACTTTATCGGAGGCAAAAAAGTCAAACTTGAAAACCGTCCGGAAAAATTGATGGTTTTGATTCTGCGTGCGGTGCCTAGTTCGCTGCCTCACTCGCGCTAAGTTCACGGAGTCGCGATTGCTTCGTTAAAACTTGATAACTGAATTTCATGTCGCATGTCAAAGTCGAAGTTGAAACTTTAGTCTTAACTCGGGGGTGGAATCGCGGGATGTTACAGTGTTACCGTATGGTAGAGTCAAAGACGAGTGCGTAAGGGGATCATTGTAACTCAGTGCTGCCGTTTTGCGGATCTTAAATGACACTTTATTCGGTGTTTCAGATTTACCTAACGTCGGAAAATTTTTGAGCTAATTTTTCCAGTCAAAATAAGACTTTGAGTGTACTGTTCTGATACTCTTGAGCATTTTATGGCAAACATGTTATGTGTGTAGCCGAAGAGAATTTTCAAACTTTTAAGAAAGAATCAGAACGCAAAATCCATATTAAAGATTTTTGTTATTTATCATTTTTTCACTACGACGCGTTTTAAGTGTCAAGATAGTCGACATTGAAGTTAGAAAAGTCAGCGTTTTATTGTGGCGGGCGTCATGCAAGCCATATGCCCGTCGCTTATTATTAGTTATTAGACGGCCGCCCGGCGCGGTCTCTCTCTCTCTCTCTCTCTCTCTCTCTCTCTCTCTCTCTCTCTCTCTCTCTCTGCTCTCTCTCTCTCTCTCTCTCTCTCTCTCTCTCTCTCTCTCTCTCTCTCTCTCTCTCTCTCTCTCTCTCTCTCTCTCTCTCTCTCTCTCTCTCTCTCTCTCTCTCTCTCTCTCTCTCTCTCTCTCTCTCTCTCTCTCTCTCTCTCTGTATCTGCGCAGCTGCGTAGCTCAGCTTTGGTGCCTTTAACTTCACAGCCAATTTATAAGCCTATAAAAGTGAATTTCGTGATTTTTTAATATACTTATCGACATTTTTGTTGGTTTTTACGTAAAAATGAACTATTCAATCGCAAACAAGGAAAGTTAGAAACAGTTCCATTACTATAAAAAAATGCTTGTCAGGTACGTAAAAAATAATCTCAAGCTCCCAAACATTGGGCCTCGTAAAAGTTGATACATTTTCATTCAAATCATTTTTACTGCAAATAAGAAAAAACAAATTATCCTAATTTAATACGGTCGGGCAGGCGTCTCTCCGCTATCCACAAAAAGCAAACAGGTCGGAACTTTACCTCCTTTGTGTCCTTGTATCCCTCCATCGTTTTTAAAAGTTTCAAAACAGCAGTTTCCGGCAACTTTCTACAGTGCTGCCATGTCACCTAACCAGGGGCTAGTCCATCTCTAATCAGTGAGCTATTTTCAACGGGATGCTACAGATCACTCGGAATTTTTTGTAAGGCAGAATGAGTTTTTTACATGGTAGAAGAAAATTTTTGGTGTTCGCTCTTCATCACATTTCTTCATACTTTTGTTTTCCTTTTATTTATTTTTTTTTTTTAAAGAAAATTCCATTTTTCTTTTTCCGGATTTTGCAATCGGTATAGCATACCTGCCTGGGCTTCCGTTTCGCGAATATTACGAAAATAAAAAATTCTCACCGATGATTCTGTCAGTTCAAAACAACAAAACACAGCAGTGACAACAGTACACATTTCAACAGTATGACTGTAACGCAGGGAAATACTCTGCTCTGTAATATTTTTTGAACCGATGGAATCATCGATAAATATCAAAGTTTTATCAGTTTCATTCAGCAGTGTTCCCATCTGTAAACGAAAATATTACAGATCAGAGTTTATTTTCAAGGTAGGTTCATAGTCACACTGCCGGACGGGAATGTGTAATATTTTTGCCAACCGAAGGAATCATCGGTGGATTAAAAATTGAATTTTACGATCGCAGTGGCACCATTTCAGGGTTTGCCGGAGGAGGTTGAAAACTGGACTTTTTTTTTGCCTCTAATGCGTTTGATCCTTGAAAACCATGAGGGTGTTTTCGCGTATTTTAAATTTTATCGTTATAAGTTTGAAAATACCCTCCCCCCCCTACATTTGTTTGAAACAATCATTGTTTCTTTACATAGCAATCACAAAGCTACATATTTCATTCTTGAAATCAAGAACTTTTTTAGCATATATACTTTCTAAATTTTACCACCCATTTTTTCTTCTTCACTTTCGCCTCTTGAATTTTACGTGTGAGAAGAAATGCCCCCCCCCCCCCACCCCAAAGACAGAGCTGCCGTCCCATGTGTATTTAAATACATTTTTCAATTCAACGATGAATCTACCGGTTGAGAAAAGATTACAAGTGCAGTTCAGGGTATGACTGTAATGCACGAAAATAGTCATCTCTCATATGTAATCTTTTCTCAACCGGTGGAGCCGTCGATGACTTTAAACAACTTGCGGAATTTAACCACGATTGCACCGATTGAGAAAAGATTACAGATGCGAGTATTTTCGTGCATTACAGTCATTAGCTGAACTGATGTGTAATCTTTTCTCAACCGGTGGAATCATCGGTGAATTGAAACAAATTCAATTAAATACACACGAACGGCAGCACTGCTCAAAGACGTTAACGATTAAGATCCGCAAAACGGCTGACCTGATACCCGCACCTTTATTTCAACAAATTGATTTCTACAATCTGACAACAAAGGACTCACACCACTCTCTACTATACAAACTCGACTTAACTTGGCTCGGCTCGCCGTTTAAACGCTTACTAAACAGTTAAAGGTGTATAACCAATAGCTCACAACTTCCGTAAAACTCATTATTTTTTCACGCTTCATTCAAAAAGTTAAACTCTTTTCAGGCCGATTAATGAACTGGCTTCCGCCGGATCTCTCAAATACTGCGATTAGCTTTCGAATAAAGTTTGAAACATGCTTTTCTCTGCCTCGCGGGAAGAGCTTAAAATAATCCGTGAGTAGGAAAGTTGCGAAAAATCGGAGGCGAGTATTAACGCGAGTCGCGTTAATAAAAGAAAGGAGACATCGCAATTTTACGCCCGTTTTCTTTATTTGTGGGTGAAAGACTGTTATTAGAGACTACGATACAACACTCTTGATTCATTGTCAGCATAAGTCTGTGCTATATGTAAATCAGTAGCGGCTCATGCAATTCGGCGAAAATTTTACTTCTCTGTTTGATTATGTGTGAAACAACCGATTCGAAAATGAAGACTGCATGAAGACCTACAGTCGATTCCAGTAGCGTACACAGGAATTTGTCTTTCTCTCTCTTTCCCCATTTGAACACGTGTGTAAGAAAATGACGGAAACAGGGGCTCGAACGAGACTTCAGCCCCTATTTCTTTCCTTTTCTAGCGCATACACTCAAACGGGGAAAGAGCGAGAGAGACCATCCCTGCGTACGCCATTGGTCGATTCATATCCATAGATATAAATGGAAGAAAATAATTTTGGTCATATTAACGAGCTGTTGCTGAGGTAAATAGAATGAAAGCTATATGATGTGTGAAAGGGAGCATGAACAAACGTTGCGCTGCACAGTAGATCAAAACATGGATTTTCCTGGACAAACAATGTTGTTGGTTTTTGTTGCAAAAATGTTTTAAAGTTAGTTATTTCTAGCAAAAACCACGTGCCCTGAATCACTTGAAGTTGCAAAGTTGACAATTTATAACTAACTGTCTTTGCTAGTTTACCGTTTATTGTTCAGCATTTGATTTTTGTTCCGGAAACGAAGTCCGGGAAATTCCATTTTTCCATCCACTGTGCGGATACGACTTTTTCCAGATAAAAAGTGTTACGTTTTTGTTGCAAAAAAGTTTTAAAGTTAGTAATTTCTAGCAAAAACCATGTACTCTGAATCACTAGAAGTTGCGAAATTGAAAATTTAACTAATTTTTTCGCTAGTTTGGCATTAATTGTTCAGAAACTTGATTTTAGTTCTTGAAACGATGTCCGGGAAATTTCCTTCATTGATCCACTGTGCGCCGCGCCGTTGCGTGTCGTCGCAAAAGGCACATCCAGGAATTTGACTTTCTCTCTTTTCGTACTTTAAACGGAAAAGTTGGAATTTAGTGGAGGAAAGAGCTATCATGTAACTTTCGTCCCAAGCTTTGAATTTTTCTTGCTCATGCTTTCAAGTGGGCAAAGAGGAAGACGGACAAATTCTAGGATACGCCTTTTGAGTTTTGCAGCGAAACGTTTTCATAGAAAATCATGATAAATAACGAGATTTCCCGAGATATGATACTGCCTGAGCCTGCTTACCTTGAGGAATCTCAATTCTCAAGATTTCTCATCAGCGCATGGCAGACGTTTTGCGGGTCTTCAGAAGATTTTTTTAATTCACCAATGATTCCACATTCTGATTATGCGATAGATGATTTGCCAAAATCTTGCTAGAAAAACACCCGAAAAAATTTTCTTCAAACAATTATAAAATATTAAAAAATAATTTTATAAAAAGGTTAAAAACTTGATTTTTTCAGAAAAATTTCGAGAAAACTTTAAAAATATTTGCAAAAAAGGATTTAGGTTAGATTTTTTTTTTTTTTTTTTTTTTTTTTAATTTGTCGGGAATGCTTTGAAAATATTATTTTGTCGGAAATATTTTGCAAATATTGTTTGGCAAACAGATGTCACGGACATTAACAAATTATAAACATATTTTTCTAAGATTTAGGCAAAATTTTCGGCAATGACGGGGAATTTTTCATAACAAGGTAAAGTTGATAGTCCGCATTTGCCTGCAGCAAAACCTTGCAAGAGCTCCCCTATCTCGAAAATTCAGAGTTCCTGTTTGGCATGATTTTCATGGAATTCCTAAATGGAATTCAACGGTGAATCCACGGATGGCTAAAAAAATGAAACAGTTCAGTTATGCTGTATGACTATATCGCATAAAAATAATCTAAACTGTAATCTTTTAGCCACCGGCCGGTGCATTGGATTCACCATTAAATCTAGGAATTCCATGAGAATTACGCCAAACGGTAACCCTACAGAAAGTGGCAGCGCTGCGCTGCTGGCTCGTATCGAATTCGTCCATTACAGCAGCAGCTTTGCAGCTTATAGGGGCGGGAATCAGAGAGAACTTTCCTCTCCAAGCCGCTCAAGCTCAAGCCCAAAGCTCGCTCTCCCGACTCAACTCGTCTCGTCCTGACTCACGAAGTCAACTTTGGGCTAATGTAAAGTTTCGATTGAAATATCTACGCCAGATCCGTACAGAACGAGGAACGGGCGGGAATGCTCAATGCTCAATGCTCAATTTTCACGGCGTGGCGTGGCGCGGCGAGAAGTGAAGTTCGCTTCTGGCTCGGTATTCAGGATTCAGGAATCCCCGATGTTCCCGATGCCTCAACGAATACTATATAGTACGTCTACCATCTACTCTACACAATCAACGCAGCACTTGACGCCGCGATACCTATACGACCGGGCGGGCGTGATTTTCTGCGAAGCACCATGGTTGCCAAATTTCAATCGATGGACGGAGTTTCGGCTTTGTTGGAGGGACTAACGGGGGGGGGGGGGGGGTTGGTGGTGAATAAAATAAGTATAAACTAAACCTTTGCGAAACTCTCTCTTTATGAATTGAACCCTTGTGAACCAAAGGTATTTGACAAAAAAATGTGACCGGGGTAGGGGGTAAAAAAATAACCCCAAACAGGGGTTTTTGGTTTGTAGAGGCTTGAGGAATTCTTGTTTCTTTAAGTATTGTATGATTTCAAATCAAATACATCTTATTGAGTTTTTTCAAGACCATTTTTCTGAAAAATTCTTGAAATTTTTTTTCATCATAAATGTTACCTGTTGAAGAATATTTATGACTATTTTCCTAAAAAAACTCTGCGCCATCGCAATACTTTCTCAATTTTTCTAATTTCATTAGAAAGAAAAAGTAAAAATGACAATACAAAAGAAAAAGGGCAACAAATATTGGAAAAATGTATGATCTAAGTTTTTCGCTTCATTCTACTCTTCGCCACTAAAACTTGAAAAATAAGAAAGTAAGAGTTTTCGATAGTTTCCGGATTTAGGTTTGTTCATTAGGAAGTTCTCTTTAGAGCAATCGGTATGGTGGGGGTGTATATAAAAACCCCAAATGGTTTAGTTGGTTGAGGCTTGGGGTTTCCTCCTCTTCTTCTTCTTCTTCATCTTCATCTTCTTCTTTAAGTATTTTAAATGATCAAGTACATCCTACTGAATGTGTTTTTTTTTTTTTTTTTTTTTTTTTTTTTTTTTTTTTTTTTTTTTTTTTTTTTTTTTTCATTTTTAATCGAACGTCATCAGCTTGAATGGATATTTTGACTATTTTTCTATAGAATTACAAATTTGAAAGGGGGGGGGGGGGGGGGAAATGTAAAAATATTATTTAGAGCTTCATGTAATTTTCTGCTCTCTGCCATTATTATACGAAATATTGTAACACTGATTCTAAAAATAAATAAAAATCTCTAAAAAATCGTACATTTCCGGTAGTTTCCGAGTTTGTGTCTCTTCAACAGGAATAAGTTCTCTAGCTATAGGCAATGACAGTCGAAAATGTCATGAATTATTTTCCTCGCGGCATGAACGTGGACTGAATGTTGGTATTCTTTGTGAGGATTGAGGAAAATGAACGCACTTGATTAGCTGAGAACAAATTTCCCTTTACTTTCTTCTTAAGCGCCAATAATTCGCCGAGATTCACTTTATAGTAGAGCAGAAATAGGTGCGGGTTGTAATGTCAAAACGGGAAAATTCCCATTTAAAACAATGTATTTTGGACCAAAATTAAATCTCCGCAACCACGAAACCTAGAAACACACCGATTTTTTTTTTTTTTTTTTAGCTCATCGAGAACTTGCATTCGCTTCATGCGAAACACCAAAATTCAAACCCTTGATGCAAATGCTTTCAAAGACAATTTCTACTGTTTCAAAGAGGTTTCCCCGTTCAAAAAAAAAAAAAAAAAAAAAAAAAAAAAACGAAGTTTCTTTTAAAAAATTTCCCAAAAAATTCGTGTTGGAAAATTTTCCGGTTCAATCAACGAGAATTACATTCGTTCGAAGGTGATTTCTGTGCGAAGCAAAACAAACGTTCCGATCAGCGTTGCTAGATTTTAAGGAACTATCGGCAGATTTCCCATAAAGATCAAAGTAAAATGTACTGATATTTCCCTAATATCTGGCAACGCTTGTTCTGATCGACGAATTGTCAATGGGGCTCTCACTAACTTTTACTCTAAGCGATTAAATAGCTAATTCTTGCGTAAAAACATGCGAAAATTACGACGACTTTATGGCGTGATGGGGGAGCTACGCGGGTGCCATAGGAGATTCCTATTTAACTTAAGAGTTCTCTGTGTGCGTCTCTATAGAGAAAGATATGATACCTGCATAGCTCTGCCATATTTTCTCTTAAATGGCGGAGCTACGCAGATGGGTCCCCGGACGCTCGCCCTAAAACTTTTAATCTAAAAACAGGTTACCTACTTTTTTTTACCAAATGAAAGTTGCCCTACACGGAAAAAAAAGTATGCGGATAAGCCACATAAAAAACTAGTTTGAACCACATACTCTGTGTCGAATGAATGGATGCTGGGCGAGTATGTCGTTCAAACACATAACAGTATGTCGAATGATTCAATGGGGCTGGAGCTTATTTAGTATGCGGACCGTCCACATACCGTATGCGAACCGTCCACATACCGTATGCGAACCGTCCACATACCGTATGCGGACCGTCCACATACCGTATGTCTAAATTCCACATACCGTATGTCGACCGTCCACATACCGTATGTCGACCGTCCACATACCGTATGTCGACCGTCCACATACCGTATGTCGACCGTCCACATACCGTATGTGGAAATTCCACATACCGTATACCGACCGTCCGCATACCGTATTTCAAGAAACTTGAAAGTTGATGATAAATAAACCCCAAAAAACATAAAGAAATATACAAAACACATAAAGAAGTATACGAAAAACATCAGATTTATGAAAAGCATGATTTTGAAGAAAATTTAATAGTAGATCGATGATTTATTATACTTCCTGGCGTAAGATTCCAAACAGAGTTTATTTTGTTTAAATGTTTGGTTTTTGCACTTCTACTATTTTCAGGACCATTAACGAAGCTGTACCAACTGTGCAATAGTAAATCAAATGAATAAAAATTAAAAATATTCCAAAAAACCCCACAAAAAATTTGACATCTGCGGCGGGATCCGAACCCAGTACGGCACTTCCGATGAACGGAATTCAAGTCCACTCGGCTACGCCTACATCTGTTAGGCGAACGCGGTCAGTAGGGACTATTTAAATGACGCGCGAGATAGTGTTGTGTGAGAGAAGTTGCCAGTTGCCTGACTAAACTTGTCTACGCGATGGCGCGGCGTAATCTTATGGGGCAGAGAACAGATACAAAATAACACAGCTCAGCAAATAAGCAGAAACAATAACCATGCAACTCACCAACAGGGAAACGGTAGCAGAAATGTAAATCCTTGCATAATAGAGTATCAAACTAAAAATAATTAATCAAAATAAACAAACCAATGTATAATATGATCCACACAACTGTAACACTGATCAATAAATTGGCAACAATCGCGAACTGAATGGATAAACACAGACAACTTTTAGAACGAATGAAAGCTTCAACTGCGAGCACATAATTTTAAAGTGGCAATTTCAGACTCGACGCCTCTGGCCTTTAGAACTATATCAAATTGAAGTGTAAGGAGAGTGCCGATCTCAAAAGAAAAATTAGATTCACCTGGTGGTGATTCAACTCTTTCCTCCATGAGTTTATATTAAACTAAAACACAATTGATGAAAACGAACAATCGAACAAACACTCACACACACACGCACAGAAAAGGGAAAAATAAACTTCGCAATCATCCGAAATTAAACCACGAATCAACAGATAATAGCGTGTATGAATGTATCCACACTTGGTTACATGTTCGGTCACGATCGAACTTTTAACTTTATCGAACTAAAAACACTACACCGGTGGACAAACGAAGGATGAAGAGCATCGTTTAACTATCCTGTTTGATTTAATTTATCGAATGATGTAATTTAAAGCGAATTTCACGAAATTTAGACTGAAATAAGCAGACAACTCAAATGTGTGTAACCGTCGCGCCGCCATCTTGGATGGAACTAACCTAACATGCTGAGATACGACATAGGGTATGTGGTTTATCAACATACTAGCATGTTGATGAACCACGTACCCTATATCAATGAACCACATACTCTATATCATTAAACAACATACTGGCGATTTTGCATACCGTATGTGTTTTAACGCCATACTTAATGTTCTTAAAACACATAGTGATGGCGTTAAACGCCATAATTTATGTTGTTGGTTCGCATACCTCGGAAATTACATACAGTATGTTGCGAAACCACATACTCTTTTTTTTCCGTGTACCAATTTTCACCTAAAACGCATTTAACCTCAAAAACCTTTTACATAAAATCTTTAAGGCAAAATGCCTCAATAAGTAAAAAATTTTAAATAAGTGAACAAAAAACCAAAAAATACCTTAAAAACCTGAAACCCGTAAAAAAAGAAACCGAAACCATGACATATATTGAGTTAATAATTTTGACATGCATAAAATTCCGCGGGAAAATTGTTAATTTCCTTATAGGTTAGGTATGAAATTATTTACAGTTTCTGTCCTCTCTATAGCAACAATATTTTGAGAAGGAGGCGTACATGCCAGCTGACAATTTTAGGCAAAGAAACATTTAGGTAAAATATACTTCAGATCAAATTGTGTAGGACAACTATTTTTAGACAAAAACCTGTAGGTAATCTGCGTTTAGGTCAATTACTTTAGAGCAAATGACCCGGGACCACGCAGATGTCAAGGGGAATTGTTGTCTAATTTGTCACTCTCTCCACAGAAACACACAGAGAAAAGTCACACATTAGATGGGGATCTTTCATGGTACCTGCGTAGCTCCGACATTACTTCTTAAACTTTAAAGTCATTTTGTGAGTCTGTGAGAGAATTCTGTAATTTTTTAATCTCATCGTAAAGTTCGCTGGATTTTACTGAATAATTAACTATTCAATCGCTTACAGCAAAAGTTAGCAAGATCCCATTTTGACACCAACACTTTTTAATTCCGGTGAAAACTTATCGCTTCTAGACCGAGAAATTGCCAGATTTGGCAACGGTGGGTGGGTTCGTCGAAGATTAAGTGATAATTATTCATGAATAGCGAATACGTAATTAACGGAATTGGAATTCGGGGGGAAATTTTCAAACCAATCTCTCCCACGAGAACTGAAACAATAATAAACAGAAGTTTCTTCGAAGCAAAAGTTCCGTTCGGTAGTTGGTGCTTCGCGCCGCGAAAAGTTAACGGCATGCAAAACGAATATCGCGGAAACGAATGTCGGAGCTCACAAATTTTGATTATTCGATACTGCGACAAGACGACACGGCAGAGGATGACATTTTCTGGAATTTGAATTCTTGAATTCAAATATATAGGTAGGGTCAATTATTATTCACGGCAATTAATACCGTATTCAATTCAAGAGCATTCTTCGAAACTTAACTTATATCCCTCGCTCTCTTTCACGGTCATATATGATGGGGTCTATTTTAAACTTTAGTTACTTCAGCAATAATTCCAAAACGTGAAATAATGCAAAAATATAACGATGTGCTCAAAACTGAGGTTCATGCTTAGCGCTTAAGAGTATAGAAAAAGAAAATTCACTTTCTGATGCAATCGCACAATGGTCTTAGATCGAAAAAAAAAATCAGTGTAAAAAAGCGATAAACTCAGATCGAAAAAAAAGCGGCCAAAAATCAGTGTAAAAAAGCGATAAACTCAGATCGAAAAAATGGACCAAAAATCAGTGTAAAAAAGCTATAAACTCAGATCGAAAAAAGGGGCCAAAATCAGTGTAAAAAAGCGATTAAAAAAACACCGGTTTCTGCTTTTTAAGCTTAACTTAAATTATGAAAGAATTATCTCACTTAAGACGCGTCGCACTGAAAAAACGAAAGGGATTGAAGATCTTCATTATGGTTTTTGCAATCTGATTCTGTCATAAAATTTCGAAAATTCTTTACAGCAAAATAATATTTTTAGCATTAAATGCTCAAGAGTGTCAGAAAAGTAGGCTTAGGCTTACACTTAATGATTATTTTGTGAGTTTTAATGTATCTTACACCTAAATATACTTTTTTAATATATTAATATATAAATATTATATATAAAGATAAATATATAATATATTAATATATAAAAAATATATTTTAGCAAAATTTTGTGGATAAATTTAGCCGCAGTTTCAAAAAAACAACATTTTTTTCCAAACTTTGAAAAATCGTAGCTTCGAAGGGAAGCATTTTAAGGCCCATGTTTACAGGAAAAAATAGTCTTATTTTGACTTAAATAATTGGATCCAGAAGTTTCCGACGTTAAACCTGAAACACCCTGCACAATCTCCGGGAGATTATCTCCCTTGACACTCAAATACAGCCATCTCTTTACAGTGTCAAAATGTGTACAGAGAGCCCTTATTTCACTACATTTTACTATCAAGCTCGCATTAAAAGGACTCGAGAAGTTAATTTCGGCGAAAAAAAAAGTTCACAGAAAACTTCCCAGCATACGATTTTAGCGATGAGAGTAAGATAGCAATATAAGGGTTACGTGAAAGTGAGAGAGATAGTTTTTCTCTATCAGAGAGGAAGTTTAAGGAGTTTTTGTTGTGTCTATCGGTTTTCTCGAGACGTTCGTAGAATCATTTATTTTTGCCTTAAAAGCAAAGGTACGGATAACTAAAACAGAAGGAGGGGGGAGAAACAGATTTGACTTACCGAGATAGTTGTTGTTGTCCGTGAAAGCATATCGAGGTATTGTCGGCAAATCAGCGTTTATATCTGAAATTTGAAAAAAAGGAACAAATGAACGATGGACGATCAATAAATCGAAAAAAAGGGGGAAAAACACAAATATTTACATTATTGATTGTTTGATTGTGTGTTCACAGAGCGATTCAATTTCATTCCATTCTCGAATCACTTTCGGACGGATGTCAAAGACGGATGTATCATTCAAATCTCAACGGAGCAAAGCGTCAAGCGGGAACGTATATTGCCAGATTAGACGGGAAAGTTTGTCTACCTTCCATGCAGTTTAAATGTCAAAAAGGCGCATTTTATGAATGAGGATCTGGCAGCGATGAAAGGGGCGGAGTAAGCGAGGGGTAACTTCGGAATCAGAACAGTGGTGCCAGATGATGTCACGCAGGGCTAAAATACCTCCAAACAAATCCTACGCTTACTATTTATTTTCACCAAAAAACTTTTTACAAAAAAAGTAGTCGAGCGGCCCAGTCAGAAAACGGCGTTCAATTTTGCTTCTTGGCAGGTTATTATTCTCTTTCGGCGTTCAAAGGTACTGATATGTTTCATTGAACGCCCAGTCAAAATTCTTTCTCCCCTCCCCCCTCTCGGTTCCTCCCCGCTCTTCCCTCTAGAACTTGGTACAAGTAGTGCAGTTTCTTTGAAAGAAAGTAATTCTATTTCGGCGTACAAAGGTACTGATATATTTCATCGAACGCCCAGTCATGAATTTTCCCCCTCCCTCTCTTTCTCTCTCTCGACCCCTCCATCCCCTTTTTATGTGGTGCTTCGTAAAAGATTCTACGCTGCATGTAAAGTTGCATTCGCTCTCCAAGTATAAAAGCGAAAGAAAAAACGTAAGTAAAAAACTAACTAAAATAAAAATAAAAATTTCAAAATTACAGGAGGGGAAAAAAACTGGGCCGGTTGTTCTTCTCCCCCCCCCACAACCAGACGTCTTTCCCTGCCTTTTTTAACTGCGGTGCTTTTTACAGAAATTTCTACGCTGCATCTAAAATTGCATACTTTCTCAAATGAAGGCACTTCAAAAACTCCGCAGACGGTTTAAAACTGGTCCGAGTAATAAATGTTGCCAGTAATAAATAAAATAAATGTTGCCACAAGGGTAAATGTATCGGTCAGGGACCAAATCTTGTTAGGTCCCGAGCTCTCTGATTGGTCGAAACCGCGCGCAAGTGCACGCAAGTCGCAACGCTCGGGATTTAACAAGATTTGGTCCCAGGATAAAACAACAGTGTGAGACTGGGAGCGGGAGGGAGAGAGAGGAGTGAAAGATTCAAAGGAAAGAAGTGAAAGGGAAAGGAGAGAGGTGAGGGTTCTTCCTTTACGGACAGGTAATACAAAACAACCGGCCCAGTTTTTTTCCCCTCCTGTAATTTTGAAATTTTTATTTTTATTTTAGTTAGTTTTTTACTTACGTTTTTTCTTTCGCTTTTATACTTGGAGAGCGAATGCAACTTTACATGCAGCGTAGAATCTTTTACGAAGCACCACATAAAAAGGGGATGGAGGGGTCGAGAGAGAGAAAGAGAGGGAGGGGGAAAATTCATGACTGGGCGTTCGATGAAATATATCAGTACCTTTGTACGCCGAAATAGAATTACTTTCTTTCAAAGAAACTGCACTACTTGTACCAAGTTCTAGAGGGAAGAGCGGGGAGGAACCGAGAGGGGGGAGGGGAGAAGAATTTTGACTGGGCGTTCAATGAAACATATCAGTACCTTTGAACGCCGAAAGAGAATAATACCTGCCAAGAAGCAAAATTGAACGCCGTTTTCTGACTGGGCCGCTCGACTACTTTTTTTGTAAAAAAGTTTTTTGGTGAAAATTTCAGGAGTTTTGAGAAGAAAAACTTAACATTTATTTTTACATCTCTCTTCCAGTGCTCAAGCAAATGCACTTTCTTTTCTTTTCTTTTTTTTTTTTTTACGTTAATAATTATTTATATTTTATTTTGAGCAACCTCCTCCATTCCCCTGATAGTTGCTCCTATCCTCACCTTCTGCAGTAAAGTGCCTTGATCGACTGACAGTTGCAGTTCCATTTATAAGGGGGTAATATGAACGAGACCACCGCAACAAACCATGTAATTTTCTCCCTTTCTATTTTTAATAATGAAAGGAAATTCGGTTCAGTATTGTGTCTTTAGAGTGTATCTTATCTGACCTAGAGTCCCTGTTGTATATACTGTGACAGGGACCTTAATTGAAGCTCAATGGTGTCGGGACTTCATAACAAACAGGTTGCGTAAGATCTCACCAACTCACTAACTCACTCTGTTAGTGGAAGTTTGCACTAGCGGCACTTTAATCTTCCGAATTTAAACCTGTAGAGTGCGCGTAAAGCGCGACGCGACAAGTCTTTGGACGCGACGACGGTGCGGTAAAATCGGAAGGAGCTGGATATGAATTTCACTGCTAATAATAATAAACAAGGAACACAGCTGACTTCATTGCATTTCGTACATTGGTCAGTAGGTCATTGCAAGAAAGATTATAGATACTGTAAGGAGAAAATGTCATCTTTGTTGGTCACATTAACTCTATGTTTACATGACAATGTTACACCTACGCCTTGAAACGCGATGGGAATCGTACTGCAATGAAACATAGTTCTTAATTAACTTATAATTATTATTTTAGTCATTCATACTTCACTCTCTCAAATTTCTCAACACTACCACAGTGCTTTTTCGTCGAGCCTCGTATCAACCTTGTAAATGATTGAAATGTGATGCAGAGCTACAACCGGTTTTGTGGCAACTTTGCTTTGGTTTCTTTCAAAATAAATTATTACTGTTTTTACTATCACCTACTTTTCTTTCTCCGATCCAAACATGAACTTGAACTGCACCAAGTATTTTGGTGTCCATTGGATTTGGAGCAAATCTAATTTTATGAGTACTATGAATAATAATATTAATAATTTCCTCTATCATCTTTGCGGTAGAACAGCAAATAGGCATTCTCACTACCAGCTGGCCAGTGGTGCTCCTTAGGTAATTTGAGTGTTCTCAGCCAAGTTAAACTTGTCTCCCAACCGCACATCAGCTGTATAGAGACAAGACCATGATGAATATTGCCACTTGCAATTTGAAAAGATCTGACGTTTCAAATGAATACAGTAATACACATCCCGTTGATAATCACTGCGGTACGGGGTATCATGTGACCGCACCGAAGTCAACATTCAACAAGTTTCTGATTCCAGAGTACTATTGCTACATGCTTAGGGGGAAGAATTTGCCCACAGTTTGTAACATTTTCTTTTTGAAATCACTCAAGAAACTCTGTCTTAAATTGTATGGGCTTGGGCGACTGTTGACCCTGGCTTGCGATCAGCCGGGGTATGGGCAGTTACCGCTGCCTTGCGTCATTCTTAAATTATACTACTTACAGGGGTGGTTCAATGCAATTACACCCCTAAGCAAGATTTTGCAATGGCCATGGCTAGAGTATACTATAAGACCCAAATATTCTCAACGACGCCATGTTCGGTTAGCGAAATTGATCGCGCGGTTAGAGGACAGTTTTGGCGCGTCATTCAAATAAGACGAGGCACCCTTCCCCTGCTATCAAAATATGTTGATTAACTCATTGTGCTGTTTTAAAGTCACAACCATGATTAATGTTGCACCGAAAAAATTACCAATAATAAGAAACGACTGAAGAAACGCGATTGCTCACTCAATGTTTACATTCCTGATATGCTGATCGCCGCCATTTTTGGTTAGCCTCAGCTCTCTCATCAGAAGCATCGATCGGAATACTCGGGTCTTATAGTATACTCTAGCCATTGCCCAATAGTTGACTTTTCTTTTCGGAATTACTCGGAAAAACTCTGTCTTAAATTGTATGGCTGCCCCGGGCTGTCACCGCTTATAATCCGCATAGACCTGGGCAGCGACCCCTGCTCACTGAGCAAGATACAGCAATATCCTTGGCTTGGGACCACAGTCCTTGTTCTATAGTGTAAGGAACAACGTCTATAGTTGTGACGGAACAATCTGCCGCAGTTTATGATCAAAGTGAGAATTGGCAACTTGGAGTCGAAAACAATGTCCGTCCACACCGAACATTTGTTGGATTGAGTAGTTTTGCGGGGTGAGAGAGTAGTTACGCATCAGAGAGCACAGGTAAACTTAAAAAGAAAAATAAAGAGCCAAAACTTACTCGCATTGCATGTCATCAATTTTGGTGCACTCACGACTAATAACACACGAATTTTACAAGTAGCGGAGTCCAGCGACGAAAAAACTTTCTGCAGGCAAGGACTAATAAGCCTTTGTTCTAACCAAAGACAGATCATAGGGTTACAGTTCTTCACCGACAGATGATGATTCAAGCAGGTAAAGATATAAGTTTATTATGATCATGACGTTCTTACCAAGGAAAGCTCTTTGGAGCCAACATTTCTTGGACAACAAAGGCTTAGTTTTCAAAGAAGACTGAATGGACACCGTCTGTAATCTGGAGATCGGTGAGGCACTTTGCAGAGTTTCTAGAGAAAACTTCATAAAGTAAAATGAAATAACCTGCTCTTGCTAATCATCTAACCCTCTTTAACAGTGAGGAACCATTGGTGACTTCTCTGGAAACTGATGAACGAAACCTTACATTTCCTAGCTTTCACACATTTAAGTGACGAAAGTGAAGCGGCGAAGAAGTTGATCGCGAATTGAAAGCTAATAAGAACTTTGAATCTTTATTACCACGTTAATAAAGTGAATTGAAATGATTTTATTTGGGGGTAAATAGTCGTGTTGATGAAACCACGAGTAAAGTGTAAACCTAACCTACAATCGTGATTCGATTATATCGATTGTATCGATCTGAAAGTTTTGGCTGGATCTCCACTTGAAATCTGATTTGAAGCTGTAACTTTCTTAATAAGCGATGAAATTTAGCCAACTTGGCAAAGGTTTCTTCCTTAGAGCATGAGGAATTCAACCGTACCAAGTTTTTTTCCATTACGCGCTATGGTTACCGCTGCAGCCGTGACTAAAGTATGGTCCTAAGAAGGGCATTTTTTGGCACTCTTTCTTCAATATCTCCCTCAACACTTTATGGATTTACATTTTCTTAAAAAAGCACCGTGCGTGAATAAAATACGATTCTAATGAGACCAAGTTTTTAACGATCCGTCTCACGGTTGCAGAGGAAATGAATAGGAATCATCGACCACGCGCGAACTCCGGTTTTTGCGATATTTCGTCAATCTGAAGCAGTTTTTTGGCCGTTACTCTCTCAGATCGACATTAAATAAAAATCGCTCTCGTCAGTCACAGCTCTGTGAAACGCTGAACCCAAATATATAGCACACTTATGGGTTTTATTCTACGGTGTGTTCACATAATCGGTGGACATTTTCGAAAATCCACGAAAACGCAGTTTTGAGCTGTTTCGTGTATAATAAGCGGTAGGTGTACCCGCCCAGGTTCCATCGGTGTTTTCTTACTGGGCCTGTGCGGCTACCGCCGCTTATGATATTTTAGCTAAATTGAGTGTCTGGACTCTATAGTAGTTTTAAATTAACTCCTTATGGACAAAGCCCGAGTATACTCGTTTTTCACCTCTGGTCTATTTCACATTGATTCTGTTTTCATTCCGAATAAAAGCAATTACAGTTGAAAAAAACTCCAAGATAAGGTCTCGTCGGGAGCCTTCAATTCATCGTATAGGCAATTACAACTCCCCCGAGTACGAACAGTTAACTACCTTCCCTACATAAACGGAGGAGTTGTGTTCTCTTGAACTAACCTAGTCTTAAAGGGTCAAAAGACTCCGAAAAAATTCATGACGACACTAAAATGTTTTAAATTATCTTTTACCTCCTCCCCTTTTTTTTTGTTTTTGTTTTTTTTTTTTTGTTTGTTTTTGTATCTTGTTGTTTAAAACGTCGATGTTCTTACAAAGAGGCGTAAATCAATCCAACGTTTCAAAATCTCCGATCACAGTTTCTTTAGCAAATGGAGAATCGACGAACGAATCCCTATGAAATTTGTCTACGAGATCCTTCCGCACGCTTTACCCATTATATTAGGAGAAATTAATCAGGAACATTCATGCAGAAGCTTATTCCTTTCAAAAATGAAACAGTAAAACAACAAAAGAAGATTTTGAAATTTCAAACTGACTTACGCCTTTCTTTTAACACACCGACGATTTTAAAAATAAACCAGTGGCGGCTTAAGCAAGGTGGCAACAACCATTTTCTCTATTTAAACCTACGTAAAATAATCAATCTTCAGGGATCAATCTGAATCAATGAGAAATCGTTACTTTTGCATTGGTTCAAATGGCAAAAAAAACATGGTTGCCAAATAGCACGAGCCGCCATTGAAATAAAACCAGTCATAGATGTCTCCTCTACACGGATCTAAAGAAAAGCATCGATTTTCCTAAGAGTTTCAATGGTCTCTGCAACAATTCGATATTTTGTGTAAGTTCAATGAAAAAGAAAACGATAATCTACAGTTTATGTTCAGAGTCGCGATCTATTAGCTTCTAATCTGACAACAATGTCGTTGACTCAGATTTGCTAGAGATCGCGCAAGGGGAATCTCGCTCAATAGAACACATCTCCATTCAATTTTACGAGTTTTTTCATTATTTTCGCCGCTTTTCCATCCTCCAAACGCACGACAATGTTCTTTGACTCTTCCTTCCTCCCAAAAGGCAATGATGGAACTTTCCATTGATTTGTTTTTGTTCTCCTTTTCTGTATTATTCCGCTCGTGATTTCCAAATAGACCTCTATGCATGAAGGTATTTATTCACAGTTGGTCCTTCAACAATCCCTTAAATTTATAGCTCCATCCTAAATCCTTTGAAAATGAAGAAACTTAGAGAATATTACAACACCTCCCTCCAAAAAAAAAAAAAAAAACATTATCAGTCCGCTTAAAATGTCATTGGGTTCGTAAGGGTAACTTTACGTCGTCTGTAATGAATTAAAATTAGAAAATATGATTTCGGTCTGAGGATTTTCCAAAGATGGTGTAGATAATGGACTCGGCAAAGGGGGCAAGGGGAGAGGGCGGTATGGCTTTTATTGGATTTCGGAAAGTACCGATTTTGAAGCTAAATTACCTTAAACGAGCAAAAAACAAAGAACATTTTTTACGAAAATCAAGGGTTTAATTGCCCTCGTTGGATTACATTTCTGAGTTTTTGCCCCCTTCTCCCCAATGAAACATTTTTTCCCGGTACCCATTGTGTTGTTTTTAAGCTTCTATATCATAAAGATCTCTTTTTCCGGAAACCTGAATAATGGACATGAAATAACCCCCCGGTCACCCCTTTCAGTGTGTCTTTCTTGACTTTTTCTTTTCGGTCAAATAAAAGCTTTCCCCAAGTTTTGATTCTGTTTGTCCGATACAATTAATTTTTCTTACACGAAATGTCACTGTCCCCGGGGTCTGTTAGACACAGGTCTTGTAATTGTTAGGAAATCCTTTGGAAACTCATCGCGAGCCGCCACTGTGGACCTCATGAATGCATACTCCCGCTAGGTCTAACACAGGGGTTTTGGAGTATCTCCTATATTCTCAACCAGTTTCGAATCGAAAAACACATCGTCGCTGTTAAAACGTCGAGAAACTTCTAAATAATAATTCTGAATGTTATTATGAATAAAAGGTACACAATATGATAATAATAGTAAGAAAGCTGTGTAATTCTACAATTCCTTGCAAAAAGTGAGTTATAAAACTGCAAAATAAACTAAAAATAAAGTTCGTCAACTAATACTCCTTTGATTCACATTTCATTTTTCTTTTGGTCCTTTCATTTTTCATCGTGAAATGTTGACTGTTTTGAATTCCGGGGGGGGGGGGGGGGGCAAGTTCCCCCCTTGCCCCCCGCTGCGGGCGCCCATGAAAACAAGTAAATGATCATATTATCTTGAGAAAACCATGTGATTTGACTCATTTGAGCTCTAACATGAATGATTTCACACATTTTAAAGTTTTCACGTTGTTTATTATTCACAATCTTGATTTTTATGCGTAAAATATATCCAGAGAATTCCATGTTTCGATCAACGCGAGCCATACGTTTATTTAGAGTGACAAGCTAATAGGTAACCTGCGTAACCCCAATGGAGGATTTTTAGGTTAGGTTTAAGGTGTAATTTTGTCCAATTATTCTCATGTATATTGGTACGTCGCACAGTAGATCATACCACGTTTCGATCCACTATGCGGCACACCAGAATACATGGGAATAAATGGATAAAATTACACTTTTAACCTAACCTAAAACTCCTCCACTGTGGTTACACACATGGGCGTCATTTAGGGGGGCTGGGGGGCAATTGCCCCCCCCCCCAAGGATTTGAAGTCAGGCTCAAAAACTGGCACAAATTATATTGATGAGCAAAAAAAGAAAGGTCATCTGATTATTGCCCCCAAAAGACCGTTCTTTTGGCTCTAAAATTATATTGATGAGCAAAAAAAAAAAAAAAAAAAAAAAAAAAAAAAAAGTCAAGATTTTTTTGCCCCCCCCCCCAAGCCGAACTTGAAATGACGCCCCTGGTTACACAGGTTACCCATTAGACTGGCCACTCTAGATAAATGTACAGCTTGATCCACTGTGCGACGGTCTATCATTTGCGCCTGTAAGATTCTAACGTTTTGACACCTTCTACGTGCAAATTGTTTTCATGGGCCAAGGTCCAAGTTTATTACGTCTCCGATTCTCCATTTCTAAGAATAGAGGGTTGAAATTCGACACCACACACCGTCGACCGCGACAAAAGGACACCGTCAAGGAGGAGAGAACTTAAACGAAACGCAACGCAACGCGTCAGTCACATCCCTATGGAGTCGGCGTTATTTTGAAAAGCGGAGGGGGGGGATGAGAGAGGGGGTCGTAATGACTTGTCGGAGTGATGAGAATTCCGTTGAAAGTAACTATACTTATGCCTTTCAATCAATGCTGTCTAGACATCGGGGTAAGGCTCGCATCAGAGAGAGGTAAGGATAAAGGAGCTTTCATTGGAGCGACGGAAAAGGGGGGTAAACTTACGATGAACGGGGGGGGGGAGTAGTTCTGAGAAACGATGACAAAAGGCAATTACGCTTCACATTAACTGATGAGTGATGCTCTTTGCATGCGTTGTGTCGCGAGCAGATATCGAGACATGGGCGGATACAGGAATTTTTCTTTCTCTCTTCCCTTCTATTTGAACAAATGTGTTAGAAAAGGATAGCGAAGGGGGCCATCACGTGACTTTATCCATTTTCTCCGTCCTTTCCTCACGCACGCGTTCGAGTGGAAGGAGAAAGAGAAATAATATTTCATGCATCCAACTATGGACCTATGGGCAGAGACAGAAAATAGTGAAAAATGAGAAAAAGCCAAGCATAGGAAGCAACACTTTCCCTATCAGAGACATCGATTGCGAGGAGATTTTTCAAAGGACTTGGACTAATATTAAGTTCCAATGTTTCCACACTGAAAAAAGGAAGGGTATAAATGTTGGCGTTAGATGGCTCCATTGGCTCCTATCTTGTGCAGCAATTTGGATGGTTAATTCTTACAGCGCAATGGTTCAATAATATACAAGACTCTTTGTTATATTCTTCACTGACATGCGATTTCTATTTACAGTTATACGGTTAAAACCCGTGTGTACCAAGGGGGCGTAAATTTTCACACCAGACCAGTTTTTTTTTTTTTTTTAATAAAAAGCTGACATTTTAACGAATCACTTCAAGCGTCCATGTTTATTGGCAAGAAAGTAGACTGGGTGAAAATTATCCCCTCCCTGGCATCGCCACTATTCCTTGCAGTTTGGAGGAGGACGATTTTTTTGGGTGATCTTATAGCTTACTATACATATGTATGGATTCAGAATGTGTAATTTTTTGTACTTCCACAGAAAGTAATTCAAAATTCAAAGCAACCAAAGAAATGTATGTTATAATTTTGTGAACATTTCAACTTGGTACTTTTTTGCCTCGCCAAACATTTAAAATTTAAACAACTTGAAACAAATAGACATACTATTATTCATCACAGAATACCAGACAAAGTTGGTTTTTACAGATTTGAAAAATAAAGACGTCAGCAATAGTTTCAGGTGACGGTGAAAATCCCCCCCCACACCCACCCTTAGTTATCAGAAGGCGTATAATACCTTGGACACGTACTTTAGAGCTTCAAGCTCAGTGGTGGCCACCATTCACACACTCATTTTAATAATTCTGGGTAAACAGACTGTTGCCGTAATAATGCCACTAGCGTATGGGAAGCAACAGTGCAACACCCTACGTTGCGCCTGCATTTCCAGCCACGGGCAACTTATCGTGCACCACGCTGTTTATCGCCGACACTGCTCGCTATTTGTATAGCGGTATCGACAACGAGCTATACCTAGAGACACCAATATATCGTCATATTGAAATGCCCTTTTTCGTCACTTCGAAATAAAGTTTTCGTCATTATTTTTCGTCGTTATTTTTCACGGTTTTTTTTACTTTTTAACAGCGCTTTAAGCTCTATTTTGATTTTTAAGTGGTGTACTGCAGAAACTGACAAATTAAATAAAAGCTATGATGAATTCGAGTGTTTCTATAGGTAGAAACTGGAATTAAGGCTATGATTGGCAGAAAAAACCCGCAGTTAAAAAAAAAAAAAAAAAAATCAAATTTTAAAGTCACAGATAGAGTTAGAAAACCAGCTAAAATACATTGCGGAGATAGGGAAAGTCGGTTTGTTTACTCGCTTATTCATAACCTTAAAATCTCCGAGGCGGTTACGCAGGTTTCCCGATACCTCCGCTATAGATAAAGGTATAGCTCGTTGGGTATCGATTCCGGTCACTGGATGGCTGACGCGATCATCAAACGCATCTTATACCGCGATTTCACGCTTCAGCATTCGGCATTTCTTTAATCACACTTTCTTCTACTGTACGCGTGTTATGACAATTCTTTTAGGGGGTTGTGTCTTTGCAAACTCTGATGCATTTCGTATTTCTAGTATTTCCGCTTTCAAATTCTTCATATTGCTTTTCCAACTATTTCTTCCGCAGCTTTGTCTACTACCGCTTGTTCCATGGTTTAGATTCGTAAGTATAGATGATACCTACAATCGTCTACTTTATTACCCGCTTTTGATCGTGGTCAAAACACACCTTGCTTGTGCATTATACGTTCGCACTTTCAGAAATGTCATATTTTCTGGTTGAAATAAAAATGTCCCGTCAAAAGCAGAACTAGCTTTTTGAGAAAAATACCTTCACCAACACTTGCACGAGCAGCAATTTTTCATCAGTCGAAAATTGTTACTATCACATGATTGCGATGGTCATTTTTAATTCCTCAGCCTTTCGAAACATTATTCTTAGCTTTTGGAAATAAAGCTTGGGAAAAAAAACTCCAATGAAAGTACGCATACTTGTAAAAATTTCCTACTACAGCAACAGACATTTTTTCTCAACGCAAGAGCCAGAATCTAAGAGGTTTGCTTACTTTCCACGTGCTCTATTGTCCAGAATTTATAGCTTTATACGGCAAGAGCAAAGTGTTGCTTTATCCATTACAGCGTTAGTTCAAATACAAGTTAATTTGTGTATAGAGAGCGTATCCGCAAGCTCATTCTCAAGGATTTTGAGAGCTATGCGCGAACTAAGTCCTTCACGTGGTTACTTTAAGAGTGAGCGAAAGGCCGTGTCGTTGACTGAAGTAATTAGAGTAATTGGGTCGATTGTGCTTCAACCAAATCGACGAGAGTGCGTTTTACCTGTTCTGCACGGATGAAAACAACCTCCAACGTCCATATCTCCGAATGCATCACATTCTGCCAATAATAAGATCAAACTGACTTTGGATTGCAAATTGGATTTTCGACTGAAAACTCGCATGACCTTTTGACATCTTTATTCATAAATGTATGCATTGGCGGATCCAGCCCTCGCGAACGGGGGGCGAATTTGGGATTTTAGCCTCCCAGTCACCCGGCCCCTTTTACCTTTTTCGCTGTTTCTTTCCCCCTTTTTGGATCGAACAGGGGGGGGGGGGAATCTCCCCCTTCCCCCCCCCCCCCCCCCCCAGTATCCGCCAATGAATGTATGTCCATCCTTCGCTTTGTATTCTTTGATGTAGCACTCAAAAGTATTGTCGTAACCGCAGGTTATTCGTTGAACAAAAAGCCAATTTTCTCCACAAAAACGAAAGTTCGTGAACTTTCAAGTTTTTCTTTATAATGGATAAAAATAAGTTTACGAATACACACTATACATACGTGTGCAAGGAGTGCGACAGTGCGTGTTTACAGGATTGTGAATTAACTCATTTGAACCATAGGCGGGTCCAGCAATCTGGCAACTGCGTACTATTCTCATTTGAATAAATCTGAAACAATCGATTAGTAAAAAGACCATACGGCCCCCTCTAGAATCGATTTTTCTCATACGGTCAAATGATATGAATTCATAGCTGCTACATAGCTGGATCCGCCCATGATTAGAACCGACCCCCCCCCCCCCCCTTCCAGAAGTACTATTTATTTTGACTTTAATCCTCATTCACTTTAGGATTCAGTTTGGCAATGTAAGAAAATTATTAAAATTATAAGGTGAAAAGCAAGAATTACAGCAGTATACAACTAGTTCCAGCTTTAAGAAGTGGGAGTTTTTGCGTACAATGAAGAATTCTGCTTTGTTTGGGACTTTTTTTTTTTTTTTGCATAAATTTACTCTTTATTATACATGCGATAGATTAAAGAGTTGAGTACGATGAACGAAATACATATTTACAGGGAATGAAGAGGCGATCGTTAGAAGGACCCAAAACTGTTGCTATTTTAACTTCGAACAAAAGTGGACCCATACGGTTTATGCGTCAGTAAATTCAAACATACTTGACCTCTGAAACTAGGGAAATGGTTTAATTGCATATGATATAATATAGTGGAATGGAATAATCCACTTATAATGAGAGCAAGGTTGTCTGTTATTTGTCTTTTACTAATACGTTACGTTACAGTCTATGACACAGCTCATACTTCTTTGGTCGCATGAATTGTATCGTCCGCGAAATTTTATTTTCCACGCCATTGTGCGCTGTACCGTGCCTCAAACCAATGCATCAGCCCGAAAGGGCTGACCGCGACGCGCGGAAATTTCACCATCGAAAATGCCGTTATCGGTTCATGTTGAATTGTTGACGATGGTCAAACTGCATCATTCACCGAGTCTGTTGTTTGATGTCCGCCGCAGTATAATAGCCGAGGAGCTCTCTTCAATTTTCTTCTTCCTCAGGCGCAAAATTCATTAGACTAACATTGATTAATGCAACCCGGTAAGCAGGAGTTTGAGAAAGAACGATGGGAGGGGGGGAGGGGTCTGCATTTATGCTTTCCGCCAGCGCTATTTCGTTGAGTTCGCTCTTTCGTCCGGTGGGAAGCATCGCGAGTCTTCAGATGCTTGGTGTGCTGTTTTTCCCGCATTGTTGCGCAGTCAAGTAAAAAAAAAAAAAAAAAAAAAAAAAAAAAAAAAAAAAAAAAAACAACCGCAAACATTTGAGAAAAATATTTGGATTACCATGGAAACCAGAGATCCCTTCGAGGAAAAAAGGAAGAAGAAAAAAGTTCTATTGGAAATTAGGGAAGAAGAGGCCTACATATATAATAAAGGTTTCCATGAAGTCGGTTTTCTTGACCGACTCTCAAAGGCGGATCCAGCAATCCGGCAACTGTGTATCATTCCCGTTTGAATGCATGAGAAACAATCGAATAGTAAAAGGACCATGACCCCCTCAAGAATCGATTGTTTTCAATACGATCAAATGAGATGAATCATGATTGCCACATGGCTGGATCCGCCCATGCCGACTTCAGAAACTAACACAAGAATGCTGAACAACATTACACCATTGAAAACACACGGTGTCTAGCAAAGTTGGATTATGAAATTCCCGGAGATTTCTTGACTTTCCTTGACTTCTAATTTTCAAATTCAAATTTTTCGTATACCATGTGAAGCTATTTTGTCATTTTTTTGGAGAAACAAGAAGAACGTAAAACTGTCTAAAATTCTAAAAAAAAAAATAATTCAGTAGTATCAATAGTGTGGACATTTTTCAGACACGGATTCACTATTATCAGGAAGTCATAAAAACGCCGTGACGCCGTAAAAAAAAAAAAAAAAACAATTTACGAGGGAACGAAAGAATTTCCCAACTTCGGAACCAAATTCTATGACGCTCTTTGACCTTTCCCACTGCCTTTGCGTGACATACACGCAATATCTCAACCTGGGCCGCATTAAAATTTCCGGAGGGTTGGGGGGGGGGGGGGGGTGTCGCAATTTTGCCTCCCTCCGCAAATCACTAAACATCACACTTAAGAATGTAATTACCCCCTTTTTTGCTTGCTCGTCCTAATTATGCCACCCCCAAAAAGTGCCACCCGCAGCAAAAGTTGCCCCTTGCTCCCTGCGGCTCTGATCTCATCATTCGATTTTTATGGGGCCGGGTTTTGAAAAAAAAAGGGCGGCTCAGATTAAAAATCTTCGAGAGTCTGTGTCGGCTCCGTGAAAATTTCGTGAATCTTGGTTCACTTCTCAGAAAACATGACAACGCTGTTTCCAGTGCTTCAACCAAAACACTGCGCACGCAGGAGCAGAGAGCAACATCTTTCACATGAAGTGGCGCTATTGAAGATAAAAGCCACGCCAAGGGAAAAGCGCCAATCTATTTACGACATAAAAAAAACGTAAGGGAGAGAAAAGTGTCTTCCGCGCGGCAAGGCGGGAAATTTTTGTAGAACATATTTTCCCCCGTTTCGTCCAAATTAAAGGGGACTTTGTCCCTTATTTCTGAACTTTTCCAATTCCATCCCGTCGCTTCCGGCGGGAAATGACACGTAAGAACTTGATACAAAGCCCATTCCGTTCATTTCTTTAATCTAATAAGCATCTTTGTGGCGCCCTTCAAAAGAATTTATGTTTTAAATTATTATCACTTTACGTGAATATAAATTGCGATCACTGAGTAGCGAAGGCGTTTTAAAATGGCAACAATGATACGCTTCTTATTTGCATACATAAATGCACGCCACTTCCAGTCTCCTCGTTTGGATTTATCAATCATTTCACGAGCTAAGCTAAATAACGCGTAGGAAAATCAGCACACCTAAACACCTTTACAATACATTAAATAATGAATTGCCTCAACTTGACTACTTGACAAGATTACATAGCGCTACAAAATTAAAAACAGCCACAAAAAATTCAAATTCGGCAATACAGCAGCCCCAATTAGATTTCAAAACCGTTTAATACGGCAGTTGCGAGGGTCTGTAATGTTGTGTTTTTTATAAAGAAAATGAAAGTACTTGATAAACATGCGTTTAGTGCCTAATTAAGTCCCACTGTTCCGAAGATGAGATTTTGGCCCAAAATACATTGTTCTAAATGGGAATTCCGCATAGTGACGTCACTACCACACGATTTTTTACAACTTTACGCGTGTGTATCTCCAAAACTGGGACACTTGGGGATAAACCAAAGCCACCATATTTTCTCAGCTTATCAAGTACTATAATCTTCTTAGTAAAAAAACACACAATTTCAGACCCTAAATGCAACTGCCCCATTTTCAAGGTATTGGATCAACAGTTCAATATTGTTAAGCATAACCAAAGAATTGTCTTCGGGCCAGCAAAGTACCAGGCCAGGAGCCCGTGCTTTACGGGCATTTGTTAGACGCCATGGAAGTATGAATAATGCAAGTGCCACCCTTACTTCCAGGTATTGTCTAGTAAGAGTCAAGTCTTTGAGCAATAAGACCGTCAGCAAGCAAACTCAAATTGATCGGTAACAATAAGTTTCCCCTTTTCACTGCTCAGTTCATTGCATGTGTGAATTTTAACCTAATCTAACTTCAACGTTAATCAGATCTTAGATCTCCATTTCTTGAAGATAACAAAAATAATATTTCTGAGCGAGAAAACAAAACAAAGTGCTTTAAAATTATTGGCTTCGAACGTTAACATTGCTTACTTAAAGAGGAGAAGACGCCTTAGTCCTTATACACAGATCCGAAACACAGAACAATTTTCGGTTACCGCGCGTAGCGAGCGGTCTCTATGATTAATACGATCATGATTAAAATTCCTACGAATGTAACCAGAATTCCGATTAAGAGTATTGCACGGAAAAAAAATAACTAGTAGAGTTTACCACCTGCATAGCTGATTTACGAGTCAGCTATCAAGAATGGTAAATTTCACTAAATTATGGTAAAATGTACTAAAAAACTAACTTATTTGACCATAATGTACGTTGCATTTACCATCTACTTGATACCTGACTCCAATATGGTAGATTTTACCCAAGGTACTTATATTTAACAGGTATGCTCGACTCGCTTCCCGCGTCATCTTCAGTGGCGCGCAGTTCAAAAAGCATTCCCAGATGGCCGACAAAAGAAGAAAACATTCTATACTCTTTCCGGACAACATCGGACTGTTTTCTGCTTTTCTAGAGAGGGAAGCCCAGTGTTTTCTGGAAAGAGTATACAATGTTTTCTTCTTTTGTCGACCATCTTGGAATGCTTTTTGAACTGCGCGCCACTGAAGATGACGCGGGAAGCGAGTCGAGCATACCTGTTAAATATAAGTACCTTGAATTTTACCAGTCTTTTTTTTCCCGTGTGAACGAAATTCTCGTCATAGTAACTGAAAAATTTTGTCAGTGAAAAAAGTTTGATGAGGTTTCTGAGGACATCCAGTTTACGTAGATTGGCCCACGCGCACGAGTTAGTTCTGAGGAGACGTCACGTCGCGTCGCGTCGCGTCGGTCGCAAGCATGAGCGCATACAGATCTCTCTCTCTCTCTCTCTCTCTCTCTCTCTCTCTCTCTCTCTCTCTCTCTCCCTCCATTGGCGGATACATGGAATTGTCTTTCTCTCTCTCCCTCCATCTGAACTTATGCGTTAGAAAAGGATAGCAGAGGGAACCATCAGGTGACTTTGGCCCCCTCATCTGCCCTTTCCTATCGCACGTTTTCAAATGGGAGGAGAGAGAGAAAGACAATTTCCTGTATCCGTCCTTCCCCTCTCTCTCTCTCTCCTCTCTCTCTCTCTCTCTCTCTCCTCTCTCTCCCCCCCATTGGCCGATACATGGAATTGTCTTTCTCTCTCTCCCCCATCTGAACTTATGTGTTAGAAAAGGATAGCAGAGGGGACCATCAGGTGACTTTGGCCCCCTCATCTGCCCCTTTTCCCATCGCACGTTTTCAAATGGGAGGAGAGAGAGAAAGACAATTTCCTGTATCCGTCCTTGTCTCTCTCTCTCCTCTCTTCTCTCTCTCTCTCTCTCTCTCTCTCTCTCTCTCTCTCTCTCTCTCTCTCTCCCTCCATTGGCGATACTGGAATTGTCTTTCTCTCTCTCCCTCCATCTGAACTTATGTGTTAGAAAAGGATAGCAGAGGGGACCATCAGGTGACTTTGGCCCCCTCATCTGCCCTTTCCTATCGCCCCTTTTCAAATGGGAGGAGAGAGAGAAAGACAATTCCTGTATCCGTCCTTCTCTCTCTTTTCTCTTCTCTCTCTCTCTCTCTCTCTCTCTTTTTCTCTCCTCTCTCTCTCTCTCTCTCTCTCTCTCTCTCTCTCTCTCTCTCTCTCTCTCTCTCTCTCTCTCTCTCCAAGTCAAATCGATATTGTTGGAGAAATACAGTTAGAATTGGGACTGACAGGGATGTTTTGCTAGTCTTCTGTAAGGACTAGTAATGCGTTTTGTTGGTTTAGGTTTTGGTTGGGTTTTTCCAGTAATATCGATTTGACTTGCCAAAACCTCTGTGATAACTTTCCCGCATTTTTTGTAACTTTCTTTCTTGTGTTCTTTTATCCCATCAAAAACCTTTTCAGGTGCAAGCAGACGGCATGGCATCAGGTAATTAGGTCTGTCACAAAAAGCCGTTCCAATGCATCCACTCAAAGATATGATATGATGGGAACGGCAAGTCTCCTCCAAGTGGGCATCCAGCAGGGCAACTGTTAATCATTTTTCAAAATCAACACTATCCATCTGCGGCGAATTTAGTGAAGGAAAAACTTTGAGGGATGTATTTCTTTATTTTTTATTTTCAAACGCAAAAACTTGCCGCCGTTCATCGCCTTAAAAAAAAAATAATATTTAAATTTGATTTTTTCTTTTTTAAGGCGATGAACGGCGGCAAGTTTTTGCGTTTGAAAATAAAAAATAAAGAAATACATCCCTCAAAGTTTTTCCTTCACTAAATTCGCCGCAGATGGATAGTGTTGATTTTGAAAAATGATTAACAGTTGCCCTGCTGGATGCCCACTTGGAGGAGACTTGCCGTTCCCATCATATCATATCTTTGAGTGGATGCATTGGAACGGCTTTTTGTGACAGACCTAATTACCTGATGCCATGCCGTCTGCTTGCACCTGAAAAGGTTTTTGATGGGATATACTCTGGTTTTAGCTTGTAGAATTCCAGTTTCTCATTCCACAAATAAAAGCAACAGTTGTTATCCATCAGCTGACAACTTTTACATAGACTCTCGGGTGCTTATTTTACGATAGGGACCACAGTCTCATTTCCCTTTCTTTTCCCTGATCCATATGCTAACCTACTCGCTGGCCGATCCGCCACTGGCCGGTCCGCCGCTGGCCGGTCCGCCGATGGCCGGTCCGCCGCTGGCCGATTCGCCACGGGCTAGTCCGTTGCTGGCCGATCCGCCATTGGCTAGTCCGCCGCTGGTCGGTCCGCCGCTGGCCGATCCGCCATTGGCTAGTCCGCCGCTGGCCGATCCGCCATTTGCTAGTCCGCCATTGGCTAGTCCGCCGCTGGCCGGTCCGCCACTAGCCGGTCCGCCGCTGGCCGGTCCGCCGCTGGCCGGTCCGCCGCTGGCCGATCCGCCACTGGCCGATCCGCCATTGGCTAGTCCGCCGCTGGCCGATCCGCCGCTGGCCGATTCGCCACGGGCTAGTCCGTTGCTGGCCGATCCGCCTCTGGATAATCCGCCACTGGCCGGTCCGCCGCTGGCCGATCCGCCATTGGCTAGTTCGCCGCTGGTCGGTCCGCCGCTGGCCGATCCGCCATTGGCTAGTCCGCCGCTGGCCGATCCGCCATTGGCTAGTCCGCCGCTGGCCGGTCCGCCACTAGCCGGTCCGCCGCTGGCCGGTCCGCCGCTGGCCGGTCCGCCACTGGCCGATCCGCCATTGGCTAGTCCGCCGCTGGCCGATCCGCCATTGGCTAGTCCGCCGCTGGCCGGTCCGCCGCTGGCCGATCCGCCGCTGGCCGGTCCGCCGCTGGCCGGTCCGCCGCTGGCCGATCCGCCATTAGCTAGTCCGCCGCTGGCCGGTCCGCCGCTGGCCGATCCGCCACTGACCGGTCCGCCGCTGGCCGATCCGCCATTGGCTAGTCCGCCGCTGGCAGATCCGCCATAGCTCAATTCTGTAACTTCAGGAAAATAATGTTACTGTCACTACCAGTTCTCATCAAATAAACAGATCAGTTGTAAACTCTACAAGTACACAGCAAAGAACTTTTGTCACTACTTGCTTATGAATAATTATACTAAAATCACAGAATAATACATTGTATAATTCTGTGCTAAAATCACAACGGTGCTGTAAACACATCAGAAACTACTCTCCCTCCAGTGATCAACAGGATTACGGTACTCGGGTGTTGCATTTGCAAGCAATGAAGTGGAAAATGAAGCTCCGCGGTTATGCCCAAATTCGAATACTTTCAGCTTCAGAGCTAGAATAGTTATTAAATAAATGAATATGCAAAAGTACCTAACTGTGAGAGCAAACCAACCTTTACTATACGCGTGCATACAACAAATTAGAAGCACACAAAAAAAATAACTAGAAAAGATGTTTGGTACATTTATTTAAAAAGAAGAACTGAGGAGGATAAATTTCGTAATTCACGGCCTCCGTTGTAATTGAAACAATAATCACTTGTATCACTCAGTATTGGTAACGAGTTTATTTCAAAAGTGTCAAAGCAGGGAGAAATGTTTTTGTTTTGAAATGATGTGCAGTTGTTGTTGACTGACGATGAAGCGTCGATTCTCGCGGCGATCTCAAATACTAAAAGGCAGTAGCCAATGAGAGTAGAGTTACCGCGTAGTTTGAAATAGCTGTTATAATGAGAAATTTAGTTTTTTTATCATTTCTCAATAAATATTAGACGGATTGCGTTCAAACAAAAATAAACTGTAGGGAATACCCTACGAACACTTTCTCACATCAAATTTAATCTGGGGGAAACCCCCAGACCCCCTTAAATATTCTGGGGGAAACCCTCAGACCCCCCTTAAATATTCTGGGGGAAACCCCTAGACTCCCCTCAAAAATTAGGGGGAAAACCCCAGACCCCGTTTCATATTCCGTGGGAGACCCCCAGACATCCCCTCCTTCAATATTCTGGGGGAGACCCCCCAAACCGCCTTCACGTTTCCTTTCCTTTCTATGAACAAAGAAAGATGAAATAGGAAGGAACGAGTCCTGATATTCAAAGTTCACCTGTTGACATCAGAAAGCCTTCAATCCGGAGTGTATGCAATTTTGTAACGCAGCTGTAGGTATAGTTGTCTACTTGAAAATTTGAAGGCCACTTGAGACCCCTGACTTCAATTCTCAAGTTGTTCTCAACCAGCTTTCCAGCTATTTTGGATTAGAATGTAATCGTTTTTTCTTCTTTCAGTTACAACCATTCTATTTGTTTTAGTAGTTTAATTTTCCCTTCAGTTTTTATGGCTTGGAGCAATCCTTCACTCACAACAATATTTGGTTTCCTCCTTTAGAATGTGGACCTATAAAATAATTTTTCAGCTTAGTATGGATCAAGCTCTTCTTCAAAAACTTACTTTGGTTGTAGATTATGTGTGCCAAGTTCCTTCAAAAGTCATCCAGCCAATAGTGATTGACTCCACTTTTTATTTTCAACTTTTTCACTTTTATTCTCTTTTTGGTTTGATCACACCTATTTTGATTTTTAAAAGGGTCTTAAGGGTTTAATAGTACAACGAGAAGTAGTTTATTTTTTTTTAAAGGCTATCTGTAAATTGTTTTGCCAGTATTCGTCAAAATTACTCCAGTCATACTTGAATTATTATGAATATTATGTTCATACTTTTATTAACTCGATTCTCCATATTTTACTGAACACCACTTATACTGCCTTTTGAAACGGTCTCAATGGTACTTTATGGTGACTATATCAGGAAAATATTTTAGTTCTTTGGTAATATATTGTGTGTACAAAGTCTCATGAAAGTTCATCGAACCAATATCGATCGACTCTACTTTTTATTATTTAATTTTACTTTTTCACGTTCATTCTCTTTTTTGGTTTGATCACACCTATTTTGATTTTTAAAAGGGTCTTAAGGGTTTGATAGTACAACGATAAGTAGTTTATTTTTTTTAAAGGCTATCTGTAAATTGTTTTGCCAGTATTCGTCAAAATTACTCCAGTCATACTTGAATTATTATGAATATTATGTTCATACTTTTATCTACTCGATTCTCCATATTTTACTGAACACCACTTATACTGCCTTTTGAAACGGTCTCAATGGTACTTTATGGTGACTATATCAGGAAAATATTTTAGTTCTTTGGTAATATATTGTGTGTACAAAGTCTCATGAAAATCCATTGAACCAATATCGATCGACTCTACTTTTTATTATTTAATTTTACTTTTTCACGTTCATTCTCTTTTTTGGTTGAATCACACCTATTTTGGTTTTTTAAAGGGTCTTAAGGGTTTAATAGTACAACGATAAGTACTTTATTTATTATAGGCTGTCTGTAATTTTTTTCTGCCAATATTCATCAATATTAGTCAAGTCATACTTGAATTATCCCAATTTTTCTCTTTTTTACCCATTTTACCATTGATTTTAATGGAAACCATTTTTCATCCATAACTAACCTAAAAATTAAAATTTCAAAAAAACAAAAAAGTCCCTCTGGGGAATGTTAAAAGCAACCTTTCTGCAAAATTTGAATTCATTTGGACTTATTGTGCAAAATTTATGCTGGGATACGGACGGACTCACGGACTCACGGACTCACGGACGCCACAAAAATGTTTCGCATTTACCTCTCCAAACCACATATAATTAAGAAATATTAAAATGTCATGGATAGATGTTCTTTAGGATAGTATTAGGCATGATGAGAGCCAATTATTTCATAATTATCATGATTGACTTAGTCGCAGCGGGCCAAGTATCGAAACAAAATGCATCAAAATCTCTGCGCCATTGCAATACTTTCTCAATTTTTCTAATTTCATTAGAGTGAGAAAGTAAAAAGGCACGAGCACAGAACACGCTGGTTAAAATAAGACCAAGTTTGATGTGTTTGGTTGCGTAGTTTTTTCGCTACAGGATCATATCAAGGCACGGTTTGGGGGGAAAGAAATAATTTCTGTAATTATAAGCGTTTTCGCACCGCAGACTTGTCAGGTCGTAGAGAGGGTGGTAGTAGGGTGGGGTTACCTGACTTGCCGTCTGCGTCTACCGACGCTTATGATTTTAGTATTCATTTGTTTTATTTTTATTATTATTATTATGATTATTTTTTATTACGATTATTTATTTTCATGATTATTTATTTATTATTTATGATTATCTACTTTTATTATTATTATTATTATTTATGATTATTTATTATTATTATTTCGTTTTCGTCTTTGTTAGTTTTCTAAGCAGTAATCATATCTTTTTACTGTTTATATTTAAGTTAGCATTTTTTGTAACGATTTGTGTCTTTTAACTGATGATAGGGAAGATAGGAACGCCAAGGTCCTACTATCGTCAGTATAATAAATTCAATTCAATTTAATTCAATTCAATTCTCTCTCTCTCTCTCTCTCTCTCTCTCTCTCTCTCTCTCTCTCTCCTTCCATTAGAACACAAGTGTTAGAATATGATGGAAGATGGGCCATCACGTGACTTAAACACCTATCTCCTTCCTTTTCTAACGCACGGAGTAACGCACGTCCTTATTTTTCCACTTTAAATGGAGGGAGAGAGAAGAGGACAAATTCCTGTAGCATCCCATGGTCGCAAGTAGGAAGAAAAAGCCAAAAAGGCATTCCAGAAAAACTTTGAGCCCTGAGCCTAATAGCGTGGTTAATGTGTGACTAATTTTCATAAATGGAAACACCGTTTAAAAAGCAGAGACAATTTCAGAATGATGCACGAACACATACAATTACATAAAGTTACGTCGAAAATCCTACAATTCCACGACGGCAAGCTTGCACATACAAACGTGAATAAACTGGCAAGTAGCTCCTCTTTATTTTATTAGAGCTCTGTGTAACAATGTTAATAGGTCAAAATTAAGGATGATTCTGCCGTTGCCAGAATGTCCTCCTGCAAACGTTAGCAACAATTATACAAAGGGTCGATTCGGGTGTAAAATCGCACTTGGGAGCATTAGAAAATTCCAAAATTGACTCACAAACTTAATAAGTGAGTTTAAAAAAATTTCAAGATGGTAGTCAAATGAGCGAGTCACAATGGAGAAGTCTCGAAGCAAATTTATATGCTAAGAAAAGTGACTCAACATAGAGAAAGCTGCAAATAGATGAGACTCCTCTTTTTGTGGTCCGATCATTAGTCCACCATTTTGTAATTTTCTCAAACGTATTTATTGAGTTTTTGAGCAGAATTTATACCTCTTACCTCTCTTACCTTTATTTTAAAGTAATTTTACGTAGGAATCAACCCTCAATAACGCTGTTGCAAAATTTAGCAACAGATAATCTATACTAGTATCTACAAATTATACTTTAGAGTAACGAATAGTTTGTCTTTCAGGTATCAAAAGTGATCGGCGAAATATTAAGCTTACTCGATAAGTAAAGAATACTTTCCACTATTGTATTAAAAATCTGATGAACATTAAACACCTTCGTCAGTTGGGTGATTGGCTCACTTGCTTCAAAAGCGCAATCAGATAATCTTTGGCAAAAGCGCAATCAGATAATCTTTGGAGTGGAGAGGACCTTAATAATTTTCCCCAACTCAAACTCTGAGAAAGGGGGTTAAAAACCGCCAAAGTTTACATTTTATTTCTAAATAATTCGAGGCTTTGGAGGGGTTGTTAACCTCATGCCTCTCCCCCCTGCATGATTCGCTGCTTAATTTAAAATTTATACCACAGAAAAAAAGTTCAAAGACCAATTTAATTTTTCTTTCGATCTATTGAGAGGGCTCAACGTTTTGTTTTGACAACCATTTAGTACAAGGAAAAATTCGACTTGAAACGTTTCCATAAAATCAGACCATTCTGAATACTGTGATTTGTTCTACTACAGCGAGCCGGCAACTTGGGTTTTTAAGTTGACTTCCGAGTCGCGATGAACAAGGAAACTCTGCGCGAAGGAGACTAGCATAAATTAAGCTTTTTCGACCTTGCTACCCTTTCCTTCCCTTCCCCCTTTACCCCCACCGCTCCGCTCCGTTCCGCACCCCTCCAACCTCTTATCCTTGCCGTATGCGATGACTTTACATCATTAGTTGTCCATCTGCGTGTTTTGAATAGCTGAAAAGCGGAGCTTCCCGGTTCCCGAATTCAGAGGCCACTTATATTCGCTTATCTTCGTCCGAAGCCTCGCCACTTCACGCACAATTAATGCTCCTCCCTTTTTGTTTTTCCATTTTTTAGCCGCGCTAGTTTATCTCTCTTCCACTCCAACTAATTTACATTCTAACAGTTTTATTTCTTGTCAACTTTCCGCCCCTTTTCTGGAAAATAGTGCGGCAGAACGGAGCCGGGCGATGTTGAAAAACGGAATGAACATGTCTTTAGTCGTTTGAACACGAGAATCAGTGGCTCCATACGTTCCGTTTTGTCGTCTCCATTTAGGAGTACTTTCTGACTACGTCGTTAAAGCAAAGAGATCGGAGAGAGATCTTAAAGGGATGTAAGTTCCATTTTATTTATTATCTTCCGTAGCTCTCGAAAGAGCTATTTGCCTCTTTCAAGTGGTCAAGCGGGCACTACTTCAAGGCAAGTAGTCGATTCGATAACAATTAATGACTACGGTGAAACAAGGAAAAAGTAAAGGGGTTAAATGCTGATCCATAGCTCTCTCTCTCTCTCTCTCTCTCTCTCTCTCTCTCTCTCTCTCTCTCTCTCTCTCTCTCTCTCTCTCTCCCTCTCTCTCTCTCCACCTATTTAAACTAAACGCATGTGTTAGAAAAGCACAGAGATATGGACTAAAGTCACGTGATGGTCTTTTCTTCCGTGAACTTCCAAAACACGTGTTGTAATAATTGACGGAGGCAGAAAAGAGCGAATACCTGAATTCAAACTGGGGTTGTAGGATACAAAAGACAGGGTCAGAAAAAGTTTCACCGACTCTTTTGATAAATGAAACGAAAAGTATTGCTTCATCGGTAGCAGAGGATAGCTTTGCCGGGTTGAAGTTCTTTCGTAAAATTGCGCCGAGAGAAAAGGTTATCATTAAAATGTTTTAATAAATCCTACTCAAGGGGTTTGTTGTATTAAATTAAACGCTTTCCAGAAATCTTTCTCGAAGGAAAATTTTAGAGCTTAGACTTGGAGAAGTGCCCAATTGATAGTCCCTCTTCTCAGAAAAAAAAAACGACTCACCCTTTTCATACATATTTAAAAATAAAAAAAAAAACAAAAAAAATAACCGATTGAAAATCTATTTACTTACAGCATTTTGCAAAGCTCTAATCTATAGGTAAATGACGACTTCTATCCGTCACTATTCAATGAATCGCTTATTCAAGTCACGAAACGCGTATCTCAGTTCATTTAATAACGTAGATCTGCTCGGTATCTCGTGATAGGTAAAATTTTCTCATGGAAAGTTACTGACAGTTCTACCAATCAACAATAATTGAAGGACTCCACCAAAAAATCTTACATCAGAACTGTCACATCAAAATTGACAGGTTTTTGGGTTCCTCCAACGACTGCCTCATTGCCTCAACTGCAGATAAAAACGTTCGTTGTCAGAGCCCTTCAATTAAAAGCAAACCTGTAAACCAATAAAAATCGAAAAAAATACCTTTGTACGCCAATATTTTACCATGTACTTACGTCCGGTAAGTAAATCGAATCACTCTGGTTGAAAAGACACAAATTTTTGCCAAACAGGTCTCGAGGTAACGGCAAGTTAATAGGTATCTAAAGAGTACCTTTCGCAGTGCATTCGAAGCAATAAATGACAACCGAATAGGTACCCTGGACAAAGAGTGAAAAATGAGTTACGGAAAAGTAACATTCAGACTCGGAATGAAGTTTGAATGTTTGACACACAATTGGGAACGTTCTGCTCGGAAGAAAAAAAACAACAAAAAAAAACAACAACAAAAAAACAACAAAAAAAAAAACAAAAAAAACTTTTAGTTTCAGATTCATCACGAAAAACGAAGACAGAAAAAGAACAGACCTCGGAAGGACTCAGGGGCTAGGTCGACCTCGTTGTCTTTACCCTAGCGTCTCTTTTTCCAAATATTCGCAAACGGGACGGTTGCAAGGATCCTAAATTGGTGTTCCTTACAGGAAAAATTAAAAGAACTGATGAGCTAAAAAAAAATAAGAGTCCAGAAGAAGAACGACAAATGTCGAAAAAAATGTTAATTTTGATTTTTACAAAGAATCGTCTACAATGTGACGTCACAACGCGGAATGCCCATTTCAAACAACGTATTTTGGGCCAAAATCGCATCTCTATAACTGTGCATTTAAAGGAATCCTTATTGTTTTCAGCTCACCGAAATTACCGAATAAGTACTTCCATGTGTTTGCTAAAAAAAAAACACTAATTAAAACCCCTTTAATTGGAACTGCCCAATTAACGGACATTTAAAGCTAAACTTTCAAAATGTTGCGTATCTTGACTGCGAATGAATCCGTGCTGATTATGGTGATTTCATCGAAGAAAATTGAACCATCGATGATCGTTAAGGGTTTGCGGGGCCGCCAACCTCATCAACCTCCAAATTTTCACTTGGATGCGACGGAACGTTACGAACCCAATTGATATTCTGAAAAAGTCTCAGTTACAGTTTTGCTTTTCTTAATGAATTTTTCATTACTAGGGTAGAGAAGGCTCTGATTTTGAATGCTTTTTAAAAACTTAAATATAACGCCCAAAACGCAACCGAACTCATGCCGTTCTCGTCATAACTTTCTATTCTCCAGAGAAGGACGAAGATTTAATTTCAGACGCTTTCACATGAAATATAACTTACTAAAGCACGCTATCGCTTCTGTCACAAACCTCGGAAGATGAAAAAAAAGGGGGGATGCTTTCACGGAGGGAGCTATTCTTCATTATTTTATTCTGAAATTAAATACAGGAGAAATAAAAACGCCCTGTTTTGTCTTGTGGTTGGCAATTAATAAATAATTATAAATGAGCGAGACATGTTAAGTGTACATGATAAGATGATAAAATATATTGATGCCGGCTACGACAGGCCCCGACCAGCTAGGCAATTACAATGCTGCCGCAGGTGGCAGACGGAATTAATAGTAACCTAACAGTGCTGCCGCGGAAGGCAGACAGAATAAATAAGGAGCTAGGATGGATACATAACACCCCCTTTTTTTTTTTTTTTTTTTTTTTTTTTTTTTAAATATCATGCATAGGGCATAGAGAGTTTGACACATAGAAAAGTTAATGCAAACCTATGCATGAGCGATTGTCATAATAAAACAATTAATTGAAGGATAGATAGTTGACACGTTAAATGTTTAAAATAAAATGATGAGTTAAAATTTAAAATGATTTAAAAGCGTACAATTTGCTTCAAGAACTGTGAGTTGAGTGCGAGAAAAAATTTAAGTACATAATGATTCGCACAAAATAGGAAAAAAATTTTAAATTTTTATCACAGCCAATAGGTTTATCTATGTTTGTCAGACTAGACATTTACAAGACATAAAAAATTAAAAAAAAAGGAAATACAAACAAATTTATAGGATGAATGAGTCACTAGATGAATGAATCGACGAGTCTGCGAGGAGGTCTTATTTCTCTATTTGATCTACGAAGAATAGGAGGTTGATTATTTCGGCTATTCAGATCAGCAGGTTCACCAGACAGATTTGAAGAATTGATTGGTTTTGAAGGAACATCTTGAGCAGGAGGAACTGTCACTGATTGGGATGGAGTAGAGATAATGTGCTGTCGATTTCGACGGTAATTGACATTATCGGCTGACTGGACATTATATGATCTAGGTTGTTGATGCTGCGAGATGTTTTTTGGAATCCATAATGTTTTGGGATCTTTCTTGAAGTAGATTGGATCACCTGGTTTAAGAATTGATTTTGGGTTTGGGGTTTTGACGATCATAATAGAATTTCATCGTAGACTGTTTTTTTACTTTATTCTGTTGATGAAGATTGAAACTTATGATTTAGGTTTAAGATGTTTTTCAGTCGTTGGTAACAGAGTACGGAGTGATCTTGACATTAAAAGTTTTGCAGGAGACTCAATATTATTTCTTGATGTTGTTCTATAGTTGAGCAATGCTAAGAAAGGATCTTCATTAGACATTTTACATTTTGACAGGATTGTCTTGAAAATCTTAACGCCAGATTCTACAAGTCCATTTGATCTAGACAAATATGGACTAGAGAAAGTATGAGTTATTCCCCAGTTACGAGTGAAGTCAAAAATTTCTTGAGAATTGAAAGGAGGTCCATTATCGGAAATCATTTCAACAGGAATCCATGACGAGCAAAATTTGTTTTCAACGCAACGATGACTTTAGGAGCGATTGAAGACACTAAAGGTTCAACCTCAAAGAAGTTTGAGTAATAGTCTTCGATGATTAAATACTTTTTTCCATCGAATTCAAGTAAGTCTACACCAATTTTTTCCCCAAGGAAATTTTTGGAACTTTGTGCGGAAGTAACGGTTCTGGCGGATTGTCAGATCGATGACTGAGACATGTAGGACATGATTTAACTACATTTTCAATGTCTTGGTTCATTTTTGGGCCCAAAAACACAATACCTCTTGCAAAAGATTTTGATCTAGCAATACCTAAATGTCCTTGATGGATGATCTTTAGAATTTCTTTTCGAAGATTTTGAGGAATAATGATACTTGCGTTTTTTAACATGAGACCATCGACTGAATGAATTAGTTCACGATAGTTCCAAAATGGTTGAGCTGAAAGGAGGACATCTGATTTCTTTTCAGGCCAGCCATTTTGATAGTAATCTGCCAGAAGTTGAAGAGTTTCATCATTTTTGGTGGCTTTTTTTAACCAGTCACTTTTTTCTTCGGAGACAGGCAGATTTGAATTCAGAGCATTCACATGTATGATGATGTCACGATCGAGTTCATCTTCTGACATATCTGGTAACGCAGCACGAGAAAGGGTATCGGCAATATACATTTCCTTACCTTTCTTGTAGGTGACGTTTAAAGTATAGGGTTGAAGTTTCAGCATCATTCGTTGTAACCTGGCAGGTGTATCAGCTAACGGTTTTTTGAAGAGTGTAACAAGCGGACTGTGATCAGTTTCTACGAGGACATCTTGGGCATAGATGTATTGATGAAATTTAAGACAACCGAAGACAATAGCGTAACATTCCTTTTCTATTTGAGCCATCCGTTTTTGAGACTCGGTGAATGTTTTGGATGCATACGAGACAGGATGTCCGTTTTGTAAAAGAACCGCTCCGACTGCTGATTGAGAAGCATCTACTGACAGAGTGATCGGTTGATTTGGGTCGAAATGTGCTAAAACAGGTGCAGAACACAAAAATTTTTTTAAGACGACAAAAAATTGCTTCATGTTCAGATGACCATTCCCACAAAGCATCTTTCTTCAAAAGATTCCTAAAACCTTCAGTTTCCTTGGCTAGGTTAGGAATGTATTGGCCTAGGTAATTGACGAGACCTAGGAAGCGTTGAAGATCTTTTTTTCAAGATGGCGACACCATTTTTTATAGCTTGGACTTTGTTATCGTCAGCGGCTACGCCATCAGCGCTGATGATTTGACCATAGTATCGAACTTTGCTTTGACAAATGCGACTTTTCTCCATATTGAATTTAAGGTGGACTTTTGCAGCTCTAAGGAAGACTTGTCTTAACCGACGATCATGTTCTTCCTTAGTTCTTCCAAAAATCAACAAATCATCAAAATAAACAATGACGCCAGGAATGTCACCAAATATATCAATCATCCTGCTGTGAAAAATCTCAGGAGCACAATTGATACCGAATGGAAGCCGTGTAAAAGAGTAACGACCAAAGGGCGGGTTTAAAAGTGCATATGCGAGAACTCTCTTCATCCAGTTTTTTTGCCAGAATCCACTGGATGCGTCTAGAGTGGAGAAATGTTTGGCACCAGCTAATTTAGATCTAAATTTTGTCTAAAGTTGGAATAGGATAATGCGAACGTTTTAACGCTTGGTTTAAGTTGCGCGGATCTAAGCACACTCTTAGTTTTCCTGTTTTCTTTTCAACAAGCAACAGAGAACTAACCCATGAAGTAGGATAGGTCACTTTTTTAATGACACCTGATTTTTCCATAGCATCTAATTCATGTTTGAGACGGTCATGAAGTTTAAAAGGTACCTTACGAGGTGGATCTACTTTGGGATGAACTTTAGTATCAAGGTATATGTGGCATTCACCAGGCAGACAACCAAGACCCTCAAAGAGGTGACGAAACTGCGACAGAAGTTCATCAGAAGAACAATCCTTTTTAGGAGTTGCAAGACGAAATTTTGATGTACCCAATTGGGGTTTTAGCTTCGACGGAAAAAACTCTGGTGATAAGACCTAGACTAGAGCAAGTTTCAAGTCCCAGGACAGTAGGACAGTTGATATCAGCGACAATAAAATAAATTTTTAACTTCTTGACTATGTTGTTCAGTTTCAAACTGCATTCGAGTTCAATTTCACCTGCAATCGGAACACGATCCCAGTAAAGGAGGTAACTCTTTGACTAGAAGGAGTTAAAACGAGATTTGGTACCTTTAATTTATTTAAGGTGGATAGTGACATCACGTTTGCTTGACTACCAGTATCGAGTAGACAATGTACAGGCTTATCATTGACAAAGACAGGATGCGTCCAAAAAGTTTTAGCATACCTTTGAGTTAGGCAACCAACGAATAATGCATCATGTTCATTTGACACAGTAACATGATCGGGATTAAACGTTAGCGTTTTGACAGAAACTGAACACATGGAATGGTAGTGACCATAATTATGACATTTGCGACAACGAACATTTGTGGCAGGACAGCGATAGCGATGTGTCTGACCACAATTAGAACATTTGGAATTAGAATTAGACACAGGAGAATATTTCGATGAGGAAGAAGAATGAGTAGATCTTTGTGCTTTTTAGGCGACTTGGATTGTGATGATGAATTTTTAGACGAAAATCTGCTATCACGACGATTAAATTTTGATTTATGATGTGATCGATGTCGATAGGAATTATCAAGAGCATGAACAGAAACAGACATAGAAGAATGTGAAGTTTACCCATTGGTAATTGGTTTTCTTGCACTTGCGATAGAACCAAGGATTTGGAAATTTGAAGCGCTTTTTCTAACGAAAGGTTTTTTTCAAGAAGTAATTTTTCACGCACGAACTGGTATTTTTTATGCATATTACAGATGAAAATATCTTTGACGAGTCGATCTTTGAGTTCTCCAAAATCACAATTTTTGCTACGGTTGATCAGATCGGTGACAAATTCATCTAGAGATTCATTCGGTGATTTTTCCGTGTAAAAAACTTGTGACTTTCAACAGTCGAGTTAGTTTGAGGAACAAAATAAGATTTAAAATTTTTCAAGAAGATCATCAAATCTTACTGTATCCTCATCAACATTAAAAGAATTAAATATGTCTAAGGCATCTTCACCTATGTAGTGTAAAAGTAACGCCACTTTGCGTTTGTCATCTTCCCCATCTAATCCACTTGCACACAAGAAAAGTTTGAACGATTGATACCATCTTTTCCAATTGCTATTGAGGTCTCCAGAAAGAACCAGGGGTTGAACAGAACCTGAAAGAGTAATCTTCCTTGGAGGATCAGGCATGGTGACTCCCGACTGCACTGGCTGAGGAGCGATGAAAGTACCAGAAGAGCTTTGTGGCAGAACCGCAGGGACGTCGAATCCTCGAAACTCTGGCGGCGAAGACGAATCGGAACTCATGAATTTTGGACGAGTTAAAAGGACCAAGAGAAAAGATGACAAAAGGATTTACGGTATAAAGACATGGAAAGAGGCTCAATTGGAAGATGAGATGGATCAGAATCTGAAAAGTAACTGTGGATCAATCAGCTGACTGCATGTGGTAACAGGTTATGTGCAAGGTGAATAGATAGGGAAGAGGAAACAATCGGGTAAAAAGACAAATTTAAGGAAACATGGACGGTTAAGGTTGGTTTAGGAACTGAAATTGTGAATAAAATTCATGATTGGATGCTTCACGAGTCACGAACATAGAATAGAGAAGGTCGGTTCATTGTTCGCGAGTCGCGACGAGCACGAGGCACGAGTGTGAGGCGAAGTGTCGAAGTTAATAAAAACGTAAAAAGAAACACGAACACATGACTACGAAACCGATACCGAAATTCGGCGACGACACGAATCGAATTACCCTTTCACCTGACACCATGTTTTTTCTTGTGGTTGGCAATTAATAAATAATTATAAATGAGCGAGACATGTTAAGTGTACATGATAAGATGATAAAATATATTGATGCCGGCTACGACAGGCCCCGACCAGCTAGGCAATTACAATGCTGCCGCAGGTGGCAGACGGAATTAATAGTAACCCAACAGTGCTGCCGCGGAAGGCAGACAGAATAAATAAGGAGCTAGGATGGATACATAACAGCCCCCTCTTTCCTCGCCAAAATGGAGAGAAAAAGAAAGAGACAGATTCTAAGGAAAGGGAAAAAAATTGTTCACTTTTCAAGACGAAACGACGAGCTTTATTCAAAATTAATGAAAGTCAAAGTTTTCATCAGGAAAAATCTTCAATGCAACATAAATAGGAGAAAGGAAAATTCGTTGAGGAGAGGCTATAAAAGTTGAAACACTACCGGCACAGCATCCTTTCCTCTTTTCGTGATCGATTATCCTTTCGCAAAAACAAAACTGGCTCAATATGAGAGGTTTGAATGTCACAAAGGTAATGAAAGCCCACGCCTCAGAAACTTAAAATAGACGCAAAAGTTTCCTTCAAATTAGGTTTACAGGAAGATTTCGTTCCTACGGTAGCTTGAGACTCATGAAAAGTTTTAAAAAGGTGATACATACTGAGCTACAATGATACTCCTTGATAACTCACAAAAATATTTACAAAATAATTATAGAATAGGGGGGGCACCATAATTATTTTTCCTGCTGGGTCTAGGGGGAAAGGGGGGATTCTCACGACCGATATAAGTGGAGAATACTTTCCCGGGTAACAGGACTTCCCAGATCTCCTGGATCAGGCATTTCTCTCGCGAAAGGCTGATTAAAACATTTTGAAACGAAAAAGTAAGCATGAGGATCATTGACATTGACATTTTTTCTGCGGTCTTTCTTTCGCGAATGGAAATGCATTCGCTGAGAGAATTTCGACTGCATTTCATGTTGATGAAGTGGTTGGAAGTCTCTTTGATAGGATTCAAGATAGTTATGTCAATCCCACTTTTCATTCTTGTTATTTTTTATACCCCCGACCAACCTACCCTTCATAACCTTAAATTTGAGGCTTTTACCGACTCTTTTGTTCCTGTTAATTTTTTCCGAAAACCCCCAATTGTTTTTTGGTTATAGGGGCTTTTTGGAAAATGTTTTTTACGAACCCTGTAAAACGGCTTTTCAAGTGTATAGGTCAGACTATATAATCTGTGCAGTGTGCACTACTATAGAGAGTAAGAATGAAATATACAATGCGTGATATTATTAAAACTTGAAATATGTATAGCTTGGTAAGTTGGTCAATTCTGTTGTCAGAATAAGTTGGTACAAATGTTTTCTTCCTCTGTAATTTATGAGATGTCCTAAAATATGGATTTGCGATTACGGAGCACATGAAAAGGAAGACAGCTAGAAAGAGACTCCTTTGAACACTCTATAAGTGCATACAGATGTACTTCCATTTCAGCATAAAGGATTTTTTATTTATGTGTACAGCAACAAGTGGTCGCTTTCTTTTCTCTGCGGTCTTTCTTTCGCGAATGAAAATGCATTCGTCAAGAGAATTTCGACTGCATTTCATGTTGATGAAGTGGTTGGAAGTCTCTTTGATAGGATTCAAGATAGTTATGTTAGAGCATACGTCCTAAATAGATTTCGAGAAATAAAGTTAACAATCCGTCAATGTTAAATCCGAGGGTTAAATGCAACGGGCCTACTTAAATACAAGTATGTAAGTACATTGTACATACGTATGTTCTAAAGTGGCTTTATCTGGATACAAAAATCAATGTTGGCATTTCTTGCTGAAAATTTCACGCAGTGAAGAGAGTGACAAATAATGGGTACAAAGCAAATTGCGCTTTCACCTGAATTCCTGAACACTTGTTTTGAATTTCTGCGGTCGGATAACCACTCGACTAACTCCATACTAAACCAATTTCAGTTTAATCGATGAAAGTTTGTGATTCGAGGTTAAAATTTAAGAGGTAAAACAATCGCATGAAATAGGTGACCTATGCATGCTTCACTTTTAGATAGGACTCACAGTCACAACAAGCAATAGGTATACTCAGCAATAGCCTCTCTATGGTTTGATGGTCACAGGCGTTTGATAGCTTTGTTCGAGGAGGAGGTATATCCGGTCACATTCTGATTCCTCTTAAAATCTCTCTTGGATAATCTTTATATTTATACGGATTCCACAAACTGGCAGGCCGCCAAGTGAGTGTAAATCAGGTCGAATTCACGATGCTTTTGAAGTCCTGATGGTTTATATTTCACTCCTTATGACATATTAAGGGTAGTTAGAACCACCTCACTGACGGTCAGTATAGGTTAGTGATATCATTTATGATCCAAGAGCCTCTCCAATTCTCCATGCCACCGGAAGTCTCATAAATCTGTGTTAACGATCTCGGGGGAAATGCGCCTCGTTGACCTTCATCTTCCCGGGCTTTTTTGTAGCAAGGATTCTCAAGGAGGGGGGAGGGAGCTCCTGGACCTCAATGGGGCTGTTCCTAACTTTGGCTATACGCAATTGAATAGTAAATTCTTACCAGCGAAAGTTAAGATGAGCATAAAAAAAAACCGGAAATTCACACACAGACTCAAAAAAGTTACTAAAGTTTAAGGAGTAATTGCGGAGCTACGCAGGCACCATGGGAATTTCCTATCTAATTTGAAATTGTCTTCTGTGTGCTTCTTTAGAAAGAGATACAAAGTATATAGGATATCTGAATGCACAAGAAAAAGAAGACTGGCAGAATCTACCATCTGCGCTGATTTTGGAGTCAGCTATATCAAGTAGATGGTAAATGCAACTTACATTATGGTAAATTAAGTTAACTTATTGGTTCATTTTACCATCATTCAGTCAAATTTACAACACTTGATAGCTGACTCAAAAATCAACTATGCAGATGGTAAATTCTACCAGTTATTTTTTTTTTTTTTTTTTTTGTGATCCGTAGTTGTTTACGTATGCGTTTGGCAAATTTCCCAACCTCTTCAATCTAAATTATGCAAACGGGAATTAAGAAAAACGATCTTCGATAGATCGTTGGACTATCAGTAAGTACCTACACAATCTAAGAATTTTCCGACCGATCAACGCAATTGGAATAGATTGGAAAATAAACGCATCTAAATTTCTGACAAATGCCAACTTTGAAATGACCACATTGGCGAATCCAGGAATTTATCCTTCTCTCTCTTTTCCCATTAGAATGCGTGTGTTAAAGAAGGATAGCTCAGGGACAGTTACGTGATTTTCGCTCCCTCTTCCATCATTTTCTAATACAAGCGCTCTAATAGGAAAAGAGAGAGAGAGAGAAGGACAATATCTTGGATCCGCTAGTGATAGACCAGCGTAGGGAGCAAAATCTAGGTCAAACGGTTAAATGCGTTTTCTAACGTTCAGATGGCGCCCGTCATGAAGCCGCGCTCTTTGAGACGTTGGTGAACGCTCCGAGGCTCCGACCACTTTCTCTATAAAATGATACTGTGCCTGCGGAGTGCCAACACGGAAAAAGTAATTTTTTTAACGGACATGCCTTAAAACAACCGAAAACGGGTAACAAGCCTCAGAGGAGCCAACCAGCGCAATGCAGTAAAGGGTTAAATAAACCTTTTATCGGGATAATTATTTGAGCCCAACTTGGCAGCAAAGGTTCAAAGCTTTCGGAACGAGCCTGACAGCTCATCTTTAACAAGCACCGCAAACAAAATAAACTACAGGTTTCAACTGCGTTTTACGCTGTTCTCCATCTTTTACACACGCACGCCCACACTTTTCTCTCTCTCTTTCTTTCCCCCTCTCTATCACTTTCTTTCTCTCTCCCTCCCCCAACCCGCTCTAGATATTTTACGATTCAATTGCTAATCTCTACAGCAAACGTGAACTTGTCAAAGATGAACTTTGAAAAGTGATTTCCAAACGAGTTTCCGTGTCAATTTTCACACCTTCATCAATTCGGTGTTGACTAAATGTGTGTGTTTGTGCGTGTGTTGTTCACTATCGAGATTGGAACGACCTTTCAAGGGTGAAATTGAACTCCCTCCCCTTCCGCTGAGTCCTAGTTCGGTCGAGTTAAATAAACGCAAGGTAAAGGATTGCCCGCATACGTGACTTGGAATCAAAAAATATCAATGACTCAAGTCAAAGACGACGCGTGGCTCGCGCAAAAAAAAACCAACATTTCATAGGAGAGCTTACATTCGTACAAGGATGATTTAAGGTTGGTTTTGAATGGGGATCACGGAGACGTTTCCTCTTTCTGAAGGTACTCAAAAACTTTATACTTGGACCTCCCATTAATTTTGTACACAAACCGTAGACAACGTAAAACACGCGTAAGTGTTCGCTGAGTAACTCAACATTGAGAATCTTGAACGCATTTACTTAGGTGGAAATTCAAAAGTGAAATCCAGAAAAAAACACGATGGTGGTGAAAAATTTTTCTCATCACTTCATAAAAAACACACAAATTTGGATTCATGATCGCGGTCATTTATTTGTCTCCGTAACCTGATATCGAAACCTAGTAACTCTGGGCTCATATTAACCCTGCGGGCCCATCTTAGTAATCAGTGGATAAAACTGGTAGACTGGATATTTTAAGGACTGCTATTGGTTCCTCTAAAGAGTTTATCGAAAAATATACCTCTATAACCAAGTATATCTCTCCGCTACATTCGATAAGATATCGGCTGCTTGAAACAATAAGTTTTATTCACTGATTTCAAAGATCGGCCCACTGGCAGTGGCGCAGCGTGCAATTTGGCAACGTTGAACTTTCTCCATTTAAATCCATGTAAAATATTGAACCATTGAATGTTCGGTGAACACCCTCAAATTCTATCTTTTACATGGGTTTAAGTAGACAAAATACAACGTTGCCAAACTACACGCTACGCCACTGCCAACTGGTAAGGGTTAAAATGTAACGGACTCGATGCTTTATTCCTGGAATGACCCGGTATTAATTTAGGAAGTAATCATCAAAAGTCGAAACTGTCAACAGTGCAACTGCGAGCCATAGCGCCAGTCGTAGACAGTGTTTAAGATCGATTTAGCGAAAAAGTGGATGAACGGCGGCCAGCTTGTACAGGGTGTGGCAGACCACCCGTCCACTATCTTTATCTCAAAAACGGCCGAAAATTGAGCTTCGGGGGCAAAACTTTCATAGGGTATATCGACCCCAAGGAATCCAATGAAAATATTTTCAGCCCCCCAAAACCACCCCTTGGGGGTTATTTAGGGGGGTGGGTACCCGTATCTCGAAAAAATCAAATGGAAAGGGTATGTTTTGACATTGGAATCTAATACGGCATAAAAAAATAAAACTTTTTTATCCCTAAGTTTTTTTTTCCAAAAACCACCCTTTTTTGAGTTAGGGGTGGTTTTCAAAAAATTTAGGGGTAATCTTTGATTGACCGCTGTGACCCTCCAATTCATTGGATTTCAAAAAACTAAGAAGTTTCTGAAAGGGCAGACCAAGGGCTTTCTTTTGATGTATCACATGCCTATTTTTTGTGAAAAAGGGTAAAAGAGAAAAATAATGGTTCAAACCGCGAGTCAAACCGACTTTTCAATCCAAAGTTACGGCCGATTGAAATTTAGGGGTAGTTAGGTTTCCAAAAAGGCACCCCTAAATTTCAATCGGCCGTAACTTTGGATTGAAAAGTCGGTTTGACTCGCGGTTTGAACCATTATTTTTCTCTTTTGAAGACCCGTTTAGCCATGTATCGTTCAATTTTGGATCATTTTTCTGAAGGTCCCCCCTTGAGCCCCCTAACCTTAAAACGGCCGCCATTTTGGAAGGGGGTTGTTTTACGACTTTTGGGGGGTATCACTTTTTTCGTCTCTGAAAGACCTTTCAAATGATGTATCACAAGCCATACCTTTACATTTGAAAATTTTTACGTAGGGCCCCCCGAAGCCCCAAAATTTTGGGGTGAGGGGGCCTTGTACCCTTTTTCACAAAAAATAGGCATGTGATACATCAAAAGAAAGCCCTTGGTCTGCCCTTTCAGAAACTTCTTAGTTTTTTGAAATCCAATGAATTGGAGGGTCACAGCGGTCAATCAAAGATTACCCCTAAATTTTTTGAAAACCACCCCTAACTCAAAAAAGGGTGGTTTTTAGAAAAAAAACTTTGGGATAAAAAAGTTTTATTTTTTTATGCCGTATTAGATTCCAATGTCAAAACATACCCTTTCCATTTGATTTTTTCGAGATACGGGTACCCACCCCCCTAAATAACCCCCAAGGGGTGGTTTTGGGGGGCTGAAAATATTTTCATTGGATTCCTTGGGGTCGATATACCCCGAGAGTTTTGCCCCCGAAGCTCAATTTTCGGCCGTTTTTGAGATAAAGATAGTGGACGGGTGGTCTGCCACACCCTGTATATTATGCGACATCTACCCTCGCACAAGCGTCGCGTCACAACGTCGCAGCGCCCGCCGCACAGTGTGACCTCTTAATGGAAGATGCGGCAAAAACCTCATACGATGCAAGAACCTCGTTGAATTTGAAATCAAATACGTAAAAACGGCGGTAAAGGTTTATTGGTTCACCAAAAAACATGCAGTGAGCCTCTCAACAAGATTTCTTTAAAACCCGTGGGGGGAGAGATTTGTACAATCTCCAATTTCTCGGCTTTTGTCCCATTTTGGTGAGGATATTTCGCATAGCTGATTTGCTAATGTTTTCGTCGTTGTCACTATCTTTATCATTGTTGCTCTTGATTGTGATGGGAGTGGTAGTGGAGGTTGTGATGTTGATTTTGTTGGTTTTCTTTGTTTCCAATTGTTTTTTTGTTTGGCTTTGCTATTATACAGGGTAATTCAAACCAAACCACTCAGCCTCAATTTTTTTTTAAGATAGCAGCTGGAGATAGTAAAAAGTGGACCAAACGTTCACGTTATAAATCTACCCCAAGGAATTCAAAGAAAATATTTTCAGCACCCCAAAACCAAGCCATTAGTGCTTTTTGGGAGATTAAAAATTGTTTACTTGGAATTTTCGGTGACAGTTTATATTGGTGCAGTGTGACAGTTTATATTGGTGCAGTTTGTTCCAAATCCTGTTATCAGACAACTATGAAAGTGATTACCTATCAAGTGGGTGTTGTAGCAATATAATGATGAGCTATGTGGAGAGAGGACATAAATGGTTGTGTGCGATTTCGGTGTTGTCAAGTCGAAGGATCGCAGCGAAGTAACTCAGTGCGACAGTGCAGTGGAGTGAGCAAGGGAGCCAGCGCAACGCGACAGGTTGGAACTTGTCTCGGCAACGCTGCTGTGCTGTCGTCCGCCGGAACTTTCGAGCCTACTAAACCTTGTGCCGTTCTCCCTCATTTTTCTCCCTTCCCGTGGCTTCTACGTAAAAATTGCTAGAGACTAAAATTGAAGATCATAAAATTTCCTTTCTTCTCATTGAAAGTTTTATTCCTTTAAGTGATTTTTAACTGAGATATGAAACAAAAAGCCAGATATATAGTTTCATTGAATTTTCTGTAGCCCCGCGCACGACCCCGCTTCGCTATGTTCAACGGCTCATATCTTCCAAACCCAATGAAATCCGGTTACAAATTTTTCAGGGTAGTTTGTCCACATACCCAGCATGCCAAAAATGCCAACGAGAAACCGGAGCTCACCGGAGCTAGCTTTTGAAAGTGTATAACTTTGCAAAAGTTCCTTCTAATTCGAGGAGTTGGCAATATAAGTCTTGCCAATGCATGATAATTTTTTTTTTTTTTCAAACTAACCATGAAGGTTTATTAAATAGGTCTTATGTTGTCCAGAAAAGTGCCTCCTATTTCAAAAATAACGATTAAACAATCTAAAAGTACCTATTTAAAATTTCCAAAAAATACAGCAAATTTCGGTTTTATGAATAAAACTCCAATTCCAAGCCTCATATCTCCAAATAAAATGAAAAAAAGTCGAAATAACCGTCCAAACCTATTAGTCTATACCCTAAGGAGTAGAATTACCTTAGTTTTGAAGAGTTTCGATGGATTTGGTCAATTAGGGTTTTTGCCGCTTAGGACACACTGTGCGCCGCCGCGGCCAGCGCAGCGTGGAACCACTAGAGCATCATTGACATTGCTCGGATTGGCATGAAACGTCACACGTCAATGACGACACCTTCTGGATCCAATCCTAAGCAACCTCGGCTCTCGACATTTCCACGCGCGCGTCTTGTTATATTAGTCCGCGCGCCTTGGCATCTGTACTTGTGTTGTCCTACGCTCGGTCGCTCGCCCGCGCGTGCCGTCGTCGTACAGAGGACCATTTCCATGAAAATAAGGGTGCGATTCCACGGTAATCTTGTCATTGGCTGAACTGGTCAGTTTCAATGGTATAAATCAGTGGTCCCCAATCTTTGGTCCGTTAACTCTTAACCCCTGCAATACCACGCCCAAGTATATTCATTTTATTCTGACAACTGGCGCAACCAGGATCTCTTCTCTCATTTCCCATTTTAATGTATAAGTAGGAAAAGGACAGAAAGAGGGGGCTGTATCCCATTGTCCATCCTTGTCTAACATACGTTTTTTAATGGAGACAAGAGAGAGATGAAGAAACTCTCGGTGCGCTACTGATTCTGACTTCTCTGCCTCACACGATTTCAGTTTTTTCACAATATTTGCGACCCAGACTTGTCAACATTTTATAATAATATTTCCTCGAGCGCCTTCAATAAAGTGTGCATGCAAAATTAGCACTGCGGAGTAGGAATATTTAAATACCCACTTGGGCGAGCGAACATTGATTTTTCTTCTTAATCTGGTCGTAAAGGGGTTAAGATCCCAAGGTATTTTCCCAACTAAAAGTTCTAGGGGGGAAGGGAGGGGGGGTTAAAAATACAGTAAACGGGTTTTCACGCCGTGGAGGCTTAGTTTTTTTGTTTTTTTTTTTGTTTTTTGTTTTTTGTTTGTTTCTGTGCGCCGTTTCTGATCCTGTATAGACTTCAATCCTTCAGCACAGAGCTGAGTGAATAGAAATTGAAGCTTATGTCACCAAGTCAATACTCACAAAATAAATTGAAAATAGAGAAGAACTGGAGTCAACCAGAAGCTTCCCTCCAAAAAGAAACCGGATCAAGTTTAGATCTGCTTGCTTTACTTCCGTCGGGTGGTAAAACATTTGAAAAAGAGGAAATATTGCACATCGGTGAGTGTTGAGTGCATCTCCGATGACGGTTGCGGGTTCCGGTCAACGATGCCACACTTTCAGAGCCATAAAGGCTGCGCAGTGCGCACTTCAGATGCCAAGTCACATTCAAAATAATTAGTATAGTTTTTCTTCACACAAGTTGGCAACACTGCGTCCGTGGTTAAAGGCGCGACAAAGCAATTGTGGAGAGACAAAATGCAGGTGAGTAAGCACTAAAAAGCGTGTAACTTGAAGCACTTCTAGAATTCTTTCAAATTCATTCTGTCTCTTTTTGGACCTTTCACTCTTCGCCGACACGGTGCGGTGGGAGGGGCCACGATTAAAGGCGAGAAGTAGAACACTTTTCACAACTTTTCACAAGATTATATAGCCGAGCTATCTTTTTACTTTCTCACTCTAATGAAATTAGAAAAATTGAGAAAGTATTGCGATGGCGCAGAGATTTTTGATGCATTTTGTTTCGATACTTGGCCCGCTGCGACTAAGTCAATCATGATAATTATAAAATAATTGGCTCTTATCATGCCTAATACTATCCTAAAGAACATCCATCCATGATATTTCAATATTTCTGAACCATATGTGGTAGGGAGGAGTAAATGCACAAAATTTCTGTGGCGTCTGTCTGTCCGTCTGTCCGTCTGTCCGTCTGTAGTCATGAACATGAAACCCAGCATAACTTTTAAACTATTGATCTATATGCATCCAAATTTTGCAGAGATGTTGCTTTCAACATTCCCCAGAGGGACTTTTTTTGTTTTTTTAAAATTTTAATTTTTAGGTTAGTTATGGAAGAAAAATGGTTTCCATTAAAATCAATGGGAAAATGGGTCAAAAAAGAGAAAAATTTAAATATTTCAATATTGGATCTTTGGGTTTTGAAGAAAATTTGTAAAAACATTCTACAACCAGCTTACAGTAAAATTAACCCATTATAGTTCAGCAAAATAACCCTTAAGACCGTTTAAAAAATCAATTTAGGGCGTTCGAGCCAAAAAAATGGAATAAAAGTGAGAAATTAATCTTGTAAATCAGTGCCAATTACTAAAAGCTGGATGAATTTTGATGAAACTTTGTATACACAATGTACTACCACAGTACGAAAATATTTTCTTCTCACTATCATCATAATAAGTCATTTGGACCGTTTCAAGGGACCATATGGGTGCGATTGAGAAAAAATAAGACCAACTAAGCAAATAAAAACATAATCCTACTTATTGAGATAATTCGGGTTAGGTCCAATTAATTTTAATTAAATCCGGCACAAACAATCTACCTACCTACATTTACTCTACTTTAGATAGAATTTCTTATCATTACAATATACAGTCCTTAAGACTGTTTAAAAAATCAAAATCGGTGCGCTCGAGCCAAAAAATGGAATTATCGTGAGAAATTAATCTTTAAACTTGGAGTCAATCAATTATGGCTCGATGAATTTTGATAAAAACTTTTGTACACACAATCCACTATCAAAATACTAAGATATTTTCCTTTCTTAGTCACCATACACAACTGATAAAACCTTTTCAAGAGGCAATATAGGTGGGATTGAGAAAAAAATATGGGAATAGAAGCAAATAAAAACATAATCCTATTAATTGGGATAATTCAGGTTTGGTCCAATGAAGTTTGATAAAAACTGGCAAATACAATCTACAATTAGTCTATAAAAGAAAGTATTCCTTACAGATACAATATACAACACTTAAGAGAGTTTAAATATCAAAATAGGGTGTGCGACCCAAAAACATGAATTAAAGCGGGGAATTAATGTTAAAACTTGGAGTCAATCATTCATGGGATGAATTTTGATGAAACTTTGCACAAACATATTATGTTACCGACCCACTAAAATATTCCTATCATACAGTCATCATCAAAAACCTTTAAGACCGTTTCAAGGGCCAATATAGGTGCGATCGAGCAAAAATCTCTGAAATCAAGCAAATAAAAAAAAATTGTAATACTTGGAATAAGAAATTCAATTTTGACTCAATTATGTTTGATGAAAATTGCAACAAAAAGTTTGCAACCAACCTAGGCAGGGATTTCTTTTCAATGTAAAACTATAATATACAACTCTTAAGTCTGAGACTGTTTCAAGGCAAAATAGTTGTTCCATCAAACCCAAAAAAAAGAATATCCAAAGAAAATTAAACTTATAAAGAAAATGGATAGATGAATTTTGTTGACATTTGGTGTACACAATCTACAAACAATGAACATTTTTAAAGGGGGTTTAATCTACCAAATAAAAAATTGTTTTGAAGATCCACAGTTCAAAACCCATCCTTCAAAGGATGAAGTAGGCAACTATTCGTACAGCTTCTCTGCAAAATCGCAAACACTTCGAATTGAAGGCGGAATTATGTCCAGAGGTGAAAATATTTTAAATTTGATGGGAGTCTAGGAGTCTCTCCTTGAATTCTAAAGGGGGGTTGGGGGTCTCCCCCAGATATCTAAAGGGGGGTCTGGGGGTCTCCCCCAGAATTCTAAAGGGGGGAGGGGTCTGGGGGTCTCCCCAGAATACTAGAGGGGGGTCTGGGGGTCTCCCCAGAATACTAGAGGGGGGTCTGGGGGTCTCCCCCAGAATTCTTAAGGGGGTCTGGGGGTCCTTCTCCCCCCCCCCCCCCCGATAAAAATGGAGGGAGAAAGTGTTCGTAGGGTTTTCCTACAGTTTATTTTAAGCTTGCCATACAAAGTATATGGCAAGCTTCTTATTTTCGTTTTGCTGTATACAATGAATAATATAATACAGTGAAAGAGGCGCCCTGTGGTGGCCGTGTGTTTTGGAGATTTAGTTTTCAGGATATGAATCAAAAATTAAATGCTCGGGTCATATTGTGTATTTTCGAGACATTTTTGAGTACGTACAATCGTACACTCAGACACGTTTAATTTTTTTTTTTTTTTTTTTTTTTTTTTTTTTTTTTTTTTTTTTTTGTGGAGTTATTTGATGCCTTCATCGTTTTTATATTATTTTTTTTTTTTACTCGTACTTTCCCGTTGAGATATCAGCGTTGACTTCAATTGTATTTGATTTGTCCTCGATGCACACACACGCACACACAGAATGCGTAGTGTGTTGGTGGCTTCGTCGCATACGCACAGAAAATATACTGAGTTTACACACACAAGCTAGAGCTCACCCTTCTCAGATTTTGACACGTTTATGACTCTTTGCGAACACATCGTCTATCCCCCCCCCCTTCAAACCCAGTCTTCATAGCTCAGCATCGCAGCGTTGCAAACCGACGGGTGAGAGAGACGAGATGACTGACACTGACTCTCTATCCGCGCATGCGCAGACGATATTTTTTTTTTTTTTTTTTTTTACTCACAATCAGATCTGCTCTGCTCTAGGGTCCCTAGTTATAAGAGGGTACTATGAATAGGTTTTCTGGACGTTTGAATTTACTTGTATTCAAATGGGCGGAATCGACTTTTTCACCCGGGTGTTCAACTATGCCTACTGCCTAGGGTCAAAGTTTTCTACCAATTTTTTTTTGCAGCAACTAGACGTATTGAGCAAGATTTTCACCCTAACGATTTAATTCTAAAGGTTTTTGAGAAAATCGCCTCTAATGATGACCCTTTCCCCGCGCTCAAGACCGCGTAATTCAATTTCATATACGGCGCGAGCGGACTTGCTACCTCCGGATGGCCCTTGACGTGGCTGCATACAGACCTACCGCGGCACGCTTTACCGATCCATAACTTGTATTGGAGTTCCCCTGCTTGTTTGTTTGTTTTGTTTTTTGTTGTTTTTTTTGTTTGTTTTGTTTTTTTGTTTTTGTTTTTTGTTTTTTTTTCTTTTTGCTTTTTTTTGCTGTCGTTTATTTTGTACGCTTCTTTGATGTTATCCACCTTAACGTTAAATGCAAACAAAATTAGACGCACTGAGCAGGAATAAGGGAACTTGTCCTATACGGAAGTTCGAAGAGGAGCTTTTCATTGACGGGATACGATGAACTACGCAGGAAAGTAGATCAGGAAAGTTTTGTGGGAAAACTGTGGGGTTTGGGGGGGGGGGGTTCCTGATAGCACACTCGGACATTCTGATAATAAGAGTTAATCGAAGGTTCAATATTCTCTGGAAACTATCTCCGATGAAAAGTCCGATTGAAATCAAGCATCGAAAAACATGAAGTTTGTTTACTATCATAATAGAGTAGTATACCCTGCTGGAAACGTTGTAAAGAAGCTTTAAAATACAGCTGGCAATTACTTTATGGAAATTTTGAGAAGACTTATAGTCGGAAACGTTTCTGCGCTAGGAGGAAAATAGTTGATTGAAGATTCGAAAACGAGCAGTTTTCAGAATCGTGAAGCCACAGCATCACAGCTTTGTTCGTACGTTCTCACCGGCACGATCAGTTCCTCCCATCGAGAAGATTTGAAGATTCTTGGAGCACCAACAAAGGGTACACAAAGTAAATACACTTCCTTTGATGTGGCGTGGAACCTTCCTCGTAATCGCCTCGTTATAATTTTGCAACCAAAACCAAAGGTTTTGGTCCGATACGGAAAGGAAAGTGCTGACAAGGTCTTGTGGTTTCGTGAGTGTGTACTTACAATCAATACAATCTAAAATAACGGCACTGAACTTTTCAGCAGTTTTCCTCGTCTTTCAAGAATGCATACCTCACTTAAAAGTCCTTAAGCTCAAATGTTCAGAGCTGATACAAATAAGGGAGTCCCAAAAGTAATCAATGATGTTGCAACTGCAGTACTAAACAAGCTAGTGATCTAATTTTGATTCCGTCTGAAAAATCAACTCATTTGCTTTTGATTCAGCTTAAGAAGAGTACATTTGATTAAAAATTGATTTTTTGCCCCCCCCCCCACGGGGTTTTAACGAATATTTTCTCGAAAAACGAAGAACTAAATAAATATAAGCGTTACTATTTTCGTCAAACTGAATATGAGACCGATATATTACGCTCATTTGTGCTTATCTTGAGCTCGATCGACTGCAGATAAGTTGATCTTTCAAACTTAATCAAGATCAGACCACTAGCTTATTTAGTTAGAAGCTATCAGTATCAGTAATCAGTATCGGTACTTTTGGGAGCCCCTATGTATTAATGACATTCGATAAGGTGGAAGTGAAGAATCAATGATTTTAATTCAAATGATGAACTTACTTCAATATTATTTCAAACATTATAAGTATGAAAGTAAACTTTTTTCTTTTTATTTTTTTCTTTTTCTCTTACTGTTTAACGTATTCGGTTTTTTTTTTTTTTTTTGCAAAATGAGAAAGAAAGAGACAGACCTAATGCTAGAGGAGATTTATTCTTCTTGATCGATCACTAGTGGATCTAGGATTTGCCTTCTCTTTGCTGATGGGGCTGTTGCACACTTTTGCTATAAGCGATTTAATAGTCGATTCTGGTGTAAAACTCTCGAAAAATAACGATAGCAGTACTAAAAACTTCCAAAATTTACTCATAAAGTCAATAAACGCTTTTATTTGCGCGAGCGTAATTCTGGCTGAGGACAGTAATAATGGGAGATTCCCATCTTAATTTCGTCACTCTCGCTATGCTGACAAGGATGATTCACTGAGTAAATACTAAATAGTCATCAGAGTAGTGATCCACATCCGTTGAATGGTATGGTGACACCTAGTGACACCGGTGTCACATGAAAGTCGTCTCTTATTGGTCTTTTCTTGATGGAGTTATAGTATTGTAAGATGGGAATCTCACATTATATTACTACTACTAACTACCCTAACTACTACTACCCTAAGCCACCATTACACTCGCGCAAATGAAAGCGTTTATTGAGTTTAGGAGTGGATTTTGGAAGTGTTTAGAGCTGCCATCATTATTTTTGGAGGTTATACATACACCAGAATCGACAGTAAAGTTGCTTCTAGCAAAAATGTGCAACAGCCCCATTTGAACGCAAATGATAGAAAAAGATACAGGATGGAGCACAAATCAAATGTTTGCCCCCTCACCCCTTTCCGAACACATGTGTTCAAATTAGGAGAGAGAGAGTTAAGGGGGGATTCCTGGATCCGCTGATGCGATCGATGGATGGCTGAAGTTAAAGCAGACTTAAAACCATTCAAAGGGAATTACGACACTCACTTGTAACAATTCGGTTATAAATCGTTCAGTACGATGAGCGAGCTCACTTCAAAGAGATTGTATGATATACATTTGAATATTCAATGATACTCTGTTTTAAGAGTCGATGAGCAATAAGCGCAATGTAGCTGATGGATAACTATTCGTACTCCGCGGATATGTTTTTGCCTATACTGGGAATTGAAGGCGCTATCGTTAGTATACGATTCCGTGTTTGCGGGATTTGAATGTTTTGGAACCTACTGCTCCTGACAAGCCGGGACGGTACGCATGTAACTACAAAAGACTAGCATTTAAGCTACAAGTAAACACGAATCAAATCGTGCTTTTAAAAAACTCAATTTCCAGTTTTAATCACATTTTTAATATCAAGATTTTTGTTAAATGCCGAATAAAGTGTTTATTGTTAAAAACGGCACTTGCGTATGATATACAGTGTGCAGGCTTGATTTTGTGAAGATTTTACTATTTATTTCGAATTTTACCACAGCAAGAATTTTGAAGTTTGCAACGTGCTTTTCCAGAAATATGCAAAGTTTCATGATGAGAGCTGAAATATTTTTTTTTTTTTTTGATTCGCGCGATAAATCAAGGTTAAAAGGAAAAATAAAAATAATGGAAAGAAAAACTTTCGATCTCGCATCGACAGAGCTTTCCAAGAAATTTGGATGGGATTTGAGACACTCTCCTTAAATGAATCCTTATGAATTTTAGTGGGCAGCACAAAGTCAATGCAGACTTCTTAATCCCGTAATATCCCATTCATCGATGTCTTGACAGCTTCTAGTAGAATTTGTTATGAGACATGTCTACTCTCAGCTTAAAGGGTATGGAGGACGAAGTTAAAAATAAGAACAGAAAGAATTTAACGTGAGAAGATTCAATTTGTATCAAGTTCGGAGCGTAAAATAATTATTTGAATTGTGGATGGGGTGCGAGTTTATTGGGTAATAATTTGTAAATCACAGAAGGCGTGACACGAATAATTTTACTTAACATCGGGTGAGCGAGAAGAATGCTAACGCTGAGACTTAAAAGTAACTAACTGAACAAGAAAATCTCAACGGGAGCGTCCTAGATTTCTCCGGATTATTGCAGCGGTACAGAAAAGATTATGGATAGCCATCATTTACAACATTTATAGTTATACGATAACACAGGATACTATAATCTTTTCGGAACCAAAGATATACTACGGAAAATTCTAGAACGCTCTCAAACAATCTTCACCGCAGTGTTGATACAGAATTTAATAAAAATAGAATTATTTACGAGAACGAAAGTTTTTGCCTCTACTTTGCTCCATTCGATCTGAAGCGCTCTGGTAAATTATAATGGAATTTGCTTCAAAAGGGATTCATTTTTTATCAGTTTGAAATGAAGATCCAAGTGTTTTGAAAAGACTGTAGCTCTGGACGTAGAAATTGATATCCCTAAATCTCTACAAAGGATTCACACGAGATAAATAAATTAATCCGTTGCGGCGCATTCATTGTGACAAAAACGTTTTCTCTCCATTTAATCCTACGTGAATAATCGATCTTCAAGAGATGCACTGAGCCTCTGAGAAATCAATTCTTTTGCATGAGGTAAAATGGCAAAAAAACATGGTTGCCAACTAGCACGAGCCGTCACTGCGGTCGACTATATTGTTATATTCTGCCAACTAAACTGCCAAAAAATCGATTCATTCCTGAAGGATTAAATGGAGGATACATAGATACATCGCCATTCACGAGTCACCGTTGGATCTATTAGTGAATTATAGTCAGTGGTGGTGCCGCGAGCAATCGTAAATTATGCATTATTTTACTACATGGTGTCTAGCAATTTTAAAATTTACAAATTCGCTGATTTTCCATAATACTTCTGCATTTTTCCATGATGTCATGAAATCATCTCGCTGAAGAAATTTGGAGTATCTATTTGAAGACACAAACTTCATCAAATTAGACACTTCGGAAAATCTTAATATATGTGTACACTGATTTTGCTCCCAAGTTTCGGATTCAAAGTCTCTGATAAAACTGGCTTATAATCCAAGTTCCTTGACAGTTTTATGTTTTTCCAGAAGCTAGACACCCTGCATTCATGGGCGTATCCAGCAATTTGGCAACTGCGTATACTCCTCATTTAAATGTATGATAAAAAATCGATTGTTGGAGGGGCCAAAGCCCCGTGACTAATCGATTATTTTTCATGCAATCAAATGGGACGAATACGCTGCTGTCAGATTGCTGGATCCGCCAATGCCTGCATTAGAATCAATGCTCAAAATTGCTGCTGTCTTAGATAGACCCATAAAGTTCGGCAGTCCATTTACCAATACGGCAAATAACCTTGAAAATTGCAAGATCTCCAGTCAGTAGTTACCATTTCCAGAGTCCCTATACATACTATATGAGAGTTTTGTCTTATTGGAATCCATTTCTGATTTGTTCTCAGATTGAAACTCTCGCGGAAGCCCCAAGAGGCAAGATGCAAAAGGCGGAAAGGTTTGTTTACATTTTGCACTCGCTCCTGTTTACCCCATTTACGGTGTACCGTGACAGCGAAAATTATTGATGACTTTCCATCTGTATAGATGTTATTCTGAAGGACATTATCTCTTACAATAACGGCCGTTATTGCTTAGAATTGGAACCTAACGTCGGTGGCGAGGCGTGCGATTTCGCAACTTTCCTTTTTCCCGGTTTCCCCATATAAACACATTAGAAAGATCTAAATGCCTGGTCATCGCCGATGACTGAAGCGTTCGATTTTTTTGGTGATTTTAAATTAAGACGATACATTGTTGCCAAATTTCACGCTTCGCCACTGCCTTACGTATTTGAAATTGTAGCTAAAGCGCCATCCGCCATTTGCATTTTGCCTCTTGAGCACTCCACGATCCGTTTCTTTTTCTTTATCTTTATTTTTAAAACGGACTAGGCGCTACTCTCAAATTATATGAAAACTCTAGCAGCCATTTAAAGCTGAGCATGATCTGGCAACGTCAAGGCCATCGAGGAGAGGAAGTGAGGACCGCGAAGTGCAAGTCGATGTAAAAGTCAGTGCTCAGTTCCACCTTGCACGGAGCCCTCTCCTCGCCTCCCTGGTCCCACCCTCCCCTCCTCACCAATAGTCAGTAGTCACTCCTCATTAGATGCAGTCTCATTTTATAGTTTTGTTTCCTCAATTTATAAATTGGACGCGAGCTTTTTACACTGTCGGAAATCGACTGCAAACGCAAAGTATACTTTGGGAAATGGGATTTCTTTTTTTATTTGATTGGCTCTCCTGTTCGGGTAAAACAGAGAGCTCTCATCGACGAGACCGCAGCTGCGAGTGGAATTGAAAACTAGAGTTTACGAACGTAATAGACAGTTCAGGAACAGAGTCGTATTTTTGAAATACACAGAGTGAAACTGAGTACAACCTCAAACTGTGTATTTCATGGGTGAAAAAAATATCCATCCAACGTCATAAATAAACGAACTTTACACTTAAAATAAATTTTACCGGGATACATCAATTTTCAGAACTACCACAAAATGTACTTTCTCGTTCTACATAAACCAAAAGAAACATTGGACATTGCTAGAGAAAAAAAAAATGTTCATGAGCAAAAGTCTATATCCAACGTCATCAATGAACAAACTTTATAAGACTTGAAATAAATGTTAACGGGATAAATCAATTTTCAGAACGATGGTAAAATTTTAATTTTCTCGTTCTCCGTAAGCCAAAGAAAACATTGGAAATTGCGAGAGAGAAAAAGGTTCATGAGCAATGAGAAAGAAGAGCTACGGGTGGTCCAGAATGGTGCGATTGGTCATACTTTACCAAGGGCATGGTTTCCTATTCCTAGGGAATCATGATTCAAAAAGCTATAAGTTGATTCGATCAGGAATTACCTTCCTTGCAGTTGCTGCACTTGGACCCAGTTCGTCCATTTAAACACATTAAAAATATCGAACTACTGGGTGTTCGGTGAACACCTTCATATTCGACCTTAAACATGAATTTAAATGGACACAATGCAATGTTGTCAAATTCCGCGCTACGCCACTGCGACTTGGACCTGTCATAATATCGGATGCTGCGACAAGTGGAACAAATTGCATAGAAAAACATGATTATCTTCATTCAAATTACGTTATTCAGGAAGATTTTTTTGATTTTTTGATTTGTATTATTATTATTTTTTTAATTTACAACCAAGTTGAATTCGATACTTTTATTCCAAAAGGCAAAAGAAGATAATGATCCGACTGAAACATCCTAACACGCATGCGGCAAGACTCAATGCAAGAATTAATTTCCTTCAAATGGAAAAAAATACTTTGAAATAAGACAATAAACAAACGAGTCCTTTAGGACACCCATCCTAAAACAGAGATGAAAAGTACGATTCGGCAACATTACAATATCCATATTTAATCCATTTAAACCCTTGTAAAAGGTCGAATTCGAGGATTTTCGTTGCAAGTTCGGTCTTATCCATGAAGGTTGACATGTGCAAAATGCAACCTTTTCAAATCCCTCGCATCACCCGCGCCACCTGCCAGAAGAAAATGAAACCAACCTGTGAAAGATATTGCACTGGTTTTTCACTGAGAAGCCAGACTGCAGTGACTTTCTTCGAAAAATTTTAGAAAGAGGAAACATTTTTTTTTTTTTTTTTTTTTTTTTTTTTTTTTTTTTTTTTTTTTTTTGGCAATAAATCAGAATTTTTTTTTAACGAGGCTTAAATGACACTGTGGGGCCTTTGGTGGGAGAAGTCAATTTTATGTATCTGGCAACCCCCCGCTTTTACAGGAATACGGTAGAATAATCAACGAAGCGTAACGTTTTGATTTCATTACGGAGCAAGGCACGGAAGAGTGTCTCTTCGACAAGCACTATGACATAAGCATGATAAATTGGGCCCGCGCGCACTACGTAAAACGTCAACCCTAAAAAATCACCACGTTAGAGAGGAATCCACTTTATCATAAAATTATTTATTTTCGAGCATCGTACAGAAAAAAAACGTGGTTATTGGGAGAAACGGAGGGCGAGGAAGAATAAAAAGTGAGGGTGGAACGAGTCCGAGCCTAAAATGAGAGGCATTCGATGTCGTAAAAGTGCGGTTGCCTTGGCTGCAAAATAAGCAGATTCAAGCGAGGAATTACATATATTATATCGGCGATGATTTTGTTTTTCTAAATCTGCTACGGTGCCTGCTAAAATGAATAGATGGCTTTATGCAAAACGAGAATGTACAACATGGGATATCGGCAGCAATCGGTTTCTTCCTGTAAGCGCCGTCGTCCGCAATGAATACACGTGTACCACTCGTATCCGGGCTTTTAGTGCGGTGGATTAATTTTATCATTGGATCCATCGAGAAACGTAGTGTTGGATGAAGTGCAATTAACCCTTGACTATCAAACTCATCGCATAGAAATATTTAATGCCTCCGATGTATAACATCAACGTTTAGAAGCACCGAATGTTTGACTTTTGACCCCGCAGGTCTTGGTAAAATGTCCGTATATAGGAGATCGATCTCCATTATGGCTCTTTTCTGTGGTGTCTTCAATAATTCCTAACAAAGGGCCCCTACGGCCTACGGCCCCTGTATGACAATAGCTAGCTGCGTACAACGAAACATTATAATGGAAATATCCAAGGTCCATATACTACAGGTCAGTCACTCCGGTTACGAAAACGCGTCCGTTCTGCGCATCGGGGCGAAAAGGAGCGGGAGTTCAAATTAACGTGTGTTTAAATGGGGGAAAGCACTCATTTTAAAAGTAAAGTTTCGACAGAACAAGATGATTTCAATCAAACGAACTGTTTGAGAGTCTTAAATAGAGCTTGTAGATTAGTAGGAGCCCATTCGCATAAGGCTTCTATTTTATTTTTTCTATTTTTAAATGATTTTTAAAGATTAGGTACGAATGCCGGCAGATCGGCTTCGCCCGTGATCCGCCGATTTACTCGTACCTCATTAATTTCTTTACCAAGGGGTGTTATTTTTTGTTTGAGCAGTTGTTAGACGTCTTTACCTTCATGTATACACAATTTTAACTCAAAATATTAAAAGAAATCACGGGTAATGGCTGCTTGCTTAGCGGGCTGCAGTGTCGCCACTGTACAAACTGCATATTTAGCAGCCATTAATTGTGATTTCTTCTAATATTTTGATTTATGATTTTGTGCACATGGAAGTAAAGACGTCTAATAACTGCGTAAACAAAACAAAAAACAAAAAAACAAAAAACAAAAAAAACAAAAAAAACCACCCCTTGGTAAAGAAATTAATGAGATACGACAGGGAATCGGCGGATCACGGGCGAAGCCGATCTGCCGGCATTCGTACCCATAATCTTTAAAAATCACTTAAAAATAGAAAAAATAATATAAAAGCCTTATGAATGGGCTCCTACTAATCTACAAGCTCTATTTAAGACTCTCAAACGGTTAGTTTAATTAAAATCATCGTGTGCTATGCCGGAACTTTACTCTTAAAATGAGTGCTTTCCCCCATTTAAACACACGTTAATTTGAACTCCCGCTCCTTCTCGCCCCGATTCAACCGGCACCGATGGGAGCGGGGCAGCAGTCTGCCGCGGAGCGAGACGAGGAAGCTGCGCAGTGACTGACCTGTAGTATATGGACCTTGGAAATATCGATGATTTTGAGTCGATTTTACTGTGTCAATAGTAAATTGACAGAGTAACAAGAACGAATATACTAGGATTACGTGAGACCCGGAAAGAGTTAATTAATGCATACGGACAGATACAAGAATTCGTCTTTCTCTCTATCCGGCCGTTTAAACTAAATAAATAGATAAATAGACGAATTAATAAATAAATAGTTAGATAAATAAATAAATAATAAATGGATAGCAGAGGAGGGCATCACGTGACTTTAACCTCTATCTCCGCTCTTTTCTAATATACGCATTCAAATGGCAGGAGAGAAATACAGATAAATTCCTGTATCCGCTCATGAATTAAGGGGAAACCTCAGCAAACTGTCGTGACATTCTCATCCGCTATAAAGACTCGCCAAGGATGCTCTCTGGAACAACACTATATTTCCGTCTTCGGCCGTCATTTGCGGGGAGCTAGAATCAACTTTGGGGAAATGTTTGAACGCTGCACTCAATATCAAAACTCAAGAAGCATTTCAAGACCATTTCGAGCTTTATATGACCGATATCTTGGGTCAAAAGAACGGACAAGAAATTGTGAGTTCGAAGTTTTTGATTGAATTCGTAAAAAGCCTGGTTGGGTTCGCCGCCGCGCGCGCATCGCGCACGTACGAACGATTCGAGTATCGGAGATGGGAAGAAGAAGAGGAAGAAGAAGAAGAAGAAGAAGAAGAGGAAGAAGAAGAAGAAGAAGAAGAAGAAGAAGAAGAAGAAGAAGAAGAAGAGGAAGAAGAAGAAGAAGAAGAAGAAGAAGAAGAAGAAGAAGAAATATCTAATATAAAGGAAAACGAATCTATGTTAAATGAAACAAAATCACTAAAATATTTTATTTGTATATATATTTGAAAATATGTTTGGTAGCAGACTTTGGAAGAAACCTATCGGAAACTCGTGTGTTTGGGCTGAAAGTGTTTTAAAGTGAACGCACTGTCGGCCCTAAGAACAACACAGAGAGTAAAGGAAACATTGTTTAAACTCATTGCTTTACTTTGATGCGATATCACACCACGCATACACTGGGTAAGATCGATTTTGACGTGTTATCACGTCGAAGTGAAGCTCTGTTATGAGTAATTCATAGTAAAAAAAATTAAAAAAAAAGGTCTGCTACAAACGTTTGCAACAACGTTAGAGATGTAGAGGGTCGATTTTGAAGTAAACTTGCATGAAAATAAAATTGAAAACATCGGAATGTCTCAAAACCCACCCACAAACTCAATAAATACACGAATGGGTCACGATTGGGGAGTGCCATCTAATTCAGCTTTCAGCATTCTCGATGAATCACTTTACTCAGCGTAGGAAATTGCGATTAGGTGGGACCAAAGATTACTTACACATACAGCTATGGCATTAGCCATCTCGCCCGTGTTAAGTGAAAAATGGATAAAACGCCGGCCGTGATACAACCGGGCATACAGAGGGGATCATAAAGATTACAGAATTCTGGTTCGGAAAGATTACGTTACCCACTTTTCCTGTGTTTGTTTGCGGAACTACAACAAACACGGAACGTGAACAGTGGAACGTGGAACAGTTTTGTAACAGACAAACATAGAAAATGTAATCTTTTCTCTGTAATATTTATGATCCCCTCTATATGCCCGGTTGTATCACGGCCGGAGTCAACTAAACAAAATTCGGGCTAATGCCATATCTGTATGTATAAGTAATCTTTGGGTGGGACTCCCCGATCGCCATTCGCTCGTTCGACCGCCGCGCCATCTTGCGTGCTTTGTCAAACACATACGGTGAGTTTGAGAGCTGATTTTGAGACTTTTCACCGCTTTAAATGTGATTTTCACGAGATTTACATTGGAATCAACCCTTCATACTAAATACTGTCGCAAGAGTTTGCAAGAGACCTGTCATATTCTAAAAGCAAGCTCGTGAAATTATATTTATTTATGTCCCTACTCTAACTTTTACATCAACGATATTTAGACGTTTCGAAACTATTCGATCTTCAAGGGGAGGGCAAGAGAGTCAAATGAACTATCAAGAAATCGTTTCGTTTTTGTAGGATCAAGAGGGAGAAAAATTCAACTTAATTGTAAAATATATAAATAGATAAGATAAACAGATAGATAAATAAAGAATAACCAAATAACTAATGAAATGGTTTCATGAGTAAACATTTGCTTCGATCTTTAAGAACCCTCGCAATATTATGTCCATTTGAGAGTTCCGTGACCCTAGACCCCTTAGGTGTCGAGGAAGCCACTCTAAAATATACTTACTTTTTCATTCGAAACCAATTTCAACTGAATGGGGCTCTTGCAAACTTTTTCTATGAGCAAATAAATAGTCCAATCTGATGGAATGACCAGGCGAAATCACAAAAATCACACTCAGAAAGTCCAAAATTTAGTAATAAATTCACAAAACTGCTACATCGGGAAGATCTCAATGGCGCTTCAACGCAGGTATCATGGGAGATTCCTGTCTATTATGTCATTTTCTCTACGGAAACACAGAGATATATCTCAATTTACATAGGAATCTCCCATGATACCTGCGTCTCTCCGTCATTATATAAGCCCGATTCTGAGAGTGAATTTCGTGATTTTTTAGTGTACTCATCGTTATTTTTACTGGTTTTTATGCAAGAATCAACTCTTCAATCCCCTATATCAAAAGTTTGCGAGAACCCCATTGAGACCAACTATTGATTCAAGCAGGCTAAAGAATGAGAGACATACAATGACCTTTAGAAGAAAGTCCTCTAATCGAAACGGTTCTTAATTAGTCCGTCTATTATTTTCCAAAGAGTTTTAGATTTTTTATGGCATACTTTTGAAAGACAATACTGTTAGACTCTGAAACACCTGAAAACTGCAAAACCGTTTATACCTGATCGAGGAATGGAAAACTGAAAAATTCTGCCCGGATAATTTCTTTTGAAAGTCATTGTACGAACCCAACTCTGACCATGCTACCTCGCTATGGGATAGGAATTATAACAAGGCGTCAACCCTCTAAAGTTATGGCTCGTTGGTTGTGCGCCTTCAATTAATTAAATGCTAATAAAATACATTCAAAATAGTATGTGAGTATGTAATATTATATTTACATTCCATGGAACAATAGCATTCTTTTTCGGCTTAATTTCATTGAGAAATTTCACATTATTACCAGAGATTGCGTAAAACTAACGCGGAGCCCTAGAAATTCCGATCGGAACTTCAGCGAGAAATTTTACCCTGTAGGCGCGCGTTAGGTTATTTCAGCGGTTCGCCACACAGAGGGCAGAAATTTGCAATGTGGTGGCCAAAAAGTAGCAAGTTAAGATCACCTTAAATAATTATCAGTTGAAAGCTGACCTGATTTTAGACTTTCTAAGTACATTCTTCAGCTAGAACTATATGAATGATCGAAGTAGTAAATAAAATTTGGTCCTGAAAACTTTTTGAAGATCATTATAGGCAATTTTTAGTTTTTATTTTTTTGCCGCCAAGTCGGTTATTTCTGCCCACTTTGAGCCAGCAGCACGATCGTGAGCGATATGCGGTTCGTCAGCCAAAAAGTTTCCCTATGCCATGCAGGATTTTTCCTATCTCTCTCATTTACCCCCAATGAATTTATGAGTTGAAAAAGGACAAAAGGAGGGCGTTTCATCCCCTCAACTATCCTTGTCTGACATAAATTTATTAATGGAGGCAGGAGAGAGATAGACAATTTCTGTCCGTTGCGTTGCTCGTTATGCAAGATACCCGGCTACACGCAAGGTCGCAAGCCCCTCGGCTTTGCGTCGAGACCGATATCATTCCATTAGCGCGAATACTTAAAAACTTGTTAAACTTTCTCACTGTGTTGTTGCGTTAACTTTTCATCCTCCTAGATCTGGTATCTGGTGAGACGGGGCAGGGGGAACGGCGGCGCGGCGTATGGTATTAAAAAGTTACAACGTAGTAACTTTGGGTCTCGAGCTTCTCGTACCATAACAGAAAATAATTTCGCTGAAAATTAATTTCATCATTCACCATAAATTGTTTTAAACTGTATGTATCGATCCGATCTGAGAAGATTGATCTTTTAGCAAGACGTATGTAGAGGAAGGGAACCAAAACCGGACCGCTTTTTTGTTTTTGGGCTGTAACTCAGCTAAAAATTGATCAAATTTAAAAAAAAAAAAAAAAAAACTTTATATCAACATGTATATAGAGCCCTTACCTTCAAAAAAATTGCCTTGGTTTAAAACTTGAGCCATTAAAATTTTTGTGAGAAAGAAAATCGCGAAAGGAGTCAAAAATACCGTCTGGGAAAAGGGACTCCCAAAGCCGGACCGCCTGTTAAGTGGTAAATTTCGCTCATAATCGCTGATTTTTTGCTCTAAATGCATATTTCTTAACTTAGAAACCATGGCTAAGGCACGCCACGAGAGGAAATGAAACAAGTCAGCATTTGTACCTTGGAAAATCCAAAAATTAAATTTATAGTAAAAATTTTGAAGCGAGAAATTGTGATAAAAATGGAAAAAATAGCAAAAATTGAAAATCAATTGAAATAAAGATTGAAAACATCTGCAAACCACCAATATAACAGCTAGGTAAGCCCACAATACTTAGAATGTCATCAAAGTTTCCTAATTGATAGGTAAAAAATCTAGGCGGTCCGGTTTAGGGGATTTCAGAGCTAGAACTTCCTAACCTCACTACGGTAAAAGAAATAGGAGTAAAGTAAAAACTTAGACAGATTTACAAACCTTAGGTGTCACCAAATAACATCAAATCACAAAAAATCACTTACCTTGATCTTAAGTATACATTTTAGGCCCCAACAATAACCAACTAGGAAACTTTGACAGTCACGAATCGCCGAATTTTAGCCTTAAATGCGTTTTAAGCCAAAAACAATGAATGAACCTGAGGTTTCGATGCACGAGCGACACCGACGGGGAAAAGAGAGTAATTTCACGCCATTGTCGCTACAACACAGTGCCATTATGGCGGAGAAACGCGAGGCGGTCCGGTTTTGGGGTACCGGTCCAGTATTGGTGACCCTCCTCTACCATTCCGCTTTCTTTTCTTTCTTTCTGCTTTTCCTTTCAAGTAATACACTTTCCGTTAAAAGTACCGCTTCGAAAGCCAAATAACATCCTTACAGTGAAGGGAAAGAACAAAACAAACAAATAAAAAACAAACAAAACAAAAACAAAACAAAAAAAAAACCCCTGAAGTATTTTCATCACTCACAACATGATTACGCATTGATCGTACTCACGCGATATTACTTGCGGGTTTACTTCTCAGTGAAGACGAACCTATAATATTTTAAATAAACTCGTTTAGGTTTTAAGTCAACCTACCTACAATCGAGGCAAAAATGCGGCGCGACGTCTCAATCAGAGATAACAGAGACCACCCACTATCTATCTCGCACATGTTAAAATGGCGGGGTAACTCCCCCCCCCCCCATTCTTATAATCCAAGTCAATTCAAAATTCGGACATTTTAAGGATCATGGAGACGTGGACACATCGCTTCCTCGCACAGAAGTCTCATTATTGAGTAAAACTTCAGTTTTAGTCATTCAAAGGGGACATTGAACACAACTAAAGAACCCTAATTATTTTCTTCATTCTGTAAAATTGAGCACAGTGTTTCTTAAGGCAACGATCTTTCACGGTTCCTTTGTTTTGTCAGTCGGATTGGTAGTAACGCCACTCGAATTTACGCCTTACAAAAATTTGGTGGAGATTTCAAGAGGATTTCTGATTGCGAGTAAAATCTTATTCGTAGCAAAGGAAAGAAGTTAAGTTGTGTTTTAGCTTACGGAGAGAGAGGTCAAATAATTCAGAGAGGATTTTACCCGTGAAGGCCGATGCTTTACGAACAAAAGTGTTAGCATATTCTTGGTAAGAACAGAGATGGGATTTCGACGCTATTAAAAGGTAGGATTGATAAACAAAAATCAGCGCGAAGCCGAAATAAAAGCCTTCAATCGTTGAGTTATGCAATTTCACGACTTTGAAGTACGATAAGTTGTATTAAAATAACAGAGGCCGTTTGTCATAACATTAAACAGCTCCCGTGTTGATTGTTTGACCATCGACAAAAACTTTGATGCTTCATTCTGATTGGCTGCTGACTTCAACATTTTTGCCAACAGTTAAAACAGGAGCCGTTTGACATGGTTTCGTTGTGTCCCTGAAGAGAGAGAGAGAGACAGAGAGAGAGAGAGAGAGAGAGAGAGAGAGAGAGAGAGAGAGAGAGAGAGAGAGAGAGAGAGAGAGACAGAGAGAGAGAGAGAGAGAGAGAGAGAGACAGAAAGAGAGAGAGAGAGAGAGAGAGAGAGAGAGGGGGGGCAGGGGGGGCAGAGAGAATTTGCCACGAAATTTTAACACAGGTCTCTGTTGTCCTCTGATCTAAATATGAAATGCAATTATCGACTTTAAGAGAACTTTATTTCAACTTTGCAGCCTCAAACGACACGGTCAGTCGGTCATGATGGTAATCGTACAGCGCGGCGCGACGTGGTGGGTTGTGGGAAACTTGGCGTGGCTGCAACACGTCGAGCTGTCTGTGGCGGGCAGGGACGAACGATTAATGACCTTGGTTGACGTATCCCGACACGAAGTTTCAATTAAACATACATATAATGCTCCTGTATATTTCATTTAATTTGACTGATCAAAATCCCAATATTCCTGCCCCCTTTTACAGTCGCGGCAGTCGCGTCGGCTCCGGTATCCTGCTGAAACTCGAGAGTCTGCACTCCCCACCGAGTTTAAAGCGAGGCGTAATTAACATAATTTTCACCTAAATGTCTCTCTTTTATTTTATTTTTATTTGCTTCCATGAAATTATATCACCTTGAGTTTAAATCTGATCTCGAGTCGGTGCCGAGCAATGGCGGCTCGTGGAATGAAGCAACAACAGATTTTCTCCATTTAAAACTACGAAAAATAATCGATCTTCAGGGGATTAACTGAAACCCTCATAAATCGATATTTTTGCATCGGTTCAAATGGCAAGAAATATGGTTGCCAAATAGCACGATCAGCCGCTGATGTCGAGTGAAACTTTTACAATAGTTGATTTGAGACGTTGTATTAAAGACGAATCTGTATATGACTAATTGTTTTGTACGGATAGATAGTCGGGCGATTCATGTCGGAATAATATAAATGACGGTTTTGTGAATCGGTATAAAGCGAATGACATAGAACTAAAGTAAATAAAGGTAGAGCTCGTACCAGATACTGTCGCCAAGCGGAGCGAAAGTATAATCGTTGGAAAAACTCGAAACTTTGAAAATCTTCTCATAAAACCATGAAATATTAACAGACTAATCTAAGAACTTTTTCTCGACGGAATAGGACCCTTCAATAAAAATTACCTCTTCAAATAGACATTAGACAGTATCGGTGGATGTTACAAACTCGATACGTCACTTGAATTACCCGATGGAGGTGATTTACAACAGGGACTAGTGGTGCTATGTATCGGAATGACATTTTGAGTTTGTCTGGAAGTACGCTAAAAAAATCGCTGCTGATGGAAGATTGTCGACAAAAACCTGTTAGCACTACTTATACTCGCGTATAAAGCGTCAAAATGTAGTTTCACATCTGAATGGGTCTGTCTCCATGCTTCAGTCATTTCAAGTTTTAACAGTTTTCAAACGTTCAAAAGCTAAAAGCTGCGAGGTTGAATAAGACAATACATACGAAGGAACTTGAAATTTTTCTCCTTCTTTTTTTCTTGGAATTTTTGTTTTTTGTTTTTTGTTTTTTTTTTGTTTTTGTTTTTTTGTTTTTTTTTTTTTTAAACCGAATAATCAGAGAAAAATCCTCATACCATTTTTCGATGGCTTCACAAACTATCAATAAGGATTACCCAAAAATTTGCAGGTTAACAATAAGAACACGTTTCATAACTGAACATTTTTCTGAGAATCTGATTGCAGTCGAACTTTATTTGAAACAATTTGAATTCGGCACTTTTGTCTCAAAGGCGGTTAGGTTAGATATAATATGTGCGGCGAACGAAAGCTGACTTTGGACTTGCCGAGAGCCTTCGAATGGAGGGCAGAAGTTCAAAGTTTGGTTCTCACTCCTAATTCAAAAGTAATTACTTCTCTCCCCTCATCCCCTTATTCCGTCATACCCATCGCCTGGTGAAAGCAATTAAAACTCAATATCTGTGCAGTATGCATGAACTAAACGTAGTTTACAACTAAAACTTGCATCCATGTGCACAATGCACGCAGATATAAGTATTAACAAAATCATGGTATCCATTCCTGCCTGGGATGCGCGCAAGAAAACTTTTTCAACCTTTCACATATCGAGCTATTTCCTTAAATTATGTAGGGTATAATGTCTCCCTCCGTTGAGTAAGAACACTGTTTACAATCCGATATCGATTTTAGTGCTTATAAGAACGAGCATTGTTGTAAATATGAACTCATTATCTAGGTACTCACATACGAAGGAACTTATTGCAATGGGGATCTAGCTAACTTTTGCTATACGCGATTAAATAATTAATTATTGAGTAAAATCCACCAAAATTTACGACGCGAGCTCATTAAAAAATTACGAGATTCACTCACAGACTCACAAAATGACTTAAAAGTTTGAAGCACAGCGGTGAAGCACCATATAAGTACCACGAGAGATTCCCATCTTTGAGACTTTTTTCAGGGGCTCGATCAAATGGGCGAAAAGTTGGACTTGACTTGAGCAAGCATAACCTCACTCACTGCTTACCAAACCGCATCCATGGCCCTCAAGTCAAGCTCTAGTGTGGCTGAAGTGTCACTTGAAGTGGATTGGTGCTCATCAGTTAAAATAGGCAGAGCTTCAACTTGATTGAGCCTCAGTGTGTTTATAAAGAGAGAGTGACAAATTAGACAAGAATCCCCCATGACACCTGCGATTCTGCGCCTGAGTTGCTCCGTCTTTAAAGAGCAAATATGGGGGAACTACGCATGCAAGTATTTTAGGAAATGCCCATCTAATTTATCTCTCTTTCTCTTTAGAAACGCAGAGAGGAAATTTTCAAAAATAGATAGGACTCTCTAATGGTGCCTGCGTGGCTCTGCCATTACGGCTTAAACTTTAAAATAATTAGGGTGAATTTCGTGATTATTTTAAGTCTACGCATCGTCATTCTTGCTATGTAGTTTTTACGTAAGAGCCAACTATCCAATATATCGCAAGTAGCAAAAGTTAGGAAGAGCCCCATTGTCCTATGCTGGCACTCATAATACGCGTTACAGAAACGACGACAATTTCTTTCAAAACTTGAGAGGTGAATTTAAATATATACTGAAAAAACAAGTTGCCAGAAGCACGATATGTCAACCAATGAAATTCTAGTACTGACCATAACGCTACTATTTTTATCATATTTTGAATTTAGGAATTATTCTTTCAGTGAAACAGGAATAAAAAAATGTTACCCGTAATGAAGAATCTAAACGTCATCTCACAGATAGGCCCGACAGCAAACATTATTTTCACTGCCGCCAGATTTTTGGGAGTTAAACGCTCGAACAATGGTAAATATGCCTGAGTGGCAATGTCCAAAATGGAATAATCAACGAATAGTTAAGTGCCTATGTGGACGAAAATAATTAATCGAGAGTTTTAGCGCGAACACGTCGGTGGATAACCAATTGATTAAAAAGACTTTTCATTCATTAGTCGACAACTATCAGCAGCAAGATGCATTGATACGGCCTTGATTGAGGCTCAAATTAGTCTCAATGCGTCCGTTGTAAACTTTCGTTGAGCTAACGAATAATTTATTGATGAAGCTGTTGAAACTTTTCGCTACAGATGAATGAAATGAAGGCTTTTGAGTAAAAACCAGCAGAAAGGAGGGGGGCGGTGATACTGAGAACTTTCGAATGTAATACTCGTCAATTAAATGAACGCTTTTAAAAAATGTAGCGCTAGCGGCGCGGCGACGAAACGACCGCTCAAAATTGAGCTCACGAAGTGTTCTGATCCAACTTTCAAACATTAATAGCGGCTATTTTCGAAGAAAATATTATTCGGTACAATATTTTTGAATATTTTTGCTCAGAATGGTCGCTAGTTTTGATTTACACAAAAAAATATACCTTGACCGTGGTCCACGCGGCGCGGTGCGCCGTAAGAGAAGTGCCATTTTGTCCTTTCATCAACAATTTTTTCCCTGTTCCGCAGAGCAAAAAGGGACTCTATGCGTAGTGTCTACGTACATTTGGCAACACTGCACGCTTTCAAAATCATTGCGCATTATTAAGCGTATCGAGATTTCGAGTCGGAAGCTGAAAAGAAAAGGACCCGCCAGGAGTTGTGGCCTGTGCGTTATGAGGCGAGGGCGTAAAGAGGGGGAAATTAGGCAAGGCAAGGGCACACAAAATAAAAAAGGGGCGCCACAAAGAGAGGGAGAGATGGAGAGAGTGAATGAGAGAGAGAGAGAGAGAGAGAGAGAGAGAGAGAGAGAGAGAGAGAGAGAGAGAGAGAGAGAGAGAGAGAGAATGAAAGAGAGGGAAAGAGAGAGACTGTGAGAAAGAGGGGAAAGAGAGAGAGAAAGATATGTAGAAATAAATCAATTGATGTATTCGAGACTGCGAGTGAGTAGTGACTTACCGGTGCTGTCTTTCTTGTATTTGGGCCCAATTTGTGCTTGTAAGATGTTCAATCCAGGGACGACGATTGCCGGCAGCGTTCTCGATCGCATTAGAGGCGGGGGCTGCTTCTCTCCAGGGGGCGCCACTGGCTTCAACTCCGGAAGTTCCCCACTGCAACACAACAGAAAAGCAACGGGAACGATAATGAATCGCGTTAGTTAATCACTGGAAATGATACACACGCTGAGAGACGGCGACGACACTGAGTCCCTATCCCTATCCCTGTCCGATGCCCGTCATTTCCCGCGCTTCCCTTGGAGATATCCGGTATTATCACGTCGCGATCCATTAAATAAGCTCACAGTTCGTCTTAGATTTTCAATGGAAATCTTGGATTTTGTTCTCCTTTTCTTAATCTATTAGAATCTTGGTCATTTTAAAAAGGTCACCTATCAATTCTGATACTCTCTTTGCCTATTTGAACTAGAGCTGGTGTTTTGTAAATTTTTAATGGCACACTAGAAAGAAAGAACATCTTCTAAACACGATCAGGATGGGAGACATGAAGACACCATCAGTACAAAAACGTGTTCTGAACGTGCTCGGAACGTGTGCAGAGCAAGACGCATACTATGATGGTTTGAGACCGAAAAAAAGTTGTCAAAAATCTTTGAAAAAAAAAAAAATCATAAAAATTCATCATTTTCGACCTTTTGAGCTTAATATAAAAACTGCCAGTGACATTCCTAGGTTTAAATTACTATTCAAAATTGTTCTCTGTGATTAAAATTGGGCTTGAAAATTTATAAGAGGTGAGTTCGTGAGAAATTTTCTTTTTGATTTTTGCCCCATTTTTTTTTGAAAATCTCAGACCACAGTGCGACGTGCTGGGTTTCTGCCACAAACTTCCGTGTCAACAACCTAATCCGGTTGTGCTCAGAACACATTCCAGTAATAATGTTTTAATATCGCCCATCTTAATCGTTTCCAAAACATTTTTTTTCTTTTATTTTATTAATAGATGCATGATTCCACCAATTTACTAAAATATTACACAGTTCAGTTTAGTGTGTTACTGTAATACACGAAAATACTCGCATCGGCAATCTCTCTTAATTGAACTAGAGCTGGATCTTTGTGCGAATGTATGTTTCAACCTTTTTTTCAATTCACTAATGATTCCACCGCACTAATTTACCAAAAGATTACACGGTTCAGTTCAGAGTTTGACTGTTATGCACAAAAATACTCGCAACTGTCATTTTTTCTCAATCGGTGGAATAAAACACGTTAAACTATCAAAATATCGGAAATTTTTTTCAAGTCCAGTGACGACTCCATTGGCCGAGATAATCTTACAGATCAGAGTATTTTCGTTCATTACAGTTCTACGCTGAACTAAACTGTGTAATCTTTTGATCAACCAATCATTATCATCGGTTTATTGAAAATGACTTTTAACAAGCACATAACGGTAGCTCTGCGCTTCGAACCAAAGTGATTATATCAAGTAGACCGTGCACAGTTCTCACGAGCGAGCGGTGGCAATCTTTAGTTATTCGCATGTGATGAGTATGGAGCGATGCGGCGAGGCGCGGCGCCGAAATGCCATCGATGACTTATTCTTAATCTACACCCAAAAAAAAATGTTCATAGGATGTATTGATGAAAAATATGGTATTAAATATAATCAAAATGGCAGCTCCGCTTGATTTTACGCATTGGCGGGTCTAGGAATCTATCCTTCTTTCTCTCCTCCCATTAAAGATTATGAGTGGGTTAGAAAAGGACAGATTAGGGGCAGTGACGTGACTTTTGCCCCCGCCTCCTCTATCCTTTTCTAACACATGCATTCAAACGGCCGGAGAGTGAGAAACACAATTACCTGGATCCGCTGGTGATTTTACGCAGAATTTGAAGTACGCAGTAGCTTCAGGAACTACTACAATACGTGCATCGGACCGTGCATGTCCCGTTAAAAAAAGGTGTCGAGTAAGCAGGACGATGATTCTTTTATTATTTTATGCACGGAAAAAAAAAAAAAAAAAAAAAAAAAAAAACCCAGGGCGGAATCTTCTTTTCTTCTCATCAAGAGATATGTGGATATGGATGACACTCAACAGCCATGTGCAGGCGCGGGCGGGGATACAGGAAAAAGAAGAAAAACTGTTGAGGCGAAACGACCTGAATAGATTTTCCTGCAAGACCTCTCCTCGTCCCTCGATTCAGAATCACAAGTCTGTCGCGTTTCCGCGAAATACTCGATTCGCCGCTCGCCTGACCTGGAAGACTTTAAATTGGCGCGAGGCGCGGGCGTGGTAAGAGAATCAAGAATCAGGAACGGTCGGTGTTAGGGGGGAGGGGATGGGAGGGGGGGGGGAGGGGGGATAGAGGAGGAGAGGCATATGCAAAACTGCAGAGAGTCAAAGGCGGAAAAGTCGCAGCACTCTTGATTGCGGTATCAGATTATCCTCTCGGCCCCATACGGGAGGCGAATGAGCGAGGGAGGGGGAAGGGGGGAAGACGCATTCGTCATTCGCTATTCGGCTCGAGGGGCGAAGCGAGAGAGAGAGAGAAGGAGAGAAAGAGCGAGCGAGAAAAAGAGGGAGCGGGAAAGAGAGAGAGGGAGAGGAAGATAGTGTGAGAGGGGGGGGGTGCGAAAAGGAGATCGAAGGGGGGGGGGGGGGGGGGGTGAGAGTGAGAAAAAGGGTGAGCGAGAGCCAGAGAAAGAGTGTGAGAGGAAGAGAGAGTGTTGCAATATGAAAAACAGCGGATTATATGCGCAGTTTTTTGTTTGAGGCTTTCAATCAATTTCGCGCGTATATTCGCCTGAATCGTGTCGCAAGTTGGTCGTGACATTTTCGTTGTTAGAGCCGCGAGAAGTTTCTGTTGCGTATTGTAAACGAGCCTGTGAATTCGCAACAGGCTTCTGAACAGAAAGGATACGTAACTAACTATTAGAGAGACGTAGAGAAGAATAGATTCAGAAGATAAAGAAAGAAAGTAAAGAAGATAACAAAAATGTACGGAAAATATAGGAAAGGCGGGATATAAGGAGTGAAACATTATGCGTAGCAATAATACAAAAATTTGGTCGTCTTCCTCAAAATTTTATATTTACTTTTTCAATCATGTCGTCAAGATTCAAACCACGTATTTCCGTTGAAAGTTCCTGTTATCTTTAAAACTTGTCTTTGTCATTCAATCTATCATACTGGCAATCTAGCACCGTTCTAGTTCGTCCGTTTAAACCCATGAAAAAAATCGAAGTATTGAGTGTGTTCGGTGGACACTTTCGCATTCGACTTTTTATGGACAATGGACCAAAAACAAAGTTCCTAAACTGCACGCTACGCCACTGCAATTCTATTGTAATTTCCAATTGAAAATACCACGAGAAATCTTCATCTCGAACTCTAACCATATTTCTTGGAAGTCGGTATTTTCATTTTAATTCGAGACTCGATCTAAACTAGCGGCTGTCATTTAAAGTTCAAATAACCCGTAAAGTTCTTCACCATTCGAACTAGATATTTTCACCGGGAAAAAAAAATTAACTTCATTGCCACATATTTACTGACATTTTTAAATTCACCGATGATTCCATCAGTTGAAAAAGAAAGATTACACAGTTCGGTTTAACGTGCGAATGTAATACGCAAACATACTCGGATTTGTAATATTTTTTTAAACGGTGAAAGTGTCACTAACTTTTAAAAAAAATTGCGGATATTTTGATAATTTAGCGATGATTCCAACGATTGAGAAAAGATTACAGATGCTCGAGTATTTTCGTGGATCACAGTCACAAAACTGAACTGAACTGTTTAATATTTTGGCCAGTCAGTGAAAACGATCGGGGGATTAAAAAATTGCATTAAATATAGACATACAAATCGGCAGCTCCGTCTTCTCGCTGAACTGAATGGGATCCAACTATACGTAACTCGGAATGCATAGTATAGCATAATGCAAATTTCAGATAATTTTACACGGCAAGTTTTTATTTTGAGTGCGAGTTTAGTTGTCTTTTCGATGGATGAGAATCTCTGTGTAAAGTAGGTTACACAAGCGAGAAAAGTAAGGAGAATTGAAAAATGAGCATTCATAAATCAAGCTAATCTCTCACCCTGGGAAAATAAACGAGCTGAAATAAAAAAAAAAAAAAAAAAAAAAAAAAAAAAAAAAAAAAAAAAAAAAATGTTCATTCGGATCTGGAATGAGCTATTAAACCAGTACCCTTGATAAAAAAAAAAAAAATATTGATTGACTATTATTGGAAAATATTAACTTCCATGTTGGAAATGGGGTGTTCTTTAATTTTTCCACTTCTCGTCTTATTTTCATGATAAAAGTTATGAATGATATTTTAAACATTTGTGCCGATCTTGATGATGGTTTAAGTTCTTATACACGTACAGTTGGGGACGCAGAAAGAATTTCAAATGAATCCTTAGATTTAAGAGTGGGTAGGCCACATGCATTGCTTACATTCATAAGTATTGCGGATAGCTTCCTGGATAATGATTTTCTCCTGGATGGAGTCGTTCTCGTCTGACATTTTTTTAAGTAGTCCATACGAGATCGGAACTCAAATACAGTTTTTTTTATAGAAGAGGTTTTTTCTCTCATTTTCTTACTTCAAGAATTTCAAACGATTAAGCACATGGGAACCGAATATTTCAAAACAGGTTTTACTTTTTATCATCTGTATTAAGTTTTTTCGATATCTATTTTTCCAAAAAGAGTGACTAGTATTGTTCCAAAAAATTAAATAAATTGGAAAAAGATTACTTTTGCTTTTTTTTCTGACGTTTGCCATTGAAATAAGAAGAATTGAACCCAGTGGCGGCTCGTGATATGTGGCAACCATGCTTTACGTAGGTTTAGCTGGAGAGAATCCATTGTTGCCAGATTTGCAAGAGCCACCACTGATTGAACCACTGATCCTTAAAAAAATATACAATTTCCTAAAAAGTCATGTTTTGAGACAGTTTCTATCTCAAACCTGAGAGATTAACAAACATAAAAAGCCTAATAAACGTACTAACAACTACATAAGATCAAAAGTTTGTACCTAAAATACGTGAAAATTAGCATGAAGATAGGCTAACAGTTCCTTAGATGTTATGAAATCCAAAACTATAGTGAAAAAAAAGAAGAGTTTTACGCAAAAAAAAAAAAACAAAACAAAACAAAACAAAGAACAAAAACTGGATCGGTACTAATAAAATTATGGGATTGATTTAGACAGTAGACACCCCTTCCCCCTATCCTTGCAAGGGTTGACCAAACTCCAATCTATACTATGTTTTTATTACTGTATATAGGCAACGTAGAAACTTTGAAGGCACATCATTGTTCAGAAAATTGTTTGTAAGCATCAGTTATCAAAACCTAATGAACTTTTACAACTCATCATTTATCGAGTTATCTCTCTCGAATTGCGATGGCGATTGCGATCTCCTATGGCGATGGCGTATGACCGAATGCATTTACTATACAGTTTAAACAAACAAAGATGCAATTTTGATGATACCCACAAACCTACAACCTTCCACTAGGAGTTGAACACTGGCCGGGTTACCCTTGGACTGCGCTCATTAGGGAGCTACAAATCTGACGCAACCCTTGCTCATGATTAATGTCGCAAGAGCAACAAAGATAATGTTTTCTCCTGGTCGAATGAAAAACTTGTTGCAATCTGTTTTCACGGCACGGGATGGGATTTCGTGCAAAATTTAAGCTTGAACTTTAATATTCTCTTTAGAAAATAGCTCTACCTCACCGCCGCACCGCCCATCCGGAGCACCGTATGGATGGAGGTGTTAAACTTTAAAGTAATCGTCTGAAGTTTTGTTTTATGTGGTTACCGGTTCCTTTCGACCACTTAATGCGCGGCGTAAAGTTGTTCGAAATCCCACATTTGGCAGGAATCTATTCAGTTGACCCGATTCTTTGCATTGACTCGTTCATTTTAATATTTTCATTACATTTAGGGTTACAAAATCTCGACTTCCAAAAGCGGGTCATTTTGAATACACGTAATTCTGCTTAAATGTCATGCCCTTCAAGAAATACATAGGGTCTCTCGAAAGTACCGATGTACTGACGCTGTGATGTAATTTCAAAACTGAACAAACTAACTATCGAAATGATCTTGAACTCATTTAAAAAATCAACTTATTTTCTATCGATTGAGCTTAAGATGAGCCCATTCGGTCAAAAATTAACGAAGTTATATAAATGATCTTGAACTCATTTAAAAAATCAACTTATTTTCTATCAATTGAGCTCTTAAGCTCATCTTAATGAGCTCATTTGGTCGAAAATTAACGAAGTTATATGACAGTTTGAAAAAAAAAAGAGAAAGAAAATTGAACCCAACGGATTCTTCTTTAAGCATATACAAATATGTTCTCGCTGCGAAAAACGAAACACTAAAGTGCTCGATGCTTTCTTTCTTCGATCACACCTTGGCAACACCGAAAATACTCAGTTTCGGAGCGCCTTTGGGTAAAGCCTATCTAATGCGAATGAGGCCGTATCCGGAAAAAGGACCCATAAAACAACGGGTGAGCTCTTTCTGAGAAACCAGCATTGCGATAGAGTAGGAACTTTTGTTTGAAGAGCGCACCTCTTGTTTTATGGGCCCTATTTCTGGATACGACATCAAATGTTTAGTTTGAAATACATCATTCGGAGGGTTTTTACAAGACAAAAAATGGAAAAACCCCAACTTCTAAAATTTTCCATTATGAAAATACATTTTCTAGGAGAGAAGGAGCAGGAGCAACGTAAGAAACGCCCGCACGCGAAATTAAATGATAATCTGAATACGCCAACTATTAACCAAATCATTCAAAAGAACGATTAACTTATTGAACGAATCGACTAGTCGAATCTCACACTAACGCATCCCTAAGGACGTGATTGCGCAAGATTTGCGTACTTACATTCAGCGTTTGATGATCCGTTTATCATCTTAGATTAATGTTCAGAGTTATGGGGTTAGGGGTTGAGAGGAGTCTAATCACGACCGATCTATTTCCATCACCAATCAACCGACAGTTGCCAACTTAAAATTGTAACCGTTTATTTCGAATACCAAGAGCGTAACGCGTAACTATACGTCAACAGAGGAAATATCCTACTGTTACCAGAATGCTGGACACTGGTATTTGTATCTTAGTTAATTATTCTTGAAACTTTTGAAGAAACTCTAGTAATATGACCAGATTCTCATTGGCCCTCGTGTAGTAAAGTGGCAACAACGGACATTCTCTATTTAAACTTAGACAAAATAATTGATCTTCCGGGGATTCACCGAACCCCTAAGGAATCGATACTTTAGCATAAGTTCAAATGGCATGAAACGCGGTTGCCACATAGCATGAGCCGCCATAGCAGATTCTGAAAGAAACATCAGAACTTTTCGATAAAAGTAGTGGAAATTCCTCGGTTGACACACGGTTGTGCTTCAAGTAAAATTATTAGAATTTAGGAATTGTATTTCTTAGTTTCTCAGTCTTCGCATCAAACAAAATAATTAGAGCTTGTTTTAGAAGTGTAAGCGCACTTATCGTTAGACCAAAATCTCTAGCGAATTTTCAATTTTCATTCTTTCAAATGAAACAAAAATTGCCTCCGACTTAAAACTTTTGATTTCTAAGCATTTTTCAAGAAAAAACCACCCCCCCCCCCATATTCATTTTCATTAATTTTATTTTTGTAACAAGAGAAATAATGTTGACGAATTCCAAAGATTATCGGTTTAGGAGCGCTTACACTTCTGAAACGCCCTCTATAAGAAGAAAAAAGTTGAGTAACTGACCAATTGTTTTTGTTTTTCACATTCTGTTGCAACTCCGCATTCTGCAACCCCGACGGAACGCAATGATCTTTCTCAGGGATTACGTGAGCCAAGTCAAAGCTTAGGGAGAGAGAAAAAGGGAGAGAGAAAAAAGATAGTGAGAGAGAGAGAGAGAGAGAGAGAGAGAGAGAGAGAGAGAGAGAGAGAGAGAGAGAGAGAGAGAGAGAGAGAGAGAGAGAGAGAGAGAGAGAGAGAGAGAGAGAGTGAGAGCGAAAGAGAGAGAGAGGGGGGGGGAGACGGATAGCTTGAAGGGCGTTTAAGACAAAGATCGTCGTAGCCAAAACTTAGTATCAAGATCCTCTGCGACACGGGATTTCAAGCTGAGAAATCCTCGGACCGCGACCACACGACCAAAGCAGCGGACCGTTCGCGAAAGAAAAATATTGACTCAAGCACAAGCGATCCGCAAACACCGAGTCGAGCGTCTTTGGCGGGAAGCAGAAAATACCCTCTTTCTTTCACAAGTGTCTCTATACGCGCGACTAAAATCAAGATCCCAATATTAAGAGATGTTTCCGGTCTTTACTTCCTTCACAATGCGGAAGGGATAAGACGAGACGATCTGCAATTTATTTTTGCACACTAATAAGAAGGAAGAGTGACGACAAAAAAGGATGTGCGTGAAGTGAAGTCAAAGAATTAGGGTCTTCCACTAAAAATGATGCAGACTACGAATGTCCACATAGTAGTAGCCAGCCAGGATTTTTTTTTCTCTCTCTCTCTTTGACTACTAAAAAACAGGTGTTAGAAAAGGGTGGAGATAGGGGCCGTCACGTGACTTCAGCTCCTATTTCTATACTTTTTCCGCACATGCAGACAAGTGAGGAAAGAGAGAGAAACACACATTCCTGTCTCCCTGACTACGGCTAGGCTATTTGAATGTCTAATTATTTCTTGTACGCAATGAAGAGTAAACTGTAAAACTCACCTCGCACGATTTCGTCAAATGAGAGAAAGCCATTGAGACGCATGTGATAGATGCGCAACAGTTTTAAGCAATACATAGACTATAATACATTTTATGTACCAACAGAGGAGGTAGGAAGCGGAGGCAGCGTGTTGAATTTCAATTCAAATTTTGCTCTTAACATGAGAAGTATGGCTTTGCGGCATATATCTAAAGTTGTAAGCACGAGAATGGGTCTGTTGGAAACTAACTAACTACAGATGGCTGAAGTATCGGTAATATTACAGTGGTGGATCCAGGAAGTTTTTATGGGAAAGATAAAAATTTGCGACTACTCAGGAAGCAATTTTGGGTCAATTTTCCGCTGAAAACTAAGATTATGAAGCACATGCTCCCATACCACAGAATAATACAATCAGAAGGGAAACTCCCATAAGAGCCAATGGAAACAAGATTTGGAATTTACTGGCACAAACTGGCAACTGTGCCTACTCACTTCTCAAGATGGCGGACATGCTTTTTCAGGCTATACAACCAATCACAACTCGGCCAGTTGCCGAAGATCTGCCGAAGATTGCCGAAGATACTCACTTTCGAACATGGCGGCCCGAAGTAAAGAATGTTTCAAAATGTATTAGAGTTTCCCTTCTGATTGTATTATTCTGTGCCCATACTCTCCTTCGATCCACCGCTGGGTAGACACGTAAATAATCAAGATAAAAACACCACAAGATGAAGCTAATCTTCCAAAAACTGTCCGTTAACTTTAGGAAGTCGCTTACAATTAGACGAAAATAATTCGAGAATCACCTCTAATAAAAAACCATCAAGAAAATCGTACCAACTAATTTATTGTTTCATCAACTGCCAACGACCCTCACAATGTTTTTGGGATTAGATAATCGGAAAGGTATGACAGATAAACAATTTTAAAGTTACTTGGAGGGATAGGGATGTTACAGGTTTCAGATTCACAAAGCTAAGATACTATAATGCACCAGAATTAGTACCATCCGAAGAAACTCACAAATCGACGTGTGAAGGAAACCTGATATAGAAGGAAAAAGATGCTTGAATGAATTTTAAAAGCCAAAACGAATGCCAATGATGAACTAGCAGAAACAAAGATATCGGATCTCGTAAAGCGAAACCGATACTTGAAAACCTTCCTTTGAGGGGGGGGAGAGATGTGCCGTAAAAGTTTTCCCACAGTTCAGCTTATGATGGGCTGAAGGCTAAAAGTCACCTGATAATGTCTTTGTTTGCACAAATTCAAGCCTGGCGGGGGGGGGGGGGGTTGTTAACATGCCCTCCCCCTAAGTTTATACACTTTCGAATAAATTAATGTTACTATCCAAGAGCCGGGATTCGATAGTTAAGGGCGGTACATATTCTACCAGGCAATTCTTTTTCTTTTTCTTTTTACGTAATTGGGAAATTCCTCCATAGTCAGGCGGCTCAAGCGTCTTTGTATTATTCGTTGAGATAACGTATGATAAATGGTTCTCGAGCAATAAGTGGATCTGCTTCTTGTGCACGGAAAATGCGGGCCCGGAGCTTTTAATAAAAGTTCGGTAGTCGATGCCGCAAGCTCACCGCACGCGGCGCGGGCTGCGTTTCCTGAAGCCAGCCTCGACTTTCAGGACAAACAACGTAAGCAAGCTACGACGACAGTGTATAGAGTAAAGATCCAGCCTTGTTATATATAGTAGCGTCTAGCTACTCTAAAAAGATTTATATTTTTCTTTTGGTGAGCGCAACGATCATCGTGCCACGCCTGCTGTGAGAGAGGCCACGCCGCGCCGCGGTTGCTTGGAGCACGACATTTTTAGCATTTAAATTAATGCGTAAATACTTGTCGGATATTGGATTCCTCTTATCCTGTTTCCGTTCACCTCTTTTTTCCAGGATGGAGAGGTAATATAACAACATTTCTACTCGTTTCTCGTTACATGTGGATCCTCGTCAGGAATAATTCCTTGATTCTATAATGTTGACTTTTGAGCGATTTTTATTTCAAACGTTGGGCCGAATTTTAAACCGTTCCTTGAAATTTCCTTAAAATTTCCTTGAAACTTCCTTGACTTGAAAAAAAAAAAACCGTTTGATACACCGAGATTGGTGGAGGCACACAGGAAAAACGCTTTGGTGGCTCTGTCAAAACCTTTGGTAGAAAAATGACCCAGCATTCCAGCAAAGGACTTTAGTATGGAGTTAACCAAAGGTTTTGTACGCCTAACTATAAAGAGATTTTGCTGGGTGAACCAAAGATTTTGGTTGACTCAATTCGAGTCTTTTACTGGTTCGTTGTTATACCAAAGCAAAGGTTTTGTCAGCGCTACCAAAGTGGTTTTATTTCTGTGCAGTCGAGGACAAGTTGGAGGAGGTTTTAACTTTAAAGGAAACAATAAAAAAAACGTATTTTAAATTTTCCAAAGAAGTTGGTCTAATGAAATACATCGACTCGAGGTTTACGGTCCGAATTTCAACATTTTTCTCTTAACTTTTTCAAGATCTCTTCAGTTAATCGTCATTTTTCAATTGGTAGCTTTTGCAGGATCTGGTTGGAGCGAGTGACGTCATGCTAAAGCCCCGATCTTATGGTCGCTGTATCTTCGCAACAAAGACGAATTTCGAGAAACGGATTTCACTTCCTTCCGCTCATGACTCACTTTCTCTATCGATTCCCGTGCTTAACTCAACTCGAATTTTTTGGGGTTTCGTCCCCTTCATGACAGTCCGTTTTCATCGTGGGAGAAATGGAGCGAAATGGAGAGAAATGCAATAATTTCGTTTGAACGTTGCGTTAAACATGCGCAAGCAAGCAAGCACGTGCAGAAAATGCTTTACAACTAACACACTAAAGCAAATTGAATTTCACGCCTTCTTACCCGAGGGTTAATATATTATCAAACGAAAATCAAACGCCAGCATCAAACCGCGCGTGGAAACTTGGAAAGGGAGTACACTATCTAAACGCCACTGCGGGCTCAATCTGCCCGTGACTCGTGAAGCAGCTTCCAACCCGTGCGTTTACAAGTAGGTTTGCCGGGTGATTCAATCATGCGGCAAGTTTTCAAGGTCAAAACACGGTTAAATGAAAACGCATGGATGTCTAACGCACTCTAGCTCCCACTTAAAACTGTCAAATTTTCAGGGAGCCGATTTGATCATTTTTGCTTGCGGTTACAAGACTTTTCGTCCTTTTTTTTTCGTCCAAGACATTTAGTCCTTGATAATTTGTCCTTTCAATTTTCGTCCCTTAGCACAATTGGTCCACTCATTATTATTGTCCTCGACTGTAACGTCCATGAGTTTTTAGTCCAATTAATTTTAGGTTCAGAGAATGTCTTTTGTCCTGTAAGTTTAGTCCAATGTTTTTTGTCCTCAAAAAAAAGTTTGGTTCGTCCAATACACATTTATGTTCGTTTTCGTTGGTTTACAAGTAAAATTTGTGAGTCTTTATTTCAATACCAGAGAACGTATATTCAATTGGATTTAACCACTTTATTCAATGCAGTAAAAAGTATTTCTCAGCAACTATTTTTGAAAGAAACAACCCCACTCAATATTTTACAGTGTTAGGTTCTATGTTACCAGAAAAATACAGTCAGACTTGAAATCTGAATTTTTCGAGGTCATTAAGTACACGTAGGTATCAAATGTTTAATTTGAAAATCATTCAACCGTTTCGTATTTTTCTTTATTCATTCTGAAAATTTCATCAATCCCTGGTAAAAAATTTTCATTGGCGATCAATAAAAAGATTCCAATTCTCCATGAAATCATTATGAATATTACATTGGTCGCCAATGAAAAATTCATTGGTCACCAATGATTTCATGGACAATTTGAACCGTTTTATTGGTCGCCAATGAAAAACTTTTACCAGGGATGAGTAGCGTGTCCTCATAGTTGCAAAATTGCCTTGAATGGAAGGTATAGGTGTATAATACGGCAGTTAGTGTGCGTCTCGTTTCCGAATAGCGCAACAATATTTCTATTTGTAGAAACAACTGTTGCTATAAAATATCGCAATGCAGCTTAATAAAAACCTTACTTTTCACTTTTTTTCCTGGGATTAGCATTTTCTCAAAAGATAAATAAAAAACACCTAGTAGTAATACAATATACGCATATTAATTTGTTTTTGGTAAAATTCTATTTCTTCATATTATTTTACCTGTAAACTAACGAAAAGGAGCATTGGACGAAACCAACTTTTTTTAAGGGCAAAAAAAAAATTGGACTAAAATTACAGGACAAAAGGCATACTTTGGACAAAAAAATAATTGGACTAAAAACTCATGGACGTTTCAGTCGAGGACGAAAATAATAAAAGGGCCAATTGTTTATAGGACGAAATTTGATTGGACGAATTATCAAGGAACAATTTTCATAGGACGAAAAAAAAGGGACAAAATCGAGTGGACGAAAAAAACGGGAAGAAACGTCTGTTAACCTTTGCTTGCATAGAAACGTTCAATAGAGACGCAGAGTAGAGCATTGTATGTACATATTGGTTTTAGGCGAACTATTATTCTCCTGGTTTTGTACCTGCTCAAATTCGAACGTGACTTATGATTTTTTGAAAATTGGTCTTATCAAAATATCATACTTAATAACTTGCAACAAAAAATCGCAGACAGCCTTCCTAAGTGCACGCGATATTTGGTTAGGTGTGTTATTTTTCAAGACTCGTAAAAAAATGAGAATTTTCATTTGAAAATTTCAACGTAGGGGACAAAAATCCCTATATTTTTTCAGAAGGCACCAACAAAAAATATTTGCCTTGTTACGAGAGGAGCGTCCTCAAAGACCCTATACAACCATAGATAAAAAAGTCCTACGAGTTTGAGTTTTTTGAAATCTATAGAAAACTAAGAATTTGAGTTATTTGTGATTTCTGATAAGTTTTGGTGCATGGTGTATTTGCAAGTTAAAATACTCCATTAACCAAAATAATTAAAAAAAAAAAAAAAACAAAAAAACAAAAAGTACTTCAATTTTCTCTATAAAAAACACACTATTTCAGACCCTTATAATTGCTACAGCCCCATTGTGACATCGAGAGGTTATTTTTAAAACTTTCTCTGGGTGTGGGCGTAGACTTTTAAAAACTATGAGCAAGTGCATCGTTATTTCGGCATCATTAATTCACACCAGTCAAAGTTGGTAACAGAACGAACCAACCGGCATGCACCGCGTCTAGAAAAGTTCTGTTAGAGTTTGCGACCATTACGTCATAATTCAACAATAATCATAAGTGCTTCGCGTCCCAAGGGCGGAATGAACAAGCACTCTGCGGAGATATGATTCTGGGAATCGGCAACTACACTAACACTAACAGTGTCAATTACACCGATTCTCCTCCGAATCACCTATCGCGTCCGTTTTCTATTGATAGCCCGAGATTGAATCGGTGACAAAGCTCCTCAAAGGTCATTGACGCAGGGATAGGAGACACAATCGATGGGACAAAATCAATTGCAATATAGGGAGGCGAGAGATGAGGGTGAAGGGGGATACGGAGGGAGGGGGGAGGAGAACGGATGGACGAATGTTTGTCCAGTTTTAAAGTTGATTAATACAAGGGATCGATTGGAAATCCTTTCTCGAAGGGCCGGCGAGAGCTCCTCAAATAAGATGCCAGAGGATGATACAGAATTAGAAATTTATACGGAGCTATAGGACTCGCGAGTTGCGAGTTGCGGAACGGGTGAAGAAAGGAGCGATTGACAAGAAATCGATTACCCTCGCGCGCTGGAGGCTAGAAATGACGAGGCGATGCCATATCGGAGTGCGACAATCAACACTCAACAGTATCGCAAAACCATGATGCATAGAGTCCGTCCGATGCCTTCGATATTCTAAAGGCCGAAACATCCAAATCGGAAAGACCCCCATTAATGTGATGCAATGTTGCCATATGGAGAACAAATAAAATGAAGATAAACACTTCGAAAATTAACCTCTTGAAAGCAGTCAAAGCGCTCTTTGCATGATCAAACTGGTTTGATCGATCGAGTAATCGATGAGCCGAAATCGACCACAAGCGGCAGATGAACCAACCGTTTGCGTGCTCAGCTGATGTTTCGTTCGTCAAACAATTAACTGTGTAGTTTTATGGCCCGTTAAACTACACAGTTATTTGAGGATGAACGGTGGGTCATCTGTTCACCAATTTCAGTCAATGAAAACAATAAAACCCGTTTTTGAGGTGTTGTGGTTAAGATTATGTTTGAATTGTTGAAGCGTCAAAGTTGGTAATCCTGCAGTTTGATCAAACCCGTTTGAGCGTGTACGAAGGCACATACAAACCTGATCTGGCCACACGGCTGCAATTTTTCACTAAAATTAACAAAAGCCTACAGTTTTGGGCTATATCTTGAGAATTCAAAATTGGTCATCTGAAAAGGCCTGAATAGATATAGTGCAGAATCGACTGCAGCAGAGGTTCACTTTACTCTCGCAGATTCATCAGCTCAACACAGCGATCTGATTTAGCCTATTGTTGAATGGCGAACACCCTCCTATTAACCTCCAGCGGGCCGATCATTTACTTCATCGTTGAACCGATCGTTAAGACTAGGTATGAGTGATTCTATTGGTCGATTATTGTAAAACTTAGCGATTGCTATGGTAACCATCGTTATAGTGTCCGTTTTTTAAAGGTTACTCATGAATAGCCTTTATAAAACGAGACTCATAACGATGGTTACCATAGCAACAGCCAAGTTTTGCAATTTTCGACCAATAGCATCACTCGTAGACAGTTTTAACTATCGGTTTAACGATAAAGTAAATGATCGGCCTCCAGGTCTGCCCCCTGGCTCTGTGTTTACCGAAAATCAACATTTAACATACCAGGTTAACCCAGAGAGCTGTGTTGAAGTTGTCGTTTTTTTTTTTTTTTTAAATCCGTGAGATTAAAATTTGCCTTGAATCTACCCTCAGAGACTAACAGAGTAACTACTCAACAGCGGGCCAATCTTTGAAATCAGTGGATAAAACTGGTAGACTGAATAAATGAAGGGCTCCTATTGGTCTCTCTAAAGTGTTCATCGAATTATATACCTCTGCAACCAAGCATCCCTCCGCTACATTCGGTAAGCTATCGGGTTTTATCGGCTTGTTTCAAGCAGCCGATAGTTTATCAAATGTAGCGCAGGGATACTTGGTTACAGAGATATATAATTCGATAAACATTTTTCAGGGACCAATAGGAGCCCATCATTTATCTGGTCAAACGACAAACTATCGCGCGACATTTCACCGCGGACATTTCACCGCCGCGACATTTCACCGCTACGACTTTTCACCGCTGGGAAAAAAAAAAAATTATAAATAAAGAACAAAAACAAAAAAGAGTAATGAACAGAAGAAAAATTGCAACTATTCCTTCACACTTTACCAGGCTTAGGACTGGCCAAAACAAATATGCATAAATTACTTTTTTGGGGGTATTTCGCCTGAAACTTTCCCGGTTGCGGAACATGGTTATGCACTCCGACCTCTTTCACCACTTTTTCTCCGACGGAATGAATTCTGCCACGGCATCTTTCATCTCGGCTCCAAAAATTGACGCACTTCCATAAATCTTTGGCACCAATGCACTTTTTGTGGGTAAACAAGTAACCATTGTAACCTAATTTTCCCTTCCCTTTACTACAGTTAATAATCTCGGCAATTTTTTTTCCATAGTGGAACATAAAAAATAGGACCGTCAAAAAGTTTAAAGCTATGAGTAAAACAGATTTTCAGTCTGTCTAAACTATTAAAAACTATGCAGAAAAAAAAAAAAAAATTAAAAACGATAAAAACACCCTCTCTGTCTCACCTCTCTGCACTCTTTCTAATTCATCATGTGTCTTCATACCTCCATCTACTCTGTACCTTCTTCCCCTCTTCTCTATTATAAGCTTATTCTTTTTCCTCTTCTTCCATTTCCTTTATTCTCTTTTTTTCTTTTCTTTATATATTTTTTTTTTTTTTTTGGGCGGTGAAACGTCGCGCGGTGAAATGTCGCGCGATAGTTTGTCATGGAATCCATTTATCTAGCCAACCAGTTTAACCACTGATTTCAAAGATCGGCCCGCAGAGTAGTAATTCACACCAAATAATGCTACCGCTGTGACACAAGTTCGAAAGGAAAGTCTTCTCTAATTGACCATTTATGTAGTGACAATATTTTCAAAGAAGAATTAGCCATGATTATTGATTAGTACGCAACTCCACCATTACGATCGCGCGAATAGAAGCAACTTTTTGAGTTTAGGAGTGGATTTTGTGAGTTTTCAGTGCGGTAACGTCGTATTTTTTTGGCAGGTTTTTACAACTGCGTTGCTTATGAAATCACCTATAGCAAAAGTCTGCGACAGCCCTATTATATACTAACGTAAGCCATATCAATTTTTTGTGAGCTCTATCCACAAAGTCACGTATGATTGCAGGCAACCGGTAGAAATAAACTCGATTGCAGAGAGCCGAGAACACTACTGACCACCAGAGTTGGGTAAATAGGAGTGTAGGTAATCGATTACACGATTACTGGGTAATCGGTAATCGTCAAACCTTTGAATGGTAATTACATGTATTTTTCACTGCGATAAATAGTAAACTTTAGGGTCTTTTCGAATATAATTAAACCATGTGCAACTAATATGATAGGTGGCTTGTAAAAAATCAGCCCTGATTACCATAGAATCCCCCTCCGAAAAAACGACAGTTACGATTACGTTATCGATTATACCACCCTCATTTACCCAGCTATGCTGACTACTCGTTCATTATTCTTTTTTCGACTATAGACATCGAACATTTTTGCAACGTTGTTCAATGCTTTCTCGACCCAAAAAAGAGTTGAAGGAGCTGAGTTAGTTCGACGCCGGCGCGGCGGTTCCACGATGGGGTGAAATATGAAGAGTGGCTAAAAATATCTTAAATACTTCCGTCAATACTCGATACTCCTACCTAGAGATATCTTTTTTCTCTCGCTTTCTTGCGGGGAAAAAAAAAAAAAAAAAACAGAAAAACCACTTACGAAAGGATTAGTAGTAAATTTACATGGGTTTCAAGTATCGTTCAGAACCATCGTTACTATAGAAAGTAACCAATCTTTTCTCGCTCGGTTGCACCCTAGGAGGTACACTAGGTAAAGCTTGGTGCAGCTGCGGGAGATGAATTAAAGGGTGGTAGAAAAAATACCCACTCCCAACATCATTTTAGTCTCGGCAACCTCAATGGGAGAAAACGATCAGGAGAAGGAAAATATGCAATATGCAACTATATAACGTTATTCATCATTAAGGGTCAGATTGAAACTAAATTTCAATTTGTGAAAAATGCATCCCGCTAACGTAGACTAGACCGAGGTTTACACAGCTAATTTAAATGACTTCAACACTGAGGTTGTAAAGGTTCCGCTTCGTGCTTTTTCTAGGATTTTTTCGAGTCTCCCTGTTATTTAAATTTTCAACATTTTCATAAAGGATAGATGCAAAACGACTTTCTCACAACTCCACTATCAACAACAGATTATAAAATTTTTAAAAAGATGTATTGGAAACATACTTATTACATTATGAAAATGAAAATGAAAATAAAATTTGTAAACGCCGATCATGTATACGGATTTAACGACAAGAACATGTTAGTTTTAAAAAGCCATAGGTCTTTAAATCAACAGATCATCTTTAGTGACAAAGTGGAATTACATTCATAAGTTCTAAAATAAATATTTGTTTATTGTGTCGTTAATAATAATCTAGGTTTTGATAATTTTTTGGCATCACCCTTTTCCTTTGGCTTGTGTTACTCAAATCGTCGTTTCATTTTATGACTCATTTTATTCTAATTTGCTACTAAATATTATCTTTTGATCGAAAGACCAATGGCTCCTAACTTAAGTTTTTGTTTTAGTTCATGAAAATTTTTTTGTAATCAGTAAAATTTTCTTCAAAAATTTCACGAGGCCACGGTACTTTAGCTCGTGTTGCGGGTCCTTTAATTTCAGTCCAAATCTTGCCTGCCTAATTCAGTAAAGGAGCTAACGTACCGTGTGACACGTTGATAATTCAAATTATTATTCTTTTGTTTCAAATGAATGACATCAACGACAACAACAAAAAATCAACTTCTGACGAGAAAAAAACCAACCCTCTGACTCTCCTGATAAAATCACCAATTACTACCATCTACCCGCATTGAGAAAAAAATTGCATGTTCATTTAAACGGAATTCCGTTTAGGAAAGTATAACATAGAATTTTCGTCATGGTAACCGGAATTCTGGTCACATTGAACATCAGAGTTCCGTTTACACTAACCGGACTCATAATTGGCGGTAGCCATCAGGCGAAGTCCAAAAACAAAGAAAGAGAAAAGTAGTGTTCGCGTGCACATATTATATTCTGATTTCCGCAAAGAGAATTCTGTTCCTATACTCTTTTCAATGGAATTCCGATTAATCTAACATGAAAGTTGCAGTGCAACTTTCACTTGTTTTCAGAGGAAATAAAATTAATAATAACCAATTCTTCTCAACCGACTGATCAATGTCGATTGTCGATTCCATGATTGCCAAATCATGAGAATTTAAACATCGAGAGTAAAGTATACTGCGGTCGTTATATGATGACTGGCACTGAGCGTATACGAGGGGAAATTGTTACGTGGAAACAGAACGAGGCGAAAGAGTCGTCGTAAGAATTGAATTTGTAGAGAAATTGGAGCGAACGAGATGAAAATCGTTCCACTAAATGCAAACACGGAGAGGAGGCGGCAGCGACCGAACGATAAAGCGACACACGCACGAGCAAACCATGATTTTTTCTGGATATGAAAACTTCAAGTTTTCCACGTAACAGAAACGGATTCAGGAATTCTCTCTCTCTCTCTTTCTCTCTCTCTCTCTCTCTCTCTCTCTCTCTCTCTCTCTCTCTCTCTCTCTCTCTCTCTCTCTCTTCCTTTCTCCTCTCTCTCTTTTACGCCTATCTCGCTCCTTCCCTTCCATTCCACTTAAGCCATTCCAAAACGGCAGCCCTGAGATATCCAGATCCAATGTTTTAATCAATGAGCTATACATTTATCTAGAGTGGCAATTTAATGGGTAACCTACGGTACCCCCGTGGGGGATTTTTAGGTTAGGTTTAAGCGAGTATTTTGTCCATTTATTCCTATATATTTTAGTGCGGCGCACAGAGACTTGACCATGTTCCGATCCACTGTGCTGTTGCGCTAAAATAATTGGGAATAAATGGACAGATTACTCGCTTAAACCTAACCTAAAAATCCCCCATTGTGGTTACGCAGGTTACCCATTAAACCGCCACTCTAGATAAATATATAGCTCTCTGGTTTTAATCCATTGTGCGACACTATACGCTAACGTTCAACAAGAAAACATGGACTGTCGGTCGATCGTTGCTATATTGGACCGTATTTTTTTATTTTTTGTTCCGCCCGCCATGTAATCAAATGAAGCACAGAGTAGAAGCGTCACTAATTTGGTCAGTCGTGTTCACATCAGGCGTGAATCAGAATATGAGTAAATTACTTCGACCTGGATATTTTGCAATTATCCATATACTTGGAAAGCCCGAAGAATTTGCAAAGCGATTCGCTTTAACACATTCCAGATTCCGAGGTCTTGATCCCTTTGGGAGCGGAATGTGCGTTAGAGTTGGTATTTATTCGCGGAATAATGGACGAATGATGGAATATCTATCGAGCCGCACCTGCCGATTGGGAGGTTAATCGCGTCAAAGGCGGCTCAAGGAATTTAGCTTCTTTTTCCGCTTTTTATTTGGAACTAATAATAAGTGTTAAAACGAGACAGAGAAAAGGGCTATACTCACGTGATGCTGCTGCACCCCCCTCCATTCTATCCTTTTCGGACGTACCAATGTATAGACAAAATTAATGGAACGAGAGAGGAACGTATTCGTGAAATGAATAGAATGGGTCTGTTGAAATTTTTTGCTACAGCGATTACACGAAAACTGCGGGTAATCGGTAATCGTCAACCTTTTGGTTGGTAATTAAATTTAGTCTTCGCCGATTTAAAATAAACTTTAGGGTATCTTCGATAAGCTCTAATTCTCCTGCAACTAATACGACGGATGATTTGTAAAATATCAGTTCTGATTACCGTAAAAACACCCTCCAAAAACGACGATTACGATTACTCGGTAATCGTGTACTTAATGTATTACCTCCCTCATTTGCCGAACTCAGTTCCAATCTATTCAAAATCTATTCACAATCTCAATAAGTACGTCTAACCCAAATTCCAAAACAACTGCCAATATAGCGCGTCACAATGGTCACCATTCCTTAGTAATTTCAAAAATAATTTCTTGAGTTTTATAGCAGAATATCTGGAATGAAAACTTCATGCAACCTCGGCCAGAATTTCTGCTCAGAAGTACCGAAATTTCGAATCAGAAACTATTCAATTTATTTACTCTGCCGTTTTCAACGTAGCTTTTTTTCTTTTCTTTGTTTTTCTCTCTCTCTCAGTGACTCCATGTGTAATTTTTGTTATAAATAACAATCTAGAAGTAGAAAAATATCATTCATGTTTCTCAAAAAAACTTTTTCAGCTGGACAGTCTCACTGCTCGCTTACAGCGGAAGAAGGAAAGCGAAAGCGAAATTATTGCAGTTCGCGGAGGCGTGAACTCTTTTGATTCACCGGTTGACGCGAATGAATACACAATACGTAACACAGTGAGCTGCTGCGGGCTGGCGTAATGCCGACCCTTCGCGGCGCAGAAACGCACCTGCTTCAGAAAAGTGGTTCAAAGTATTCACCGACGGTTGCAAGACGATGCAGAACGGAGCAAAATATACAAAAACAAAAGCAAAGAAAAAAAAAAAAATGGATCGTAAATTCAGAGGTATAAAAAATACTCAGAAGCCCCGGTTCAACTTAGAAATTGCACCGTAGCAACAATGACCAGTGGCGCGTTACTGTATTGTTAATTATTTTTCACTCAAGTCTTAGCGTTCTTTTCCCTCGCATCCAGAGCGGCCAGATTTGGCAAAAGAAAAACATAAATCAGACTAAAAATTATGGGAAGTGGGGATCTTGCTCAAGATACTCATATTCAACAGGTATGCTCGACTTGCTTCCCGCGTCATCTTCAGAGGCGCGAAAATAAAAAAAAAGGCAGAATTTAAGATGACCAAAAAAAGAAGAAAACACTGGACTACATGACGTGGAACATGATCTGAAGAGGAGAGGTTGTTATGAAGATGGGTGGAAGTGGAACTTACTATTTTGTGTTTTTTCTCGCCTCATCGATTTTAGTTGGTTTCGATTATCTCTCTGTGAATTCTTTTAAACAGACATAATTGTCCAGCGTTTTCTTCTTTTTTCGGCCGTCTTGGATTCTGCTTTAGATTTCCGCGCCACTGAAGATGACGCAGGAAGCGAGTCGAGCATACCTGTTAAATATAAGTACCTTGGATCTTGCTAACTTTTGATAACATCGATTGAGTAGTTGGTGACTTGTGTCAAATCTGCGAAAATGGCGAATAGCACATTTAAAAATAACAAAAACTCACAGACCCACAAAATGAATATTAAGTTTAAGGAGTATGATGGCAGAGCTACGCAGGTGCCATGGGAGATTCCTATCTATTTTGAGGCTTTCGTCTGTGTGTTTCTATTGAGAGACTTAAAAATTAGACAGGAATCTCCTATGATACGTCTGCATAGCTCCTCTACCTTTGTTCTTAACCCTTTTACTACCAGATCACGAAGACAAATCAATGTTCGCTCGCTCAAATTAAGCAAGTAGTTAAATATTGCTTCTCCGCGGTACTGATTTTGCATACACAATGAATTGAAGGCGCCGGAGGTAGCATTGTTTTTTTTTTTGTTTTTTTTTCAAATGTTGACAATTTAGAATTGCAATGATTTCGAATAAAAAACTGAAATTGGGTGAAGCAGACCCAGTCACAGAAACGAGTACACTCGGGCGTGGTATTTGAGGGGTTAAATGGCGGAGCTACGCAGGTGTCAGGGAGTTTTCTGTCTAATTTGTCACTCTCGCAATAGGAACACACAGACACGAAAGCTACAAATTAGATAGACATCTCCCATGACATTTGCGTAGTTCTGCCATATTACTTCTGAAACTTAAAAAACATTATGTGGGTCAGCGAGTAAATTCCGTCATTTTTTAACAAGCTTCTCGTCATTTTCGCTGGATTTTACTCACGAATTAGCTTTTCAATCGCTTTTAGCAAAAGTTAGCGAGAGCCCCATTTTCCATAAGTCATAAAGTAAAATGAGTATTTCTTTTGCCAAATCTGGCAATACTGCTTGCATCACGCCGCGCCGCATGCAGTCATACTTTTAGCAAGCAGAGCAGCAACGACGAGTGGGGCGCGAAAAATCTGCTGGTTCGGTGATTTGTTGAGCGATTTCATTTGCATTGAAACCCACTCTCCGGGAAGTCGTAAAGGAGGATGGGGCATCGTTAACTCAAGCGAACGCACGGTAAACGCGGGAAATGAATAAAATAATGAAATTTCATTGCGATTCAATTGAAACTGGAAAATAAAAACTAGATAAATAAAAAATGATACAAAATAAAATGATGAAATTGAGTAGAAAAAAGATGGCTGACAAATTGATGGGCGGGGAAAAACACATTTTGCGGCCATAAAACTTCCAGTTAAGTAAATCGCAAAAAAAAATAAAATGAAATAAAAATAAAAAAAAATTAGCCGTCCTAAATTATTTGATCGGCAGAGGAACAGAGGCAATGAAAAATACCGAGGGGAAAGAATGACCGGAGCGGACACGTGATCCTCAGACGAGATTGTTTTTCCTTACTCAAAACTTTCAATCACAGACCACCAAGTCATCTTAATAGAGTTTTGAGAGAAAAATGTAATGAATAAAGTCCCCGTTTACAAATTTCGACTCGTGAAATAGATATCCATGAAGGTCACGTGAGAGTGAGAGAGATGGTTTGGAACGTTACGTGAGTTTTGTCACGGCTAATTGTATTAAAACCGATGAGGGCATTGTTGGCTAACCGTTGACTTCCGTAACACCGCACTAAGACCAAGGTACTTATATTTATTAGGTATGCTCGAATCGCTTCCCGCGTCATCTTTAGTGGCGTGCAGTTCAAAACGCATTTCAAGATGGCCGACAAAAGAAGAAAACATTGTAAACTCTTTCCAGAAAACAACGGGCTATTTTCTGCTTTTCTAGAGAGGGAAACCCTATGTTTTCTGGAAAGAGTATACAATGTTTTCTTCTTTTGTCGGCCATCTTGGAATGATTTTTGAACTGCGCGCCACTAAAGATGACGCGGGAAGCGAGTCGAGCATACCTGTTAAATATAAGTACCTTGCACTAAGACCATATATTGCTGTAACCTCTTTTCAAAACCTTGTCTATAATCGTTTCTTGAAAATTTGGCACATTCCACGACCCACAACGTTTAAGGGAAGTTGGTTTTTTGAGCGAAATTTCTTTCGATTCTTTAAATTGTTAAATCGTTGATTTTTATCAGAAAGATAGTAGAAAATCGGTTGATGCAACAATTCATATTTGGAGCTAAAAACTATTTCCTGAGACAGATATCTCACTATTCCTTTATAATGAATCCATTGTGCTCTTAGTGAGAGTTACGAAGGGTGGGGAGGTGGGGGGAGAAGTAACGGGGGTGATTTGCGGATGGGTCTCATCGATGAAATGGCAAACAGCGAGAGCATGGAGCTTTTATAGTGACGGATAGATACTATGCCGCATGCTGCATGCCGCGCGCATTGCAGAGCGGTCGCGGGGCACCTAATATTTGAAATATTATTTCGGAGGTAAAACGAGATTATTTTCATTATTTATATGTTTCCTCTCCACTCCAGGTTTGCTCCGGCTCGGCTCTCAGCCACCTTCGTCTGTCCCGTCTAGTCTCATCCCGGCTTGCAAAGTTGCCAGATCAAGCTGGTTTTACGCACAGGGACTTTCATAAATGTCCGGGTCTATTGCAAACTTTTTTTTTTTTTTTTTTTTTTTGTACAGGGTGTCCATAAAGTACAAGTGTTGTTCGGGTTTCGGAAGGTAATCTTCATAAATCTTTAAAAATTAATTGATATATAAAAAGTGAAAACGAGAATCAAACTTAAAATCCATATTTTTAACTTACGGTATTGGTTTTCGAAAAGTGAACCTACAAGCACAGAATACTTTTAATCAGAACGGAAACTCTTAATTCATTTTAAAACATTGTTTTCTTCGGGTATCCTCGGATCCACCACGTTGGATAGTGAGCATTTCCGGCAGTCTTCGGCAACACGCCGAGTTGTGATTCGCTGAGCGTCAACCCTGATTGTAAATATAACCTCGAAAATCACACAGCCATCTTGAGAGGCAAGCTGGCACGGAAGCTCGTTTGCGCAATGGACCTATTGCATATGTCTGAAAATTGATCGATTTAGCTGGAAAAATGAAAGTATACCCGGTGAACTGAGAACAGGGATATTTTTGGTTTTCTTTTTGGACCAGCGGTTCCTGAGAAACGGCGCTTTATTCAAATCGACGAGAATACATGTGTTTAAATGGGGATAACTATCGGATCATGGGACACCTAGTTTCCACAACTTTAAACATGTTTTCCTCCATATGATCCAGTACCCGAAAAAAATTGTAAAAAATACTTCTTACTCAGCTCATGTAGTACTTTACGATAAGACCATAAAAGATCGTGTGAAATTGGTCCATTAAATTCCAAATCTTGATTCCATTGGCTCTTAAGGGAGTTTCCGTTCTGATTAGAGTATTCTATGCTCCAATAACAGTCGACGAAGAAAGTAATGACAGTCGACTGAGTAACTCTGTAGATTTTAGTTCAGGTAGGCTACCTGCAATACTCTTGTTATAATAAATTCAAGCACTGCAGGTAGCCTATCATATCCGAGTAAAAATGCATGAGTGATCGAATGATATAATTAAATTAAAGAAATTATTATTATTATTAGACACATTATAATAGAGTGACAACTTGGATAAGACTACGCCCATTGTGACGCGTGAGAAAATCTTTAACTCCACGCCTTTGGTTCTTAGAGATTTCTTCTTAATAACTACGGACAGTAGTCGGACACCCTAAAACAAGTGGAAATGTGAATTGTACCCTTTGATGGTGACTACATTGTGCAGCGATTTGGATGATAAAAATACAACCATCTGAACGTGAATATTAACCGTATGACTATGACTGTTCAGTGTTCACCCCACGACGGTAAATAAACTGGAAATTCCTGTATTATCTAACCATCGTGCGGTAAGAAATAAACATCCAAATCGCTACACAATATAGACACCATCGAAGATTAACATTTACACGTCCATTTTTATAAATGCAGGATTTTGACAATTTTCAACGTTCCGATATTTTCTTAAAAAAAAAAAAAAAAAAAAAAAAAAAAAAAAAAAAAAAAATTAAGAGATACGCAACACCCCCATCAGCTGATGTCACAAGGTTTACTGCAGAAATACATATACAGCTACATTGCATCAATTTGAAAAGTGGCAAAGCGGTTTTTACCTCTGAGTTCTTTCAATAGAGAGATAAGTGCAACCTGGCAACGTAGTCGGCGTGTTTCGTATCTTTGAGAATCGTTTCCTATTCTAGACGGATAGCTCTGAGCATACTTTTTGTTAGTCCAGAGGAGGATCTAGAGATATGTCTTTCTTCTCGTTCTCCTTTCCTCCTTCTCTGTGCCCTTTGGAACACATGTGTTAGAAAAAGATAGCGATAGAGTCTGTCACGTGCTTTCAACCCCGTTTCCTGTCCTTTTTTAACATATACGTTCATATTTGAAGGGAGAGAGAAAGACAAATTCCTGTATCCACTTCCGTGTTGGTCAACCACTCGCGGTCCTGAAATTAAATTAAAATTGAAGACGGAGTCCCATTGTGAAACATTATTAGACCTTGAATGAGAGAGGAACTTCGACTGACAAAATAAACTCTAATTTCTAAAAGGAAGCCTTTCCTGCTAATATTTCCCCCTGAGCACGAATGCTTTATGCAAAGAAACCTAACTAGAAATTTGACGACAACATCAGGAAGAAAAATTTATTGGAGAAAAGTAGCGTGCTATTGAATGTAGAGTTTACACGTATACGGTGTTCAAGAAAAAAGTTTAAACCGCAACTTTTTCAGCAACGGATACAACTATAATGGAAAACGACCTGCCAAGGGTCTAAAAGTAATCAAAAAAGAACACATTTTCTTGGTATAATATTTCAATTTTACAAGTTGAATTTACACCATACCGCACTAAGAAATTTCCCCCCCTTAATTAAACCGGAATTCCGTTTAGGAAAGCATTGACCAGAATTCTCGTTAAAGTATAACCGGACGTCCGGTGACTGAAACTAGACTTTCAGTTAGTCTTAAACAGACGCCTTGTTACAGCAACAGGAAAGTATAGGGACCATCTAGAAGTACTTATTTACACGATTTAGAGTAAATGTATGAAAATAAAATTCGATAATCCATGGTTTTCCGCTTATGAGAAGGAATAAAAGCTTATTTGATTTTCGTTGCTTATTTATATATATTCACTATGGTCAATATTCACGATTAAATGGTTATTTTTTAAACCACCCACCCAAATCGCTATTCAATACCGAAATCATCTAAGGGTATTTACACCTCCAATTTTTTTAGATGAGTAAATGTATGAAAATATAATTTGACAGTACACGTTCTTCAACCTATGATTAACACAGCACCATTTCGAACAAGTAGGTATATCCTAAGAAACCTCTACCAATCCTGACAAGTCCGGGGGAAGACAAGACTGCTCAAAGTCCTATCAGGACCAGGCTAAATAAAAGAAAATAAAATCAATCGAATTCAACTCCTCAGTTTTTGGAGAGCACTACACTTCCGCCGAACTACAAGCGGCCAAGCTGTGCTGCCAAGTGTACGGCTTCAGGTCGGATATCAGAACGGCCGCTTCGTAAACATATATTCAATGACATTTTTCGATTCACCGATGGTTCCACCGGTTGACCAAAATATTACACATATTCAGTTCAGTGTATGACTGTAATGAACGAAAATACTTTGATGCGTAATCCTGTTTCAATCGGTGGAGTTGTCACTGACTTTTAACAAACTTACGGATATTTGAATAATTTAACTGCGATTCCACCGATTGAGAACAGATCAGAGTATTTTCGAACATAACGGTCATTAACCAAACTGAACTGTTTAATTTTATGATCAATCGGTAGCATTATCGGTGAGTAGAAAAATAACACTAAATATTCACAAAGGCAGCTCTGCCGTACATTTCCGAATGGGGCTGCAGCAAATTTTTACTACAAGTAATTTCAAAGGTCGATTCAGTTGTAAATACCTGCAAAAATACCGATGGTCGCACTAAAAACTTACGAAACCCATTAATAAACTCATAAAATGCTTTCATATACGCTCGATCGTAATGCCGGCGGCGCGGTGTTGCACACTAACCACGCGACATTCTTATCCAAAAATATTGTCACTCGTTGGCTACGTAATACTTAGAGGCCCCCTCGGCCTTCATTCATGTTTATGTTGTTTTCCGTGAGACGTGAGTAGTGCAATAGTGCATATGTTATCAAGTTAGTAGTTTGAATTTAAACGGTCGGTCAGTTACGCAATGTGCTTGTTTCTCTCATTTACCTATTTAAAAAGTAATTTTGGCTTAATTAATGGAATCCCTGTTTAATTTCGTCGTTACTTAAAGTCAGAAAAAAATCTAAGTGTGTTTTAAGTAAATTGTTACCGTAAATATGTACATCAAAACAAGTCAAGCTATCACTTTCGCACCTGTCTCCTACTATCGTTCACCTGTTGCAGATTGCGTCAGAGCTCGGTCATTATCACGAAAATTGCGAATGAAATAATGCGAGTGCTTATTTCCGTGAAAAAGTTTCTTCGGTTTAAAGAAAATTCTCAGTGTTTCTTGTCAGGAAATATGCATTTGTACTCAACGTTATCTGGTCGCCTTACACACACGGTCGTCCATCAGTTCAAATATTTTTCTGTTTCATCAGAAGTCTTTCCCTTTAATACTTTAATTATTCAAAAAGTGCTGTCAGTGTGCTATTCTGCTACTACAGCAATCCCTTTATTCATTCACAATCAGTGAAAGTGTCAATATTTTTCCAAGTTCACATATTTTGACTTACGCTTATCTCTCGAAAGTTGGTTGACGACGGGGAGCTTCAGTTGCTTTGTTAATACGGAGAGTTGAGCTGTTCCTCTCTTTTCAAGGGGTTTTAATGAAATCTCGGATCTTTCCTGAAATTTCCTCTAGAAGTTGCTTTGTGTTTTGATGGAAGAAAGCCCTCTTGGGTTCATTAAATTCAGTAACAGGTCAGTCCATAAGCATTGTAATCTTCAAGCTTCGTTCAATATGTGCTACGTGAAAGCGACTCATCGCTTTCCGATGTGGTTTAACCACCCTATTCGATTCACATGTTTATTTTTCTCAAATTAAGAAGCGCTCAAAGATTACAGCACTACTGGACTGACCTCTTCTGAATGGACCTTGGATTTGATCAGCTTTCCGACTCCAACAACTCTTCGGCTTCTGCCAACTTTCGTGGAACAAGCTCCACATTTTTGTGGTTTTGTTTTTATCGTTTACGGTCTGAGTGCCTCTCATGAGTGCTGTGCGGTTCGTTTTCTCAATGTTCTGAAGTGTTTTAAGGTTTTATAAGAAGAGCTGTACCTGTAGATGAACAACATTGGATTAACTCTATATAATTGGTACGTTATTGATTATTTTTTTTACGGTTCAATAATTGACTTGCAGTAGCTGCATTTAGACTTTAATTAGTATTGCCGTGAACTAACATTCTTCATGCTTACTTACCTTTAAACATGCCCCGTACGTGTAGTTTGCCAGGCTGCAAAAGTGGCTACCGCGGTAATGAGAATGTAACAACATTTTCGTTTCCGAAGGATGATGCCTTAAAGGCAAAATGGGTGGAAGCAATCCATAGTTCAGAAGATTTCAAAGTGACTAAATTCTCTAGCATTTGTATTCTTCATTTTCAGGAGGAGCACATCATTCGGGCAGTGTTGAATAAACGGAAGAAAAGTGCCTCGGGAGAATTTGAAGTGAAAGAGCTGGAGATGCCGAAATTGAAAGCAAATGCAGTCCCCGGTATCTTTCCAAACCAGCCTGCTTATTTTTCTACGAATGGCCCAATAATAACGACAGATCCTGAAGAAAGGCGGCAGGCCACTTTTCAAATAGATAATGAAGCTTTTCAGGATTGGTGTGCAAAGGATGTCATAAGTGATTTCAATGATTTTGTGAAAAATTACGTCCAAAAAGATCTGCCTTCCTTTGAAGTGAAAGCCTTTGCCGATTTTATTCTTTTTTATAAATTGCATGCCTCCACTAATAACATCCCTGAAATCACTTTGCGTGAAAGTTATGAAAGATCTAAAAATCCAGGTATTTTATGGTTTAATGAGTCTTCCGTCGACAAATTCAAAGGTATGCTCAACAAGAATTTAGAATATAAAAGCTGGAGTGGGTTTGAAAGTTTATCACTCATCTAAATTCCCTCTCGGCTACGGATGTGTCAAGGTTCACTTCGGATGTTGAAAAGATTCGTTGCTCCATTGAAAGCACCCTGGAAAATTGGACCTCATCTTTGACGAATTCTCAAGTTTAGGCGGACCCCAAGAAATCGAAAAAATTATCTTTCTTAAAAGAGCAACTGAAAATATTAACACTTAAAGTTCTTAGGTATAGTAGTGGCATTGTAATTTAGGCTTGTTCTTTATTTTTTTCTTTTCCTTCCGCATATGTTATGCTGAGAAATTTTGAGTTACTAACCATGCCACATCCATCTCACCTAAAGAGAATCACTGCAGACATTAAATCTGAGTTTGGGCTGAATGAAGATCAGGTCAGATATATCAACTAAATTTAAGAACCTTCAAGATCATGAAAAAACAGTGAATGTTATTTTTGATGAAATATTTCTAGAGCCAACAATTTCTTACAAAGGCGGAAAAATTGTAGGTACTGCCGCAAATAATGAATCAGCCGCAACAAAAATACAAGCATTTATGATTAATTCTCTCTTTGATAAATATGAAGACATTATAGCCTTGTACCCTGTGAATACAACAACTGCGGAGCTGGTAGAGGGCATCATCCACAAAGAGCTAAAAGTTTTAACGGAGATTGGTTTTCGAATTATTTCTTTGATGCTAGACAATAATAGATTAAATCGAGCTGCTTTTGCATTGTTAAGTGGTGGTAAGTTAAAATGCTACATCGAGAACCCTTATTAGAAGGATGAAAAATTCTCCTTTTTGGTACAGTCCATCTCCTGAAAAGTGTTAGGAACAATTGGCTAAATCAAAAGAATGCTGGCCAAACTTTTTACTATCCGCACATCGATGATCCCTCTCTCATATTAACTGCAGGTATCCAAGACTTAAAAAATATTTACAATAAAGAAAAGGACGACATTGTGAGGCATGCCCCTGCCTTGTCACAGAAAGTATTGTATCCATCGTCATTCGAAAGACAAAATGTCAACATTCCACTTCGTATTTTCGATGAAAAAAATATTGAAGCCCTAAATAAATTCAGTTCTGTGAATGTCAACGGCACAGCAGAGTTTATTAAAATTATTTCACCGTGGTGGCGAATTGTCAACGTCAGAGCGCCTTTTTCGGAGGAACATTTGAGGGATCCTTTCAGAGACCTGATTAGATCTGCAGATGATAAAAACTTGCTTTATCTGGAAAAATTTGCTACTTTTTTTGGAAACCTGGCACAACCGTAAAATCCCAGAAAATTCTCCTGAAACTTTCGGAAAGCTCACGCAAGATACATATTCTTCACTTCTCCACACAACCAATGGTCTGATTGAAATGTATAGGTATATGTTTCGCGAATTTAAACCCCCTCCATCTTATGTTCTTCTTGGAAAAAGTCAAACGGACAAATAAGAATCCCGTTTTGGTAAGTATCGCCAGATGAGTGGATGTAATTACCATGTCTCCGTTGGTCAGGTTTTTGAGTCTAAAAGAAAATTAAAGCTCATCAGTCTGCTCACGCTGAAATCAGCCAAGTATGGTAATTTTGAAATATCAGATTTGGACCCAAATATTCATGTCCCAGATGTCTCGGATGAAGTCAATTTGGAGCCCTTCATGACCTGCTTAGAAGCTTCTGATGCTATTAACCTAAGCGACAAGAAAGAGTCGGTTTTATATTTCTTGGGCGGAAACTGCAGCCACTCGCTCCTCAAATATGTGAACAATTGCTCGGCTTGTCAGGATGTCGTTGTTGGAAAAGAAGAGTTTAATATGGAGGCAGGTGATGGAATCAATCCTGAAGTCAGGGAATATTTGGCCAATTTAAGTAGGGGAGGTTTGAAAGAACCTACTCCTATCCTGCATGAAATTGTTTGCACTATCTACAAACTTTTTGTTGTTTTAATCTCGTCAGACTTCGAAGGAAAATTTTTAAAGTGTATTAGCCAGCGTGCCTTAATCAAGAAGCTATCTCTGAAAAAGTTGGAGGACAATGTAGATTTGGAAGAGAATTGTGACAAATGTTCAAGAAAAACAAAGGAAATCCTTGTCAGAGCTATTCACACGCTAGCCAATATTTTTCTGAATAATTATTCAAAATTAAAAAATGATACAGGTAGCACTTCTAAGAAAAGAAAGTTGGATACCTTTTCTCGTCCCCCTGCCAAAAATTAATAAATGGAGTGTTCTTAAGTTTTAGTGTTTTTTCCGTTTTTATTTTCCTTAATTTTCTAACCATTTCACTTAATTATCCAGCAACTTTTATACCTTACTTCATCCATTTTAAAACTTTATTAAAATATTTTCGGCTCTTATCTTTCAAAAACTATTTTTCCTAATCACTAACTTTTGTTTTTCCTATCATTTTAAAAATTCCCCAAATTTTTGGTGCTTTGGTGCTTATCTTTTCTATCCAACTCAACTTCGCAATCGACTCAACCTTTTAGAATAATTCGACTTTAACCTCAGAGCTGTGGATTCAACCTGCAATTTACCCTCGTTATCAACTTAACCTTTTTAATCAGCTCTACTTCCTCTGGCAAGCTATGGAATCAACTTGCGATTTATTCTCAACGTAATCTACATTCTACCCTCAACTTTATAAATTACCTTCGCCTGTTTGAAAATCTCGCTTCGATTAAAGCATTAGGCCTATTCTCTTCTTCTTGTCACCTGTGTTTGTTGCTTATGTGTTCCCTTCATCATGCATTTTTCATCGTACGTAAATAATTTTCCTTCATGCGCTGTGTGTTGCACCTTGAAAATCTCTCTTCGACTGAAGCATCGGACCTATTCTCGTCTTCTTCTCACATGTGTTTGTTGCTTATGTGCTCCCTTCATCATACATTTTTCACCGTACGTAAATAATTTTCCTCCATGCACTGTGTGTTGCACCTTTCTTCAAAATTTTCACCTTCGTCGCACTTCCTTTGCTCTTTCTCCAATGTGTGTCTGCATGTCTCACGTGTGTCTCTATGTGTCTCTTGTGCTCCTGAATCTATATTCTCAAGTCAACTCTGCTTATTCAGATAATAATTTATCCTCCTCTTTGATCTATATAATCGACAACTTTGTGCTTTCTTGTCTGTTTCAGATGGAAGAGGAAAAAATGAACAAGACTCACAAGACTTTACCTTGCACTTTAATTGCTTACCGAAGCAGTGAGTTTTCATTCGGTTAAACTCAGTGTTTAAGTAGGTTTGGAGGAGTGATTCCCTCTCCTTACCAATATTTACTACCATATGGCAAATTTTTACCTAATTAGTAGCTCTGCGGTAAAATCATTCTTGATTCTTATTGTGTTTACTTCTCACTTTTTAGGTTATTGTACCCTTCGTTGCTATTATTCGATTATTTCATTAATCAGTGAAATTTGGCAACCCTGGAAGTGTAAATACCCTCTCTGACCCCTTCTCCCAGCTTCGATCATAGAATATTATTAAAAAATAGAGTCTGCAAAAGCACCCAATAGTGCTGTGCAGCGTATACTGTAGCGCTGCAGTGGCCGCATCCGAATGCACTACTAGTGACACGGTCGCGAAACTAATGAGGGGGCCTCTAAGTATTACGTAGCCTACATGTCACTCCATCAAGAAGTGGCCAATAAGATACAACTTTCCTTTGCACTTGTGCAACGCGGTACTAATAATTGACCCTTAATCTCAGCTCTAGAGGCTAGTAGTTACTCCGTGATTCTTCTTTCCCAGCATAGAAAGAGTGACAAATTAAGATATAGGAATCTCGCATGTTTAGAGCGCAGCTCCGCCGCCAGTAAAATCGCGTTAAAGAAAAGCATTTTATGAATTTAGGAGTGGATTTAGTAATTTTTAGTGGTAAACCGTCGGTATTTTTGCAGGTTTAACAACTGAATTACCCCTTTGAATCCCTTAGAGCAATTAAAATATTGCAACATCCGTATGATAATCAATGTAACATTAACGAGTTTTAACCTGAAATCTTGCAACCCTACAACCGCCAACCGAGACCCCATTCACCGCTAAAAAAGGTGACAAATTTGACGTAAATAGCAAGAGATCTTTTGATATGTTTGAATAGAGGGCTCAAATAGTACTTTTATGCCGATTAAAGCTTGAAGCAAGAGGCGAAAGAGCGCAGTGCTTAAAGTTTAACCTAAAATGGTTTGATCTTAATTTTTCCCTCATGAATTGGCTGAAAGGTTGTCAAGACCTGAATAATTAAACACTTGATATGAAATACAGCGAGCTTTAAACTGTATGAACATAGAATTGACCTATTTACAGCTTGTTTTTCCATGGTGACCACTTAATTTATTTTCTCGAATTACACTTTGTGCAGCAGCAAAAACGCAGTCATAGCTCTGCGACATCGGTGAACGAAAGTTAGAACTTCGTTAAACTTACTTCTTAAAAGGTATTTTCTCAAATGAGTGGGTAAGCATTTGTTGTTGATGGTTTCGAGCCATTGCGCATCGGTGGCATTGAATCAGAAGCGACACGCTAGGTGTAATACATCGATGTCTGTTCCATAAAACAATATTGAAAAGGATCGATTCTCATGGGGTTCAATTCACTTTCATAAGATCAAATACATCAGATTAATCTGCATCCCGCAGAAAAAGTAGGACTCAGATGATGAAGATGTATATTTTTGTCCGAAAACATCAAGCAACACTGATATTGGTTTGGAATGCAAAGGTTGGTATAATACCATCTAATTCCATACCTTGGCACAGGGATTTGAGGTTATAAGTAACTAAGTTGTCCACTTTTATATTGGCACTTGTGGGAGGAAAAGGGAATTTTTGTAGTTTTCGAGGTTTTTTCGGCCATTTTTAGGCAAAATTACCATTTCCCTCGAGAGAGAACGACTCTCCTTGATGTCCTTTGCATTTTTCAGATTTTTTTTTTTTAAATAATGCTCAGAACATAAAAGGTAGTCGTTCGATTGTAGGAAAATGGTCAATTTTGCCTGAAAATGACCAAAATACGTAGAAAACTGCAGAAAATTCACTTCCTCTCATGAGAGCCAATGTGAAAGTAGACAACCTATAGTTACATAACCTCGAACCCCCTGTGTTATGGTATGGAATTAGATGGTATTGATTGGTATAGTCTGCGTGTAGAATTCAATAGCTAATTCCTGAAAACACGCTTCTAGGAGTTTATGACATGATACAGTCAATGTCTATTCAGATGTAAGAGAATATGTAAGTACTTTAAGAGTCTAGACCTTTCCTCATTTTCTGACTTCTGATTATCAGATTTTTGGCCAGATTCTAAAGATTTCTAAAACCCAAGTGCGGCGGGTGACCGCACTTCATGATTGTACCTGAAACGATAGTGAGTCGATTCATTCTTTTTTGTACGCTACCCGCCGGTCTTTTGAAACCTTTCTGTTGCTTTTTCACTTTCCTTTTTCCATGCTCACCCTTGAACCGTTAAGTGTACAATGTACAGGCTTTTACTTCCCTCTTACTTTTTATCCCTTTTTGCACCCAACAGAAACTTGTCTTGCGCAAGAATAAGCGAAAAACAAACAAAAACAATTTAATGATTGATGTTGTGAAGCCTGCATCTACCAAGGCGTTGCCAAATCGCAGAGGTAAGAACCACTTGCTCGATTTTTATGAGCTAGCATTTTGTGCCTATTTAATGACATTTTTTATTTCATTGCGGTGTTTGGTCACGCTCCCGATCCAGGCGCGGCACGGCTATCTCAGCGCCAAGCGTGCGCGCTACTGCTGCCGTCGCGTCCACCGCGAACCGCCTAGTTCCGAACCTCACCGCAAGAGGACGGAAAGCACGGTCTTGGCGGTACCCCTAGTTTTTAAGCTATAATGTATAAATGTTTGTTCTTTTTTACCTTTTTTCAATTATTGATAAGTTCAACTATTATCCCCACTCATCCTCTGTATATTTCCTCTCATTAATTCCTTTTATTTAACCTAAATATTTCACGTGTCCTAGTGACCATTTTCTCCTTCGCCACGTTAATCCCTGCACTTACCTAAGTATGCTATTTATGACTCAGAAATAGTGAAGGCGGTAACTTTGGGCAGGACAAAAGTCACCCACCTTGTCAAAAAAATTTCTGGGCAAGCATTTCAAAACCAAGCTGTCCCAGAAACTAGCCCAACCTGGATGCTTTTACTCCATTGTTTAGGATGAAACAACCGATTGCGCTCACCCCAAACAATGTGGTTTTACAGTCACATTTTGTGATGAAGGGAGCGTCAAAATAGAATTCATGGATTCAGCAAATTTTTGAGGCTGATTTCATGGGTGCCAGCGGGATGATCATGAAAGTTCATACCAGGATCGTATCAAGATGATAATTGGACCAAGATTACATCAAGTGTGACAGCAGGGCGGCAAGCGTATCATGTGCGGAGCTAATAACAGTAATAACGCTTCAAGTAATCGTTGATCCGATCATCGACTCGACTTGATTATAAAACGAACGTTCATGATCACCCAGCAGGCTTATTTTAGCTACTATAATTCTTGTTGTAACTATTGTCTGTGTAGCCTATCTGATTTTTGGTTTTCTTTGCTTCTTGCAGGAGCTGGCAGCCTTCCAAACGTGGACATACTCAGGACCGATTATGTTAAGTCTATTAATGAAGAGCGGGAGGCTGAAATCTTAGGTAGCTGTGAAGAACAAGCCAATCGCAGTCCACTGTGACGAAACAACAGATCGCAAAGGAGATTGTGTTTTCAATGTGTTATTGAAGGTGATAGAGCCCACCATAACTCTAAAAATTTACTCTGATGTGCACGTCTTGGAGGCAGCCAATGCCACAACCTGTTCGCGAGCAGTTCTTGCGACAACAAAAAAGTTTGATGTCCAGTATAATGATATTAAGGCATTAATGTCTGATAATGCGAGATATATGGTCAGCTGTTTTGAAAGATTAAAGGTATTAATTGGCCCACATGCATTGATATTGCATTGTTGGGCCCATAAATTTAATCTAGTCAGTAACACAATTATGAAGGAGTTAAGAGAATTAAATGTCACAAAAAAATCCAAAACCCTCTGGGTTTAAAAAAAAAAGCCGGTCTAGTTTAAAAGAACTTTTTCTTAGGGATTGATAAAAAAAAAAAAAAAAAAAATCTGCTCCTAAATCTGATTTAAAAAAAAAAAAAAAAAAAAAAAAAAATGCTAATGATATATGCTGCGATCAAGTCTCGGGTTCTGTTTCATCTTTATTCAATATTTCTTGTGACCACAGGTGTCATTTTGGGCTTTACATTGCGTTTTACCGTCCAAACATTGAAGATCGGTCGTGTGTGTGTGTGTGTGTGTGGTTGTGGGGGGGGGGGGGGGGGGGGGGTCTGCCAATATTAATCGCTGAAATACGTTTGATATCCGATGCGATCAAGTCCCAAGTGCACTCTCTTCCTACCACTTTAATCAAAGGGTCCCCTTTAATAATGGGGGAAAAAAAACTTGAGCCGGCAATTTTTTTGCTCCTATTTCTTTGCTGATACCAGCGCTGATCTACGGAGGAATGTTAAACTGCGTTTTCCCGATGCAAATTAATTAATTAAGTAAAAGTAGATTCAAGTGAATGCTAAGTATGATCGTTGACCATATAACATTTTTCTGTTCACGAGAGAAGTAGGACCATTTAGGGTATCAAAATTTCATTTTTGCCTATTTTGGTTCAAGGTGCTCTTAATTAAGTTTATTACAAAAATTTATGGTACTAAAGGGATATTCATTGTACCTTTTGGGTCATAACCGTGATGTTTAAATGGTTCATAACCAATACTCCAGTAAGCGTCACTCCGATATAGCCATACATCCATACTACATGGAGAATTGGTTGTGGACCAGTATGGACCATTATACTGGGGATAGCACATCCTCTGTTCATCAAGGGTTTCTTATAGGTAGGCCATCTTCCACTCGTTTTCTTTAAAGCCATAATATGTTACAGTTATTACAAATTGTTGAGTAGACTGGTAAAATCTTTGTCCACCTTTTCATTTAATGAATCACGGGTCGACGATACGATGTGAAATTGAAACGGGATAGACGAAGGAAGCAAAAAAATTGCCGGCTCAAGTTTTTTTTCCCCCATTATTAAAGGGCACCTTAGATTAAAGTGGTAGGAAGAGAGTGCACTTGGGACTTGATCGCATCGGATATCAAACGTATTTCAGCGATTAATATTGGCAGACCCCCCCCCCCCCCCCCCCACCCCCACACACACACGACCGATCTTCAATGTTTGGACGGTAAAACGCAATGTAAAGCCCAAAATGACACCTGTGGTCACAAGAAATATTGAATAAAGATGAAACAGAACCCGAGACTTGATCGCAGCATATATCATTAGCATTTTTTTTTTTTTTTTTTTTTTTTTTTTTTAATCAGATTTAGGAGCAGATTTTTTTTTTTTTTTTTTTTGTATCAATCCCTAAGAAAAAGTTCTTTTAAACTAGACCGGCTTTTTTTTTTAAACCCAGAGGGTTTTGGATTTTTTTGTGACATATCAAGCTGATTTTGTAGTCAAAGGTTTTGTTTTTTTTTGTTTTTTTTTTTTCATGGCATTCTTTGAGCAACGACAGAGTCAGAGGCGGCGCGTGCAACTTGGCATCGATGCCCCCGATTTGGGGGCCCAAAGGCCCCCTGGGGTGGACCTTTTCGGGCCGAGACTCCTCAGGCCACTTGAAGACCTTCATCAAAATAAAAAAAAAACATATCCAACTTCTCATGGCGCATGCTGAGTCCATAGAAGTCGACATTAGCGGATTTCAGTGAAACCAGTGCTTATTCACGTTCGATCTGGCAAGCCCGCGCGCCTTTGAAAAATCGATATCTCGAAGTAGAATCGCTGGATTGCACTGCGGTTTGAGGCGGTAGCTATAGCTTTTTTTGGTACTTACTAAAACAATTACGGATCCACCCAAGTTGATTAATAGATCCTATGGGACCTCTAACGGCCACAGTTTGGGACTGTCGATGATCGCTATTTGGCCGCCATGTTTGGGTTTGAAAATTATTAAAATTGGACCTCAGATTCGGTTTTCTCGACCGCGAAAACCCCTGGAAACTAATTTTCACTTAAATCCGTTGATAAACAGGATAGTTATTGAGACTGCCAATAAATCACTATTCTGCCGCCATCTTGGATTTGAAAATGAGTTAAAACAGCTCTCAGATTCGGTTTTCTCGACCGCGAAAATCCCCGGGCCCAAAAATTTTAGTCAAATCCGTTGATAAACAGGATGCTTATTGAGATTGCCAATAAAATTTCTATTTGGCCGCCATCTTGGATTTGATAATTAGGTAAAACGGACCTCAGATTCGGTTTTCTCGACCGCGAAAACCCCCGGACCCAAAATTTCAGTCAAATCCGTTGATAAACAGGATGCTTATTGAGATTGCCAATAAATTGCTATTTGGCCGCCATCTTGGATTTGATAATTAGGTAAAACGGACCTCAGATTCGGTTTTCTCGACCGCGAAAACCCCCGGACCCAAAATTTCAGACAAATCCGTTGATAAACAGGATGGTTATTGAAACTGCCAATAAATCACTATTCTGCCGCCATCTTGGATTTGAAAAAGAGTTAAAACAGCTCTCAGATTCGGTTTTCTCGACCGCGAAAACCCCCGGACTCAAAATTTCAGTCAAATCCGTTGATAAACAGGATGCTTATTGAGATTGCCAATAAAATTTCTATTTGGCCACCATCTTGGATTTGATAAATAGGGAAAACGGACCTCAGATTCGGTTTTCTCGACCGCGAAAACCCCCCGGGGCCAAAATTTCAGTCAAATCCGTTGATAAATAGGATGGTTTTTGAGATTGCCAATAAATCGCTATTTGGCCGCCATCTTGGATTTGAAAATGGTTTAAAACGGACCTCAGATTCGGTTTTCTCGACCGCGAAAACCCCCAGACCCAAAATTTCAGTCAAATCCGTTGATAAACAGGATGATTATTAAGACTGCCGTTGGTTGCTATTTGGCCGCCATCTTGGATTTGATAATTAGGTAAAACGGACCTCAGATTCGGTTTTCTCGACCGCGAAAACCCCCGTACACAAAATTTCATTTAATTCCGTTGATAAACAGGACGGTTATTGAGACTGCCAATAAATCGCTATTTGGCCGCCATCTTAGATTTAAAAATGGGTAAAAACGGACCTCAGATTCGGTTTTCTCAACCGTTAAAACCCTCAGTCACAAATTTTCAGTCACATCCGTTGATAAACAGGATGGTTATTGATACTGCGAATAAATCGCTATTAGTGTTTTAGCCATTTAAGTTACTTTGGCCCATTTGACAGTCATTAATTGTTAAAACTCGAACGAAAACCGTGGGTCAAATGTCAGAATAAAGATACTTAGTCGTTGTTGATGTTATGCAGTGTTGCTGTTATGTGATTATTGTGATTTGATTTGTCCCTGGTGTCAAGCGGTGATGGTGTGGACTTGTTTCAGGTTTCGGTCTGTGGCAACAAGGGTGGTCTGATTGGCCCATGCTTATTTTCGAGTTTATTTCCTTACAAGTGAATGAAATAAGTTAAACTCTTCGGAAGTATCATCTCCCAGTCATTCTGAATCTATCAATATATGGTTATCTAGGGTTTTGTGTAGGCGTTTACTCTGTGGAGTGACTTATTGAATAATTGGTTTTGGCGGTCGATTCAAAATTGAACCGTAAAAAAGACGGTTTTCTAAAGATTTATTTTTGCTTGAACCATGAATCAAAAATCAATTCATACCATCTGATAGATCTTTTTGGGCCCGTTCTGGCCATATAGGGGGTTATGGGGTTTTGAGCGACGGTATAAGCGGTATTTAACCGAACATGCGAGAAATCCTGCTCAGAGCCTTTTTCGCGATGTTCGTAAAAAATATAAGTGGTCCCGCTAGCCAACTGCTTCTGGGGTTTTAAACTTGACCGGGGTGGCTATCGCCACTTATAATGATGCTCTGGTTAACATTAAATCAGCCTTTAAAAACACAAGGAAGCTGAATCATCTCTACAAAACCCTCCTCAAGGAAAAATATCCAAATATGAGTTGTGAGTTATTCCCTAAACCAGTCCTGACCAGATGGTCGTCATGGTTGAATTCAGCATTTTATTTAGTAGATCATTTGGATGCCATGGTTGAATTCCTCAAATCTGAGGAAGTAGTCAACATCGGTAACGCAGGCATCAATTTTATGAATAATTTGTCCTCTCAAGATGTGTGGACCATCAAAGTCCAAGCCATTTTTGCTCAAGAGCATTGTCAGGATCTAGTTGCCGTAATCAAAGATTTGGAAGGGACCAACTACGCCACCTCTCATACTTTAGTGAATAAAATAGACTTGGTTGAAAATAACTTGCTTTTTGCTCGGCAACGTAAATTTTTGCAAAAAACTCATGAAATTCTGTCAGCTGCCAAAAATGTAGCTTTAAAAGAAAAAGTTGAGTCAATCTGTGCCACAGCAGCAGCGCAAGGATTAATGAAATTGAATTCCTTAAGAACCAATGACAAAAATTTTCCCTTGTATCAGATGATTTCTAAATTAAACCCCTTAAAAATTATCAATTCTATTCATTCCTTAGAGACATGCAAGTCTTTTCAACAATTACCCTTTTTAAAGGATGTTGAACCTAAGGCTATTCTTAAAGGACTGCTAGCCTATCAAAAAGAAGTCTCCAATAATGTTTTGAGAATTAATACCCTAGAAGCCATCAAAACTCTGATTAGTATTTAAGGCACCCATAAGAATTTTGCATTAAATGCAATTAAGCTTCTGTGGTTACCTTGTTCAAACTTAGATAGCGAGAGCTTTTTCTCCAAGTTCAGCTTAGTGCTTTCAGACAGGCGGTTCAATTTAACCCCGAGTAATCTCACACGAATGTCAAGTGCCTATTTTGAAAGTCACAATTTCACGTAAACATTCATGTTTAAAAACTTTAAATCAAAACCTATTCAAATTTGACGTTCTTTAATTATTTCAATTTCTTGATTTCAACTTCCAAATTCATCTAAACAATGATCTCTTCAATCATATTGAATTAAAATTGCATTTTCCATGCAAACTTTTTGTACTCTAAAACTTTAAATCAGAGGTACACTTAAACAATTGTTATGTTTTGTATTATCTTTCTAGTTTTACTCTTCTTTGATTCCTTTTTTTACTTTTTCAAGCTGAATAGTGCACGCCTCAATTCTCCATTGTGACAAAGTGTAACAGAATTGTTTATTTTAAAAACGTTTTTGTAAAAAAGAAAATAAAAAATAGACAAATCTTTGTTCCGATAATTTCAGTTGTCTTTTATCTCTTTATTTTTCATCTCCTCTCATAAAAGCATAGATAGTTAGTTTAGTTGGTCTGAATTTAAAGCATCAGGATACTCCGCTCTAACTAAAGCTCTCAAAGGATCAAAGTTGAGCTGAAACCGCGATTCAAAGCGAAAAAATGCGCGAATGAACATGACGAAATATGGTGACGAAATTGGGCATTTCAACTTGACGATAAAATGGGGTCTCTAATTATTAGACTTCTTGTCAGTGAATCTAATAAATTAGACTTTTTGTCATTAGACGTAATTTATTAGACTTTGTGACTGTAGACCAATTTTTAGTTGACAAAACAACCTGAAACAATCTGTTTGTACCCTAGATGTAATAGATAGTTCAACAAGTGCCACATGACCAGTGTTATAACTAAGGTACAAAGCTACACAAAATTGTGATTTAATCTGTGATTTGTAAAAAATTCAGTTAATAGTTCTATAGGAAATCTATACGAAAAATTGTGATTTTATCTGTGATTCGTAAAAAATTTCAATTAATAGTTCCCAAGATTGTTCTTCCTTTTTTTATTTCATTTTAAGTTTACTATACTTAACTTGTTATTTTTTCTATTTCTATGTTTGGCTCAATTTTGCATTGCGTCTATATATCTTCTTTGATGTTTTACTTTTATTTACTCTATTTCTTGCATTTTCTCAAATTTTGCATTTAGTTCTTGTTCTTCTTAGTTTCTTTAAAAATTTAATAAACGTTCCTTTTTCATTTTAGTCCATTGGTATACTTAGTTTTTCCTAACACAGCACCTGAATAGATTTCCCCCCCTCCCCCCATTCAGGCTGACATGTGAGGTAATGAGGTGCCTGTAAATTCATGAATAAGTTCAGAAGGTTTCTTGGGGAGCAGTGACCCTTTTAAGATTGAAATTCATCAAATTCTCCTTTAATTCTCAATTTTAATAATCAAAGCGGGGTGATTTTCAGTTATATGCTGACGCCTCCTGTCACCAGCATCTACGTTTTTGAATATACCACCCCAGCTAGCGCGATAGTAGCAGTGTTGTCACCTGCAAAGCAAAAATCTGAAGGATGGTAACAGCTTTCATAAACAGGAACTCTAGTAACAGTCAAAGACTAAAAAATTAACATTTTATCAAAGTTTTCTCTTTTTATGGTTAGAGCGTTGCTAATCTTACCTAAGTCTTGCTCTATAAAAGAGCTTTAAAATGAGCTATGGGTCAATGGGGTTAGCTGCAATGGTTTGGGCAGAAATGAGCATGCCTAATAAGTGCATAATTTGGAAAATATTTCGTGCATAATTGCATAGTTTTGCCCCTCGAAGAACATAATTTCGGATTTTCCAGGCGGCAACACTGCCTAATTGACTTCTACGATCACTCGAGTGCTCAGCTTAACGGATCTTTCCTTAAAATACACCAGTTTCTGCAAACACTCGAATTTCTCTCTTAGCTATCCAAACAGTAAGAGCCATCTCTTCGTCGCGTGCGTTCAATAGCCGCGATAGTCACCTACCCTTTCGTCGTGTGCGTTCTCTGTAGCCACGATAAGAACCATTTTCATCACGAGCGTCCTTAAAGCTGCGATAGTTTCAATCCTACTTCACCGCGATTACAAATCGCGGTAAGTCTATCTCTATACAGCCACCCTCCTTCCGAGACTCGAGAGTGAAGAAATCAAGAATAAAACACTCTCTATAGCAACGTTACTCCGTTTAATTCACGAAAACCCCCCTTTTCACTTAAAAACATTAATCTCGAACTATCGAAGTCTCTATCACTCCAACTTTCAATTTGAAGCTATAAAATTCTCTTTTCTCTCATGATCCTCCGGTAATCTAAAGTTAATCTTTGTTCATTCATATTTGCCCCCCTCCCCCAATACTCCACAAGATTGACCAAAATATTACACGGCTCGCTCTAGAGTACAGTTCTACAGTTCTTGACTTCAATCAGTTTCATATCTGCGGTGCAGGCAAAGTCGTTACCGTTTCCGGTGAATCGCTAATGGACTGTTCCGGTTACTTAGACCATGCGTTTCACCATAAGATACTACTTGATATCCATTGAAAACAGCACTTTAGTAATGTGCTTTTGATTTTGAGACCTAACAATAGCATACGAATATATGTACAAGTGAAACCACGGTAGCAGGATTTTTGGCTGACGACAAAAAATCCTATTACCGTCATGTAAATGTCATAGAAATTGCAAAATATCATGACGTCATAAGAGTCACATTATAAAAACGTATAAACCTCCCACATAAATGAATACTTCTGTTTAAGGCGTTTCTTTCAGCAAGTTTTACAGTAGCGGGCCGTATTAACATGTATGGCCCTGGCCTCCTCAATTGGTACAGCTCGTTGAAAACAACGGAATCACCACTGTTCTTCGATCAAACGAACTCCCCCCACCCCTCCCATAAATTCTAATGCCCCACTCCCCTGGTATAAATGAATTTACGAGTCAGCAAATTTTTGAATACACACGAGTCTCGACACTTGCGACAAATCATAAATTAGAATAAATGTGAACAACCTTGCCCCCCCCTCTCCCTCCAAACGCTTGCTATTTTCCTTTTTTCGATCTTCCGAATGCAATGAGAGAGAATATAAACATATTTTCATGCCCCTCTCTCTCTTTACGCTAAATAGAGGAAAGATTTTTCCTTCGTAAGTCCTCGGCGTATCAAAGCAGAGACTTGATTACGTAAACAATTTACTACAGTTTTTTGTTTTGTTTTTTTTTTTTGCTTTTTTAATTTTTTTTCTTTTCCACTTGACCCATTTCTTTTTTCTTTTCTCATTCACCCTCGGTCTACCATCGCGTAACGTCACCTTTATTCCTGCCCCCACGACCCTTATATTAACCAATCCGTATCGGTTTCTACGCACCTTTTTAAATGAATCGTTTCCCGCTGATAAAAATTAAGCAGGGTTGCCATTTAGCGGATCGTTGAAGGAATTTTTTTAACTCACCGATGATTCGGTTAACAAAGGAGATACACATTCCGATTCAACTGCAGTACCGCAAGAAAACACTGGGATCTGTTATCTTTTTTACAACCCATTGGTTCATGGGTGAATATCAAAATTCTATCAAATTTTAAAGAAAACGGTATAAATCTATCGATGGAAGATAGTATCATAAATCAGAGTCTTTTCGTAGGTAACAGTCAAAAACCTTATTTGTATCTAACCTTATCTAACCTAACAAGGGCAATGCAATAATGTGTAATAGCCATAGTTACTTCAGTCAGGGGCGTGCCGTGGTCTCCAGAGGGGGGGGGGGGCAAGAATGCGCGAACAACATTATAAATTTGATGACTTTTTTTGTTTTGTTTTTTTTTTTTGCTTGTTACACACTGATTTTGCCGCCCTCTATTTCATTTTTTTTTTAAATTTGATAACCTCTCTCTCTCTCTCTCGCTTTTTTTTTTTGTTGTTGTTCACTCTGATTTTGCCGCCCCAGAGAGTGCCACCCGTGGCAACCCTCGAAACGCCCCTGATTTCAGTACTCACATGCAAAGATAGAGAGATAGAGCGCCTAACAGTTAAGGCCTCCATGAACGTGGCCTCCGTGCAACAAAAACTTGAGCACCTTGTTGCACGGAAGCCACGGGCGTGCGCTCCACGCACATTCGGAATTATGAAATTATTGGTTGTTGCGTAGCCTCCGTTCAACAAGATTTTTGGATGCGACTCGAACAAAAAAATTTTGTTTCATGGAGCCCACGCGGCCCACGCCCGTGGCCTTCGTGCAACAGATTTTCGGAGGCCACGAGCGTGGGCCCCATGCCCGTGGCTCCTGTGCAACATCACCCAATCGAACAGCTGGTCTGGGCTTTGTAATCCTTTTTCCAACAGGTGAAATCATCGGTTAGTTATAACTTGTCTACTTAAGATCCGCAAAATTGCAGCTACGGAAAAGAATCAAATCTAATTCAACGCGAATCTTGCAATGAACACATTTTTGTGAACGCATTAGAAACTCCTAAACCCAACCTTTGAAGTTAGACAAATATTCAACACGTAGTGTGAAAGCTTGAAATAGATTATGGAAAGGACTGAAAGAAGAGTAGGTTATGCAGCTATTATCCTTGCCTACCATGCATATTGAATGAGTGTCATTGGCTGATTGTAATCCTAAGCAAATAGCAATCGACTTGCTAATTCCTTAGATAGATAGCAAAGCCGGTTGATCACTGATCGCAAAAAAAAAAAAATAAAAAATAAAATAAAACTATTTATGTATGCATATGTCGCAGGCAAATAGCAATCGGATTGCTTTTTGCCTAGGCAACTCGCATAATCCGCTTATTTATGGTCAGAAAAAAATCGGACCAAGCTTAGTAGTGACTTACAAAATAACTATATTGAGATTTAATTTAGCTCATTCTAAAGCTGATAAGCAAACGAGCATATTGATAATCACAGATTAAGTTTTTCTCAAATGGTCTCTTTTTATAAACTTTTAAAGCGATTGAATGTACAGGTGTTCAAACACACTTGATCTAAAACACCATATGTAAAGAATGGATCAAAATAAACCTAATTTGATGAAAGCATTGAAAGCACCATTTTCGTCAGCTTATTAGCTCTGAAAAGAGCCAGAATAAATCTCAATACAATTATTCTGTAAGTCAACGTCACGCTTGATCTGATTTTTTTCTGATCATAAATAAGCAGCTTGCTCTTTGCTCTAATCGCAAGCCGATTGCGATTCGCCTGTGACACAAATATTGTTACCGTTCCTTAAAAAATAATGGTATCAAAATTTACTTAAGTTCTTTAGGGAGCTGAACAGCTGACAAATGCAACTGTATTTAGAGACTAAGTTATCTCGTATTTAAGCAACCGTCAAACTTTCCGAACTGCTGCTTCCCTACTGTATTCTGTCTTCTACGTAAACTTTGAACAACAAAGCGAGGAAACACATCGAAAAGAAAATCAATAAATACTTGTAATTTTTTCAGAAAGAGTAAGAGAGTGGGAGAGGGGGGTGGAAACATAGACATTCGTCGAATGATTCCATGCACATGTAACGTACAAATGCATGTCAACAACTATGCAACGGCATTGAAGCGGATCGCGAAGTCGGAGCATCAGATAGTGCGGAAAGTCAATACGTAAATACTATGAATATTTCATGAGTTGCTTTCTACTTTCTGCGAAAGCCATTGAGACCAAATGATGTTACCGGGAATTTTTCAGTTTTTGTCTCGCTTATCCTCTCCAACTCCTATCCAGGGAGGAAAACTTGACTTGCATCATAGTGATAATAATTATTGTTTTTTTTATTATTATTATTATTATTATTATTATTATTATTATTATTATTATTCGTTTTTTTTAATTTTTAATTTTTTATTTCTGTTATTTACTTTACTTTTTTTTTCTTTTGCGTAGAAAATACGCATTCTCATCAATCTGATCCCAGAGAATATCATCAAAAAATGACGAAATATTGCATACCGAGAATCAATATTTTTATTCGTATCCACGCTGATTGTTGACAAAACAGGATGAATACAGCTAGGCGACGCGACGAAGGATAGATTGGATAGGCTACCCTGAACAGAGACGGTTCCAAGAACCTGTCGTTCTCTCTCTCTCTCTCTCTCTCTCTCTCTCTCTCTCTCTCTCTCTCTCTCTCTCTCTCTCTCTCCTCGTCAATTTGAACGCAAGAATTGGCAAAACTGAACAAAGAGACAGAATGAATTTTTGAATCCGCCTCTGACTCGGAATGGTAGATACAGGGGTTCCAAGAGATCCCGTCCAATATTAATTCGTCCAATACACTTTTTGTCCAAAAAAGATCGTCCAACGTAAATTAGTCCAATTTAAATTGTCCATTATTATTTCGTCCAAAGCGATAATTTGTCCAACGTACAACTTACCCACATTTCATTTAGTCCATTTTAAATCGAAGGAATGGACGATTTTTCAATTTCGTCCAATATTTTGAAACATTCTTGGAAATAGACTCAACGGAACACACTATTACTTATTGGAAGTAATGAACAATCTCAATTTTTCTATCAAAAGAGACTATTTAACTATCTTATCGTCAGTTTGAATCTTACGTTTGTAGATAGAGCATACCTGCTCGGTAATGAAGATATAAAGATATCTATTTTCATTAGAGATTAATTATGATGAGTTCCCACGTCAACAACTGAATTTTTCCCCTGTGCAGCAACGTAATGTTTGGAAACCCTCTATAATGTCAAAATTAAGTGTCAAATTTGCATCCTTTTTTCGGTTAATTTTGTTTTAATTAACTCTGAATATTGTATTCCATTTATACTTTTTTCGGTTTCCTTTCGCTCGTCCACGTACTACATGCGTCCAAAGTACCCTTTCACAAAATCCTATGTGTATCAAATAAAAAGTGATTTTTCTTTCTAAGAATTCAAAAGTTTAGCATCAGAAAATGACCGTCACTGAAAGTATTTTGTCGCAGCGTGGTAAAGCAATGCTAAGGCACCGCTTTTATCGTTATCACCATCACTCTTGCATCAATAAGCAACAAACTCTTTGAATGCGTAGAGCGTGTCGCTCACATGTGTAGAGCGCACATCTTCTCATTTTTGGACTTACTGTTTTTCGCCAATTTTCCTGTTGGACGAAAGTAAACTCTGGACATTTTTAAATTTGGACAAATCATTTTTGGACGTATTCTTACATTGGACAAAACAGAAAGTTGGACTAAAAAAAAATTGGACATTTTTGCATTGGACGAAATCTCTGCTAACCGATACAGGCACTGGAGAATGGAGATGGTGCAAGGCAGCGGCGTAAATAGAGTTTTGTTCTGCAGGGAATCAGAGTTTAATTTTCTCCCTCCATATGCCCAACAACGTCCAATATCGGGTGATGCTCGTTTGACCTTTGATCCATTGTGAATAAGATAAAGTAGAAAAGCATGCAATTTAGCAACGTTGCAGTTGGTCCATCTAAACCCACAAAAAGGAGCAAACTATTGAATATGCTAGGATTCGAATAAGGATTCGACCTATTTCGTAGGTTTGAATGGACAAAATGCAACGTTGTCACATTGCAAGCTTCGCCACTGATGAGATGCATGAAGCATGCATGACGGCGTCCGTGTATATGCTGTATTTTACGAGTGTATGTTCCAGCGCATCTGTATGAATAATGTACAGTTCATACAGCTCACCTGTCTTTTACTTATCTGAGTGTTTTTTCTCCCGATTGGTCAACCCATCTTTAATAATTCAGTCGACCTCCGGCGAAGACATATTGACCGATCGAAGGATAAAAGTCTTAGGGTTGTGTCAATCTGCAACCTACAAGCGAAACGAAAGTAGCGCTTAGATTGATATTGGTAAAAAAATGTACGAATCGGAGAGATCGATTAATTTATTAGAAAAGAGGTGGCTCTCTTACTTTCTTAACCATTTTAGTGCTTAGTTAATAAATAAGTCAAATTTTGGCTAACTTATCCAAATAAAAACAAGCAGCATTCAAAACACGCGGGCGTGTTAAGAATGGCTGGACGACCTTAACCCATAACATCCTGAATTATTTAATTTTTTTTTCTTCAACCATTTTCAAAACAACCCGTAATAAAGCAACCCCCAAACCTTTGAAAACAATTTTTAGTAATTTTAGAATGCCCAAAAAATGGATGATGCCAAATGACATTTAATCTTTAACATCTGATTGCAAATCTATTACCCCCTAATTTAAAAAACCCCAAAAATGAAAACTACCCTCTAGCTGCGTAGCCATATAGGATGTTATGGGTTTTAATCAAAAATTGATGGGTAGGGTGCTTCAGGTTTACAGTCAAACGGTTTTGAACGGACAAGAAAGTCACAAAAAGATCGATACTGTCAAATATTGCAAGGATTTTTGACCCTGTTGGATGGATCACTCCAGTCGTTCTATCCGCAAAGATTATAATTCAAAAGTTATGGATTGCTGGCCTTAACTGGGAAGATACGATATCTATAGATATTGCTCAAAATTGGGAATCAATTAGAGAGCAACTTCACCTCTTGAACACCATAAAAATTCCAAGGCTAATTTGTAATCCAGATTTAAAAGTCGTAACACTCATCGGAATTTCAGACGGATCAACAGTTGGTTATGGAGCCACAATTTACTTAAGAACCGAGGCAGAAACAGGCTTTCAATCAAATTTACTAATAGCAAAATCAAAGGTGGCTCCAACTAAAGTCCTTTCAGTTCCACGCCTAGAGCTCTGTGTAGCTCAATTGTTAGCTAAAATCATGAAAATAGCACTTAAATCTCTATCTAGTACCACCTATGCAGTAACTCAAATTACCGCACTAACTGACTCAGTGACCGTGTTAAGTTGGTTAACCACTCTTCCCTTTAAATTAAAAACCTACGTAGCCAACCGAGTAGTAGATATTCTCGATGACAAACCAGCAGACCAGTGGAAGCATGTTTCTACCCAAGACAATCCTGCCGATAGCGCCTCACGAGGAATTTTACCTAAAGACCTCATAAATAACAAAATGTGGTGGTCAGGTCCAAACTGGCTAAAAAGACCTTTAACTAAATGGAAGACATCATCCATTCACGCCATCCAAAAATCAGATCCACCCGAATTAAAAAATGAAAAGCTAAAAACTCTTATGGCAGAGGAATCAGAGTTCACACTGATAAAAAGGTTCTCTTCATTTAAAAAACTCCATAGAATCACTGCATGGTGCTTGAGATTTTCTGAAAACATGAAGAAAAAATTAAAAGGTGAAGAAAAAAGTCACGGCCAGTTGTCAGTGGATGAACTAGAAAATGCATTTAATCGTCTCATAAAATCAGCTCAAGAACAAAGCTTCCCAAAAGACTTAAAAAATCTGAGAGAAAGAAGGCAAATAAGTAAAAACTTAAATACACTGAGCCCCTTCCTTGATAAACTAGGAGTTCTAAGGGTGGGGGGTCGTTTGAAAAACTCTCAACTAAATTACAGCGAGAAACACCCGGCAATCTTGCCAAAAAACCATCAATTAACATACTTAATAATCGATCATTATCACAAGCTCAATTGCCACGCTGGCCCTCGTTTACTCCAAAGTTTGATTTGTCAAAGTATCTGGATAGTCTCAGCAAGGAGAGTTATTCGCTCAAGATTGAGTAAATGTGTTCGGTGCTTCAGAGCAGCGCCTAAATCACATGCGCCTAAAATGGGCGAGTTACCATCATATCGAGTCACACCCTCAAAATGCTTCCTAAAAGTTGGCACAGACTTCGGAGGTCCAGTAATAATAAGAGAAGGGACGCGCAAAAATGCCAAATTCCACAAGGCATACATATGTCTATTTGTCTGTATGGCATCAAAAGCATTGCACCTTGAGTTGGTATCAGATCTCAGTACTGAAGCCTTCATTGCCGCGCTAGACAGAATGACAGCTAGGCGAGGTTTATGTGACGCCATATTTTCCGACTGTGGTACCAATTATGTCGGCGCAAAACGATACCTAAATGAGCTTCACGAATATTTATTATTGCCTGAAAACCAAGATAAAATACAAAGTCATTTAGCCGACAAAAGAATAAAATGGAATTTGAACCCTCCATCAGCCCCACACTTCGGTGGCCTATGGGAAGCGGGCATAAAATCGGTCAAATACCACCTGCAACGAACCATAGGCGAGCAACGCCTAACTTTTGAGGAGTATGCAACACTGCTATCAAAAATCGAGGCTATTTTAAACAGTAGACCACTGTGCGCGTTATCTTCAGATATCGAGGACATAAATGTACTAACTCCCGCTCATATGCTTATAGGAGCGCCCTTTTATCATTACCAGAATACGACTGGACCCACGAGCCACAAAACAGAATGTCAAAGTGGCAATTAATTCAAAAGTTATCACAATCATTCTGGCAACGCTGGTCTAGAGAGTATCTTAACTCACTACAACAAAGACATCGATGGCTCAACGATTCGGACGAGTTAGGAATCGGCGACGTCGTAGCGGTGAAAGAAGATAACACACCTCTGCTGCACTGGAGACTCGCAAAAGTCACCGCGCTGCATCCCGGCCTTGACAAAGTGTCACGAGTCGCATCTATATTTGTAAACAATAAAACCATGCGACGACCCGTTATCAAACTTTGCCGGTTACCGGTAGAACCAGCCGAAAATACCCGAATATGATCGGCCACCTAATTGCTCGGTTACCTTTCGTGAGCCCTTGACCCACAGTCATCTAGAGTCAGTCGTGTGATCAGCTCATCTCCAATTTTCCGCCCAGCTTTCACGTCAAAATGGATCTTCCGACAGCTTCAGTTTCCGGACTGCTGTTAAACGATTGTATCGACAGTCATATAATAAACAGTTATATAGATTTATTAAGTTCTTCCTATCACAATATTACTGTATTTCACTCCTTTTTTATGAGTGCTTTATTACCCACGGATTTAATGCAGCGGGAAAGTGGTTAAAAAATTATAATATCGACGAAATACAAGTGTTGTGCATGCCGGTACACATCCCATCTAGAGATCACTGGACATTGGCAGTAATTGACTTTAAAGATAAAACTGTTCTTTTTTTCGATAGTATCTATGAAGACATCAGTGCAAATCAAGTATTGTCAAATTTAAAAGTGTTCATCTCGCAATTATTACCTCATGAATGCCTAATTAATTGGAGCTATTACGCCGCGTTCGCGCCTCAACAAACAATCTGCAACGATTGTGGCCCTTCCGTCCTCTTTTTTGCAAACTCAGTTCCCCGTCGAGTAGAAATTGGTACGCCACCAAAAAAATTAAGAATTCTGTTGAAAAATCAGTTATTTGAAAATCAGGCAAGCCCCTTAAATACAACAACCACCGACGACTTCCGGCCGTTGAAATTTCTTTACCCGCCTCGCCCATGTTTCGCCTTTTTTGAAGTACATACTACACAGCCGACACTACGAAACGCTTTAGTGATTGACGACATTGATATTAGCAGTTCGCCACCTCCCTCAACAATACAGCCGCCGCCGCCGCCAGCACGTGAAAACCTCACAGAAATATCACCGGATGACCTTGTGAAAATGACGCAATATTTACTCCGCCAGGAAAAGTAGAAAAAAATTAAACCTTTTCGATTCGTATCAACTGTATCTGGTAATTTTGTGCGTATTTATCCACAAAAAAAGTAAAAGAAATTTTGAAAAACCTTCAGATTTAATTACAGGTAAATAAAAGGATCGATCTCAAATAATTTTCTATCTTCTTGTGTTTTCATTTTAATTTTTTTTTTCTCAAGTTTCCAAAAAAAAAAAAACTATCTCTTTGTTTTCTCAATTTTTGACTTTATAGAAGTTATTCCTTTATGTTCACTGATTTTTCTCTACTTTAAAAAATGGTGGGGGGTAATGTTCGCGCAGTAAATTATCCTGGGTTAATTTAAATCGAATTCCAAGTTTGTCCCTTTTTTTGTTTTGTTTTGTTTACATAACATACGTTGAAGCAACTTTTATTTTAAACTAACTCCTTGTTACGTAACATTAACACCTGCAATTTGTTTGTCTTTCTCTTTCAAGGTCAACATGTTACGTAATGAGTCGTTAATTTACAACTTTCTTTCCTCAATTATGCAATAATGAACGTAGCTTTGCGTAAACAAGTTACATAACCTTTCTTTCATGCGCATGCGCGGAAAGCCTTACTTAAACTCCAAGAGCATCGTAGACCGGAGTCAGTCTTCTAATGTCTTTCTAGACAAACTGAGCTCTTTCTTTCTTTCCAAAAGCTAACCTTTCCGGTACGCCTGTTTTAAGGATACCTCCTTTGCCGCGCACGCCTGTCTAAGGATGCATTAAGGCGCTTCTCTCTTTCTTTCTTTCCAAAAGCTAACCTTTCCGGTACGCCTGTTTTAAGGATACCTCCTTTGCCGAACACGCCTGTCTAAGGATGCATTAAGGCGCTTCTCTCTTTCTTTCTTTCCAAAAGCTAACCTTTCGGGTACGCCTGTTTTAAGGATACCTCCTTTGCCGCGCACGCCTGTCTAAGGATGCATTACGGTACTCTTTCTTTACTGCCATATTTTTCACAAGCCGAAGTCACCCTTTTAAGTTTAATAAGCATCAGGTATATCTCAAAAGCCGCTACATTTAAAGTTCATTAATTTCAACCATTCTTTATTTAATAAAATCATCCAATCTTTAGTAATTTCAACATTCTCAAAACATCAATTCCCTATCAAAGCTACCCAGTTTCATTTTAATTAATTTACGTTCAAAGATAGGGAATCCCAGGGGCACTCAATGATGAAACCTAGGCAATGCCTAAACCAAGCTGAGAGTGCCATTTATTAACTAATTAGGTCCTCCGGAACAATTTCTTTAATCACGAAATCGAACAACTACAAAACTTCAAACTGCAGCTTTGCGCAAATTTGTGAAAAACATCAAAAACCGACTATAATACGCGCTTGAAAATCGGTAAAAAAGGGTACTTTTGACAAAATATCGACACATAGAGGAATGCAATTGGCTACAAAATCACTGTCACTGACAGTGGTGCCAAATAAATCTGAAACAACGACTTACGACAGAAAAATCGTATGGATTTCAATACTCAAAAATAGCGAATAGGTACATTATCACACAACAGCACAAAACAAAAACCAGATCGAAAACAATATGCACGCACTCCCATTAGGGTTGTGCATAATAGATAATATCAGTGGCGGCTCGTGCCCTTTTGACAACAACGTTTTGCCCCCATTTGAATCTATGTAAAACAATCGATTGTTGATGAAGCAGCACTTCTCTATCAACTCGACTGTTTTACATAGAATCAAACGGAAGTAAAACATTGTTGCCAATTAATCCGCCACTAGATAATATTTTCCTATTTTACGGTACTTGTTTTTGCCTACACTGAGAGAAATCACTTCTTTAAAAGCAAGGAAACGCGTTTACAGGTGACCGTTTTCCTTGCGCGAAGTAAAGTTCTGACGTTGCATGAAGGAGAGAATCACTGTCACAACAAGGACTCTTTTACTTGTTGCAGCAGAAATTTTCTTTGGGTTAAAGGAATTCCCCCTTTGTCAAAATTTCACTATGCAGTTTCTTCAACAGAAACGAAATACAGCTTGGATTAGAAAAATAATTCTCTCAGTGTATGAACCCAAAGAGCGGTCTGAAACGACCCCTGACCAATTTTATTTGCGTTTTCGGGACTAGTTAACTTTCAAGGTCCTAATACAGCTTATTTTTATGCTAATATGCATACGCTGAACTAAAAGGTTAGAGTTATCGGCTTATACTCTTCCTGCAAGTCTCCCAAAAGCAACCAAACTTCTGAATATTTGCCTTTAAAATAAAAATGAGACAGTTTTTCGAGCTGATCAATCTACATCCATCGCTTCAGCAAAATCTACATCCACGATGCACGCAGACTACCGAGCTATCAGAGACGACGCAAAATTTTAAAGGAATTCTTTTTGAGTCAATCAGTATTTTAGTTATTCTTGAGTAGAACGGAGAAAAATAATCGTAAATCGAGAATTCATAGAGAAATTTGATAAAGAAGCGCCATCTTGATGATTATTTGTTTTTGATTCGTGATTACATCAGTGATAAATTTAGAAACGCATCTAAACTGGATGCAAAAGATCGATAGACGAATATAATCATGAGTGGTGCCTAAAAGGCTACAAGATAACCTCAAAAATAAAAAAGTTTAAAACTTATATTACACTACGAGGCGAAGTTTTTCATTTCACAGCCTTACTTTTAAAATTAACTGAAGCCCGTTCTGATTCCAGTCAAAGAACGATTAATATTATTATCATCTAGGGACGACGAACCTGAAGGTACGAGGCTGAACCTTAAAAATTATTTTTATGAAAGATAAAAACTAAGGATCCCCCTTTACTTTCGCTTGTCCATTTTTGATGTAGTTTCCATTCGTTGAGAACTCAGAGATGTGAGGGAAAATTAATGGGTTTTCCTCCTATCTATGGCAAATAACAGAAGGATGAGCAAGCATAGCCAACTCTCTCATCTTTTCACTTTGTCCCTGAGGGAGAGAAAAGCCTCCACGATCATAGCTAAAAGGTTTTTCAAAAGAAAATCGGTAACGCGCCGACAGTTCAAATAATTATTCCGAGTTTAGACAACACAACTTTCACTCAATTTTGATTTTCACCGGGAAAATAGGCGTCTACTTTCTAAACAGGTTTATTCCAATTTCACAATTTTTACAGGGAACGCCATAAACTATTCGTTCGTCTATAGAAAAAAAGGGCAACTTGAAACTTCAGAAGTATAATCAACGCCACGCCAACCTCCTTTTTTTCAAAACGTTTGTCTATTATTACAAAAATCAATCAACAAAATTACAAACTATTACTATTACGAAAACTTACCAAATTAAGTGCACTTGAAAGTTTCGTAGTAATGGTACGCACCTGAAATCAATAAAGATAAAATTAGAAGAACTGGAAAACTAAAAATTCGAAAATAGTCCAGAAAAGTTGTTGTTTTTAGAAGAATAGTAACGATGGATTCCATGACTTTTTAAATCTACCAAGCGACAAATAATAAAGTGTGCATTCTCATCGGAAACATTATACATATGAAGCCAAGACAAGTCAATTTAAGACAGGTTTAAAAAAAAAAAAAAAAAAAAAAAAAAAAAAAAACACACACACTGAAAAAATAATTCCTAAATTCTAGTAATACTACCAGAATCATAACGATATATGAACGACAGAAAGTCTAGTACATTGACCAGAAAATTTTGGTGTCCATACCAGAACACGGTTTTATAAATAGAATTTCCTCAAAATTTTCTAGAACCATTATACAAACACTAGAAATCTGATAATTGTAAACCATCCCTTACATCGGATCACCATATCGTCATACTTCTGGTAATCTTTTTTTTGTCAGTGCAATAATCAGCAATAATTTTGAAGAAGAATAGTATCGCAATCATACCAAGTCTCCATCGAGAGCGTATTATTCTTTTGTGTGGTTCATCTTTCGAGCTGTCATTCCGATAGAAACCTTTCCATCTCTAAGGAAATTCACCGATGACTCTTGATCTATCAAGTACAGGTACACATCGTAGAGAATCAAGGTTTTCTGTCGGACCCCATAAGCGACGACCATATACCATACTTGATCATTGAATCGACATACGATTACTATACGATCCTTCATAACCACCCCTCAGCTTTACGATAAGCCCTTTTTAATAGTTGTCTACTCTACATAGAAAAGGGATCAAAAGCCTACAGTTGAAGGGAAAAATCACAGGGAAGGTGGCATTGCAGTGCTGCCGTTTTGCGTATAATTAATGACATATTTTAATTCACCGATGATTTCACCGGTTGAGAAAAGATTACACACTTCTATTCAGTGTATGGCTGACTGTAATGCACGAAAATACTTACATCTGTATCCTTTTCTCAGCAGGAGGAGTTGTCAATGACTTTAAAAAACCTGCGGATATTTTAATACATTAACGGCGTTTCCACTGATTGAGAAAATTTTACAGATCAGAGTATTTTTGTGCAGTATAGTCATACTCTGAACTGAACTTTGTAATCTTTTCTCAATCGGTGGAATCATCGGTGAAATAAAAAATACCATTGATAATACGCAAAACGGCAGCTCTGGAAGGCGGAGTGAATGAGCGCGGGCGTCTGAAAGTGAATTTCCGTAAAGAGTCAAATCGAGTGAAATGATTTCCTTACATTGTCAATTGCCTAAAGTCGATTGTCAAATCGTCGTGGATTCGGGGATCGTGCAAGCGGAGTGCGCGGCGTATTTAAGCGCGCGAGTCCTGACTCTATATTTTGGAGCGGTGGAGACTGCTCCAAAGTCCCCCTTCCTTTTCCCCTCCCATCACCGGCAAGTCAAGCCCAGTCCCCGCATCCCATCTTCATCCTTACGAGTAGATGAGTTGTCAAAAAAAAAAAAAAAAAAAAAAAAAAAAAAAAAAGCGGAAGTCGATTTTTCTCGGTGCGTGGATGAATTTGTCACTGTCGATGTGCGCCGAGCCTTGCCACAAATCAAGTTCGTTCCGAGTCAAAGAATCTAGAGAACTTATATCGTTTCGATACTCGTTCGGAGGGATGACTTTGGTGGCCGTGATCTGTGTCACGCCGCTGCCAAATTTCTTACAGATATGATATGATCAAGTTACAAATATTCCAGTGGCGTAGCGTGCAATTTGGCAACGTCGCAGTTTGTTCATTTAAATCCACGAAAAAGATCGAATTTTTGGGTGTTTGGTGAACACCAGCGCATTCGACTTTACACATGGGTTTAAATGGACGCAGTACAACGTTGACAAACTGCACGCTACGCCACTAAAATATTCCGCTGTAGATCAGTGGTCGTTCTCAACAGTGGAGGCTCGCTCGTGCAATGAGGCAACAACGGTTTCTCTTCATTTAAACCTACGTAAAATAATCGATCTGCAGGGTGATTCTCTGAATCCCTAAGAAATGGATAGTTTTGCATAGGTTTAAATGGCAAAAAAGCATGGTTGCCAAATAGCATGAGCCGCCGCGCCGCTGATTCTCAAACTGCTTGGTCGCGGTCCGGTCAGTGAGCGCTCAGAAGCCAGTTGCAGTTTTGATGGTTGATTCTTACATTAAACGCTAAGAAATTTACTTTTGTCACAGGTCCATTTATATTCTGCGTTGAGTAAAGGCCAAGAGATTGTCATTGGAGAGAAAAAAAAAGTTTGTCAAGCGATATATATACCTCTTCTCTTAACAAATCCTGCATTCAGTGATTGCAACGCGTGGAAAAAGAGCTTCTTTCAGAAGAGCAAGCAGGCCACAGCCGATGATCTTTGGAATTTCCCCCGACAATATTTCTCATATCGCATAATGTAAATTAATAAAAAAGAATTTGAGCTTTGGATTTTGGATTTTCACTGAAGAATACTTCAAAACCAAAAAGTGAAAGTGTTGTAGGCAAGTTTTGTTTTGATTTGAAGGCGAATGAAAATGCCCTCAATTGTGACTGCGGAGAGGAGTAAAGGTGGAAATAAGTACGAAAAAAATAAGAGCAATGGCAAATTGGTTGCAGTTCTTGTGAAACTAAAATCAGTGGTTCATTAAAAAGTTGGATTGGCCAACGTAACCTTTCAAAAAGTCCAAATTCTGAAAGATTATTTGTTTTTTGTTTGATTTGTTTGTTCGTTGTAGGCCTCTTAACGACATAACTGTCCGCGAAACGCACCAAAAATTAGGTAGTGTTCTTTTTAACTAAATTTTAATGTATTTCAATAATTATTCTTGTTAATTACATTAAAATTGTGCTAATCCACATTATTTGGGACGCTAATTTCAAAAATGTTATCATTCTCTACTTAACTCGTCCCGATTTTACGCATTTTCTACTTTCAAACATTTTTCGCGATAAAGTTTAAATTGTGGAAAATCTAGAATATTTCGATCAAAACTAAGGCCAAATACAAACTCGGCAGGTCAATTAAAGTGGGATCTGCCACCAATCGCGATAAGAAGGTCTAATTATAAGAAAAAAACCCTTGTTTGTGTCTAGGGACCCTTGTTTTGTGTACATTGGGGGCGGACACCTATGTCGTTAAAGCGTAAAAATCCTATGGTTCCCATCAAAAGGTTCGGCTACGTTGCCTCAGAGGATAGATTACCACTTGGAGGCTGATTCTTGAACTTTCTGACTTTTGAACAGACTGAATAGGAATGTGAAACGACGATTGGTGGAGACCAAGTCACGTGGCTACGGAGTCTAATCAAAACACGGAATATATCTAACTGGTTATCAGACGCTTCAGCGACGCGCGACGGTCTTATAATCAATTAGATTTATTCTGCATTACGATCAGACGTCGCAGTCACGTGACGCGGTCTCCACCAATCATCGTTTTCCAGTCAATTCAAAAGTCAAGAGCTACAAGGATCGGCCTCCTGAATTGATATGTATCTTCCGTGTTAGAACTTTGTTCTTTATTAATTTTAAATATGACTTCACCAGGTCTTAATGCATTTAATGGAGACCCGTTTGCATTCCGTATGTTTGATGCCTTCTATTCATTCACTTAGCCCTTGATTGACAGTCAGTGGCGTAGCGCGCGATATGGCAACGTTGCAGTTTTTCGATTTGTACCCACGAAAAATATCGAACTATTGGGTGTTAGGTGAACATTTTCGCATTCGACCCTTTACATGTGTTTAAATAGACACAGTACAACGTTGTCAAATTGCACGCAAGATTGCAGCAGAGATATACGCTCTTGATGTGTCGATGATAATAAGACCGAGCTATGCAAAATGGAACCAACCACATACGAAATCCATGGCAGTTGCTTCTCTTCTGCAGAACCCGGTTCAAGTAATGCAATGGCACTGATTCTATTCACTTTCCTCACAACTCAAACAAGAGAGCTCAAAATGAAGAAGTTTAAAATGAAACAATGGATTGCGGGACAGTGAAAGAGCCATCATTTCTCTCCGATTGTTCGATATTGAAGAATACAAAGGGCTTAGCCCAGAAAATTCCCAGAAAATAATAACACAGTCTGGTGCTTACAATCAATCAAACTTCTTGTTTTCATGCACGACGACTCATTGCGATATCCAACTTTTTAAGATACTTCTCTTCGAATTGAAGAATCTCAAGTAGGTACACCCGGATCAAAAGAAGGGCGCAGGCTATTGATTGAAATTCGCAGCTAGCGGCGTGAAGCAAAACCAATCTCAAAGTTCAGTCATTCGAAGTCCTTCTATTCCAAGAAAAGTTCTCCATAGAGTTCGGAACACGACAGCTTTTAATTTTAAGGGTTGTTTGCTTGAATACTTATTGACTTGGTTTCATGCCTCAGTTGAATGAAATGTTGGCCAAAGTCTTTAGTCAACGATTTTGTTTCGTGATAATCTTCCAAAGAATCCTGCAGGCTGATTATGAAGGAGCGTGCAGGCTGATTATGAAGGAGCGTGGTGGAGTCATTACGACTGGTTTCATTCCGATAGAAACCCTTCAATTTCTACGATGTGTGCCCAGGAGTTATCGGTGAATTTCCGCAGAGATGGAAGGGTTTTCTATCGGAACGGAACCTATCGGAATATGAAACCTATCGAAATAACAACACCCATAAAGATGACACGTAATTACTCGATCAATCGACAAGGTGGCATTACGATACGATCGTCCATCATCAGCCTTCAGAACTTCGCTATCAAAATACTACTTCGAACTGATCGTATTATTGACACCTAAATCGGAAATTCTAAAATTATAACTTAAACCTTGATTTGTCTTCCCGAGTTATAAATGTTTTGAGAGGAGAAAATAAAATGGGGGGGGGATGAAAAAAGAAAACGAGGGAAAAGGACAATTCAGCTGTAGATCATTGGATATCGATTACCTTAAAAGTTAAATGCTAACGCACCACATTCACATGATGTGGACGTTGATTCAAAATTATAAAAAAAAAAAAAAAAAAAAAACCAAACAAAAAACAAAAAAAAAACAAAAACAAAAAAGGCAGCGGTGGAAGACACACCCAATCCGAACCCCCATGAGAATCTAAGGATACTCCCTGAGTCCCTGGCGACTCTCGTGGTTTCTCTTTACCTGAATCAATATGAGCACGCCAGTAGACAAACATCATTAAAGGCGCAGTTGCCGCGGCGAGCAAAACTTGCAAAATTCAAACGGCTAATTAACACGGACTGACAAGGACCACATTCTTAAATGCGGCAATATTGATGTCAGAGCGTCATCAGTGACACCATTAAACCAACGAGGGAGCCATTAAAGAACACAGAAACTGCATTAGATGCAAAAGTATCCACGAGATTGTCATATGCGACAGTTCTGTTAAATATATAGGAGCAAGCTAAGTGCATCAATTCGTTTGATCGATCAGCAGCAAGACGGCTCATTAATACTTTGGATAAAATATGAAAAACAAAATGAATGATAACAAACATGGTAAAACAGATTGGTCAAATGTCACATAAGAATACTTGAAATGAGCGGCTTGCATAGAATTTCTGAGCCAGGGCTGCCATTTTGCGTATATTAATGACATTTTTCAATTCACCGATGATTAAACCGGTTGAGAAAAGACTACACAAATCAGTTCAGTTCATGACTGTAACGCACGAAATACCCTAATCTGTAATCTTTTTTCCGCTAGTTGAGTCGTCGACGACTTTAAAAAACTCGGGGATATTTTAATTAGTTAACGAAGTTTCCACCAATTGAGAACATATTGTAGATCAGCATTAAAGTCATAGACTGAACGGGACTGTGTGTGTAATCTGTTTTCAACCGATGGAATTATTGGTGAATAGAAAAATGTCATTATTAAACGCAAAACGGCAGCTCTGGTCTCAGCAGGTAAACTGTCTGCTACATACACACAAAAGAAGAAAGTGCTCAATTCCATACAACTTAATTCATAAATGAACAGGCTTTCTTAAATTGCCAGAGCTCAGTCGAGTAACTTTCGATTGCCGTAAATGCCAGCATTTCCAATTGAATAAGTAAACGAACTTCTAATTGGTTTTGTCGTCGTGCGAAAACGATCGACCACGCCACCGTCAACAGATTGCTTCTGATCGATCGGAGCTAGAAAAGCCGATTGACACTGGCATTGTGCACGCGAGCTAATAAACCAAAAATTACTTTTACACAGTGGCGTCACGTGCCATCTGGCAACAATGCAACAGCTCCATTTAAACTCGTTAAATATATCGAATTTTCCTTGTGCACTGTGAACCCCCTGAATTCGATATTTTACATGAGTTTAAATGGTTATAATAGAATGTTGCCAAACTGCACGCGCCACCACTGCTTTTACATTTACATACAGAAAAGCAAAAGCTATCCATCCCGCGTTAAATTACAAATGGTTTAAACGCCAGCCGAGATACTGCGAAGATTGAACACACTTGAAAATCGCGGCGTGTATTCGTGCAAATATTACATAAGATGCAATTTCTTAATAAAATATGCCAAAGATTATTAGACTCACATATTTTTTTTTTTTTTTTTTTTTTTTTTTTTTTTTTTTTAATTAGACTTCGTTAGAACTGTAGGCGCAGCTCACCGATTGTAAATATTAGGCGAATTTTCGATCATCATCCGTTCAAATAAAAAAAAAAAAAACTTGTCAGCGAGACATTGACCTTTTGTTTTTAAAGCGCTCCTAAGTAAAAAGCTAGCAATACAATTCATTTTTATTCAAATTATTACGTAATATGAGAAATAGCGGTGTCAAATTCCAAAGATTATCGGTCTTGGTTCGCCTACTCTTCTGAAACGACCTCTAACTTTGTAGTTTGTATGCTGGCGCAGCATTTTGTTACCATACCGAAAGAATTTGCAATATGCCCCCTATTTGCTCTCGTAAAGTGTAAGTACGTGTCATCTTTGTTAACTCGCAAGAGAAGTCATTTCTTTACACCCGCATCATCGCATTCAACTTGGAAAGGGGCTGTTGCACACTTTTGCTACAAGCGAGTTAAAAGTCGATTCTGGGGTAAAAAAACCCCAAAAAATAACAATATTGTTATTTTTCGAGGTTTTTACACCAGAATCGACTGTTAAATCGCTCATAGCAAACGTATGCAACAACCCCATTGCACGAAAAATAAAAATTTACGAGCTTACGTCGAAAACACCAACATTAACTATTAACTTGTCCACCAACGCTTTCACTACCAGGTTGCTCGTAGAAATCAACGCCAGCAAGCTCACATTTAGTGGGTAGTTAACTGTTCCTGCTCCGCGGAGATCATTTTGCCTAACCCTCTAATTGAAGGCGCTCAGTGCGACATTATTTTAAAAATGTTATTAATTCGGAGTAGTTTTCATTGTCAAGAAGAAATTGAAATTAAGTCAACTTTGTGAAATAGAGTTACGTAAACGATCAAACTCGGACGAGGTATCGGAAGTGTTAAAACCAGAGTTGCCAAATTTGGCGGCATAGTCAATAATTTTACAGTGAGCAACATGGTAAAATGCGTATAATTCAAAGACAATGTATACTAGAGACCGCACGTATTAACTAGCTTCCTTATGTTGAAAGTGGGGGGCATTTTTTCCCCCAGGATCTCAATAAAATAACGTCTAACTGGGCCACACGTTGGCTGATGAGCAGAATTGACGTCAGTAGAGAATGATAGTGAAGCATCGAAGTTTTTGTCGTAGGTCATCAGTCAATATATGGTCCAGTTGAATGTTACTCCATTTCTTATTTGGTCGAGTCCCCGAAAAAAAAAAAAAAAAGTTAACCACCACGCAATTGACTAATGCGCGGTCTCTAGCAGAGCTGGGCAAATGGAAGGGGGGTGTATAAGTGAACGATTACTAAGAAATCGGTAATCGTCAAACCTTTGAATGGTAATTAAAAGTAATCTCCACAGATTTGAAATAACTTGCGGATCATTTCGATAGGATCCAATTCTGTGGCAACTAATAATATGGATTATTCGTCATAAAGTGGCTGTGACTACTGTAAAAGCAGTCTCCGAAACAACGAGGATTACGATTACTCGCAGAATCAATAATCGTGTAATCGATTTCATCACCCCCATTTGCCTAACTCTGGTCTCTAGAATATAATAATGAAATAATTGTCTGGAGTATGATACTACGCGAAACGGCAGCCCTGGTTAAACTACAATATCTTCTCAGCACTATCAACCACTGAAACACATTTCGGCGCGCACTTCAAAAAAACGGCTCGGTGTTTTATTTAATTTCCCTAGATCGCGTTTTTCACCATGTCATTAAAAGCGAGAATTGAGACGTAAATTTGTTTCACTTTCAAAAAATCACATTTCCCGCCGCGGCGAGGACAGATTAAATTACAGCGAGGAGAAGGGGGTGGAGGGTGGGGAGGATGACGAAAATAATAACAATAAAGATGAAACAAAGAAGGGAGAAAAACGACTTGTTACAGTAATAGGAACGAAAGGGGTGGGGGAGGAAGCGGAAAAGTAATTGTGGACGATAAAAATAATTGCACTCGTGAACGACTTGCGAAATTGATGCCCCCTCCCGCCGCCCGCCAACCCGTCCGTCGTCGGCGCTAACGTTGAAAATGTTTCTCGAAGGCAAACGCAATCATGCCATTAATCAACGGCACCGGGACTCGGGACGAACGGGAACTGGCTGCCTCGAAAACAGCAGAGAAGTATTTCGATGGCAATTTATTAGTTCCGCGCCGATACGTCCGACGATTTGCAACAATGTGATAAGTATTTCACAAAAGACGTTTTCTTATCAAAAATCTAAACTTTTACCAATTTTTTCGCTCTTCATCAGAGCTTAGTTTTTATCTAAATCGATACTTCAGCCGGTCAAGTTTCGAACAAAGTAGGAGCAAAGGATGAGTGCTGCTTATACTAGAGTCCTTATGTGTAGTATGAAAGTTTTGCCATGTTTCGATCTTCTTTTTCAAAACGAGCGCCCATAAGAAGAAGAAGAAGAAGAAGAAGGAGGAGGAGGAGGAGGAGGAGGAGGAGGAGGAGGAGGAGGAGGAGGAGGAGGAGGAGGAGGAGGAGGAGGAGGAGGAGGAGGAGGAGGAGGAGGAGGAGGAGGAGGAGGAGGAGGAGGAGGAGAAAAAGAAGCAGAAGAAGAAGAAGAAGAAGAAGAAGAAGAAGAAGAAGAAGAAGAAGAAGAACATGACGACGTAGAGGAGAAAGAGAAAGAAGAAGTAGAGAAGGAGGAGGAATAAAGAGAAAGAAGAAGTAAAGAAGAAGGAGGAAAGAGGAGGAAGAAGGAGGAAGAAGAAAAATAATGGGAAGCTGGAAGATATACGACTAGAGCCAATGTACAAGAGACAAGAGACCACGCACTAGCCCATCGTTCGGTGGCTAACTTTTCAATATCGGGGACTCAACAAAATAACACAGGGAGCAACATATGCAGCTGAACCCTACGTTGGCCGATGACCAACGACAAAATTCCGATGCTTCGCTCCCATTGGCTACTGGCAACAACATCTTTGATCATCAATCAACGAAGGGCCTATAGTTGGACGTTGCTCGATCTGTTACGACCTCAAAAAATAAAAGTACTCACCCCATTCTAATATGGGCGAGATAGCTATTATATTCAACTATAACGTAAAAACATACTAAAAACTTAAATATAAATTTGTCTCCGTTTGGTGATCTCGGCCACCCTGTCATATACCCAGGGGATCAGTTAAAGGCCCCCTTAAAAAAACTGAGCGAGTTTTTCAGAATTTTATTGTGATACGCAACCGCACCCGAGCAAAATTTGAGTGACACGAATTCGATTCACACCCTGTGAAGTGTCCAGACATTTATTATCCTAGAAAGGTGTGGGAGGTTCTGATAAAGGCGGCAAACTTCACTCAAGCCCAAGGTTATAGATTACAGAGGTATATGCTCATCTGACTTCGCGCCACAAATTTAGTGGCGCGCCGTTCAAAATCATTGCAGGCAAGGTGGCCGATAAAAGCAGAAAACGTATACTCTTTGCAGAAAATATTGGGAGAACAGAAAACAACCCAATGTTTTCTGCAAAGAGTATACGTTTTCTGCTTTTGTCGGCCATCTTGCCTGCAGTGATTTTCAACGGCGCGCCACTGAATTTGTGGCGCGAAGTCAGATGAGCATATCTCTTTAATCTATCTATAACCTTGTCTCAAGTCCATTGCCAATCATTGTAAACCCCTCTACCCCACCCCCTTCCACCAAAAGTTCATAGCGCCCCCACACCACCTACCGATTCATTCTTTTGCCAATAGAGACGCAGTTAAATATAGCAATTGATGTAACAAAATATTGTCAGAATAAATCAAATTGGGTTTTTTACGTCACATACATCAATCAATTAATCATGGGCCGAGCTTTTCTTTTTCTAATCGACACGTTATTTTAATACCTCGATCAATGTTTTGATCTAAAGCAAAGCGTGCTATTTTGCAACGTAGTATTTTATACTTTTAAATGCACAAAAAATATCAAACTATTATGGGTATGCGTGAACACTTTCAAATGCGACCTTTTTCGTGGGTTATAATGGACGAAATGCAATGTTGCCAAACAGTACGCTTCACTGTCTGTTTTAATGAACTAAAGACTCCTCTGCGAGTCATTCTTTGAAAAAAGTAAGCAAGGGTAAAAAGGAGGCGAAGTGCCTGGAAATTATTCATACATAACTCAAAGTCTATTTGAAACTTCTACCATTCCTTTCCTCATGAGGGTTTAATACAAACACAAAGTCGCTCGTCCTCATGGAAGGGCGCGGCAGATTATAGTTTTATGATAATGCCCTGAACTTTATCGTAACCTTTTGGGATGATTAAGTTCCGACTCCTTCCTTCTATTACCGCGCAACACTCTGTATACATCGCATCCGCCGGCAGCTTAAAGTTCTTTCAACTTGAATTCAATTTATTGCCGGAAAGTTTTTATCGTCAAAACTGGGTTTCCGACAATCAAGAACGAGAAAGTTTATTGTTTTAATCATTGTGCTTCAAAAAGCAGCGCGAATGGATTCCAGGAATCCATCCGAATTCCAAGTTTTAGGAGTATCAGTCTCAGCCTTTAAATATTTATTTATCATTAACTGCCTGAATATTGTCTCCTTATGGTTTTGACGATTTACAGTCGTCCTTCAAAGGTACTACAAAACTAGAGACAAATAAAATGGGTTTCTCGTCGTAAGTCAGCCCAAACCCGTACATGCATTCTTTGTTGCAACTGGCGTACAAATCTGATGAGATAACTTTTTGACGAGCTTTCGATAAGTTAAATTCCTGATCATTTTGAGTAAAAGTTTTAATGGGCTGTTTCATGATAGACGTCGGAGTTATTAAAGCTTAAAAATATCTGTCAACTTGGCTTGTTTAGACGAAGAAATAACACACATTCAAGATGATTCCAAACTTTCAAATAGATTAATTAAATTTTTTTAAACGGCGTCACGTGATACCGCAATTCGTTCTTAAACGATACAAACCATGTTGTGTCTACATAGTCACGTGACGCCATTTAAACCAATGGGAATAAACGTGGGGCAGAACATACAGTATGAGTCATTCTGTCATTAGTCACACACGTGGCAGTACATTTAAGTGATTGATTTGAAATTTTTTTAGCAACAGCAAAGTTAATACTCCATTGATTCGTTTTTTAAAACATTGATTTATGTGTACCCATGAGGGATGTTCAGTAGATTTTATAGCTCTTTTTAAAGTGAGTGACAGGTAGAAATGAACTAAGAGCGAAATTCAGAATTAAATTCTGCCTTGACAATGGGGCAGTTGCAAGGGTGTGAAATGTTGTGTTTTTTAAAAAGAAAATGAAAGTACTTGATGAGGTGAGAACGAAGATGCCTTTGTTTTCTAATAAAGTCTCATTGCTTCGGAGATGAGATTTCGACCCAAAATACATTGTTTTAAATGGGAATTCCACGTAGTGACGTCACTACGCACACAATTTTTTACGTTTTTACAGCTGTGTATCTCCTAAACCGGGACACTTATGAAGGCACCATTGTTCTCAGCTTATTAAGTACTGTCATTTTCTCTGTGAAAAACATAACATTTTAGACCCTTGCAACTGCCTCATTCAAAAGAAATCAACAGAAAAGGCGATTTCCTTTAGAAAAAAGAGAACGTCACATTTCAACAGCCAAAAACGTGACCAAAGAAAGAAAAATATGATGGATTCATAACGCAGCAAAACTTGTAATTTTTCACCTACGGTTTCACAAAGCTTGTTCATAACAGACGGAAATGCTAGGAACTCGTCGGTCTTATCCCAAAAACTGATGAGAAGACAACATTGGGAGACCACATAAGCACACACACGTGTTGCATGTCACAGTCACATGTTGCACTAATTGAACATTTTGTTTACGCACGCTGGATCGAACTATAGATTTGTCGGACATAAAAAGTTGTGTTGTTTATTTTTCCGAACAAAAACCACGTTATTTAACTCATTGTAAGTTTTATAATTTTCACGTTATTCAGTTAACTTGCTGCCTATTCTTCATAATCTTGACTTTTATTCATAAAATTATGTTCGGGAATTCCGTTGCTTTGATCCACTGTGCTACGGTTCATATGATGTGACGGAAATTTTTTTCTCAATGCTTCCTTGTAAAAATTCCTCGCATTGCTAACAATTTATTTTACTGAAAACGTCAAATTTCGTTTAAATTCTTCGTGGGGGGGGGGGGGGGAAAAAAACAAAAACAACGAAGAAATGGTTGCAAAACTAGTGTAACATGACAAGTGACTTTCCAAGTTCTTTCTGAGTATAGTCTGCATCATTTCTTCCGTGGAAAAAAAGGTAATAAGTTTGAATTTTGTCTATAATTTCAGGTAAATCCGCTCATTTTTTAAAGAGAAATGAAGGAGGAATCAATACTTTTGAATTAGCCTTCCTCTTACAGTTATTACGCGTACAACCGTACATTCCAATCATTCCCTGTGATAGGAAAACGACTTATAAATACGGAGCTCAAGATACATAATAATAAAAGTTTCTTAAAACGACAGACGAGTATATTATGTTTTGATATTTTTAATACCAGCTCGGTGGAATGGGACCTAAATGATAAATTGCCAACCGGAGCGTACTGCCAAGTCGCGAGTTCAACTAGAGTACTGCAATTTTTCATTTTCCTTTTTCCATAATTTTTCAACGTTGCTTTTGCACTAGAGTATGGATATGGAGAATGTGTTTCAAAGGACAATTAGCACGTGGAGTAGAGGGAGTAAGAGAGAGATAGAGAGAGACAGGGGGAGGGATAGAGAGAGAGAGAGACAGGGGGAGAGATAGAGAGAGAGAGAGAAAGAGAGAGAGAGAGAGAGAGAGAGAGAGAGAGAGAGAGAGAGAGAACTTCGTACATAACTTCGTATACATATATTTCAACCGAGCGCATTCATGACAACTGATACTTTAGTCCTTGCATCCAAAATGACAAAGTGGGTGTGGGAGTACAAAATGACACGCTACAAACAAACTCTGGTTGTTCGCTAAAAGATGCTCTTCCTGTTCTCCAACGTTGGCATATTTAGAGTGTCATCCCGAATATATTTCATTGATTTAAATGAAGAAAAAAAAACCGGAAGCCGTGTAAATGGCGACGTCGTTGTTCTCATTCCATCTAACTCCGCCTATCTTCCATGGTTTCCTAACATCGCGAGAAGAAGGAGGGAAAAAAAACCATGGAAATGGAAATAGGTAACACTCACTATCCTACTGGTGGCAAAAAATGGTGTGGAAACCCAAAATTTAGGTATAGAGAAAAAATACAACTCGTTTTTGCTTGAATATAACCGGAAATCCGTATTTTATCTCATACACCAAAATTCATCACGTAGTTCAAGAACAACTGTAATTTTTATGGTAAAGCAATTTCCACTACGCCACCAACAGATAATATTCATCCACTGTATGTATCTTTCAATTTTGCCTCAAAGACAGCGACATATTCAAGACAATGAGCTATAACTTTAGATAGGCACATCAAGGAACGTTCCGCTGGTTCATTGTTGTCACCTAGGGCGCCGCCATCTTGCCGTAAAAATCGATTTTGAGGTTAAGTTTTGCAGGTTGTTTCCGGTCGTTTCGTAAACAAACTCGGGCATCGCCGGAAACAGCCTTCAAAATTTAACCTCAAACCTTGGAATCTGCCGTCCAAATTCCCGCCAAATTCCGAACGACCTACAAAATTTAACCTCAAACCTTGGAATCTGCCGTCCAAATTCCGCTTTTTCCCGGGATTCCTTCTACCCTGTGTGGCACAAGGTGGACCAGCCCGCTGCCACTCTAAAGTTATAGCTCATTGATTCAAGATGGTCATTTTAACCTGTAACACAGACAAACATGAAAATAGATTGGTCGTTGCTCTAGTTTCAAGTTTATGGTTAGCACTGATCAAACAACGCTAGTTCCTATTCAACAGGAACATCCTATAAGATTGAGCGAAATTCTAATAGGTATCAATATACCTATTTAAAGTCAAAGGAATCGTGTTTGTTTAAGTGATCAACCAATAATAAGATATAGACGGTTATTTTAAATATGCCGCTGAAACAGTATCCATCAAATAGAAAAGATACTAGGGTGAATAGCTTACACAAAGGCGACATAAAATAACTGACTTCCTTTGTTAAATTTCAATTTATAAGTGAGTTTTAATCATTATTTTTGCATAAAGTTGCATTAGAACCAGTGCTTAAAAATTGTTGAAGCAAAACTTTGCATCAAACTCATTTGTTACAATTTTCGGGTACGAAAGAAGTATGCATACTTTTCTTAAATTAATCTTCGTCTAGTCAATGATTCTCCTTTTACTTGGGCACCTCCATTCATTTTTCGGCGTGATCATTAGCTCATGTATCATATCTCTCAGCATAAAATACACACAATACGCTATCTGAAAATAATAACGAACACAATGTGCAAATATGGTCTCATTTTTGTCGTGAGTGCGACTCTACGATTCTCGCGCGCGTTCAAATCCTCATGAAAATGAAAACAGGCGGTCGGTTCATTAGGAAGGAGACAGAGAGGGACTAAGGAAATAATTGTAGGGCCATTGTTCTCGCATCAGCCGACAATCAAACGGTGGCAAAAAACATCAAAAGGAAAACGAATTGCGAATGACTATACGCCGAGAATATACATGACTCGACCTCTACAGAATGCAAACGGGCGACTTCAACCCTCGCTTTTTGTTTGGATTCAGTGTTGCCACGTAGAGCCGATAAGTACCCCATTATTCAATATTTTTACTAGAATACACTTTCGTCCGTTTAGCTATAAATTGCGAAGCATCTGCACCAGGTTGGAATCGGTATCTACACTCTAGAGCACAGCTGCCGTTTTGCGTATAACTATGGGCCTGAGCGGCTTCAAGCGTTTACGCTGACATCTTTCAATTCACCGATGATTCCGCCGGTTGAGAAAAGATTACACACTTCAGTTTAGTGTCTGACCATGATACACGTAAATACTCGCATCTGCGTAATCTTTTCTCAACCGGTGGAGTCATCGATGATTTAAAAACAAAAACAAAAACAAAAAACTTGCAGATATTTTAATAATTTAACGGTGATTGCACTGATTCAGAAGAGATTAGAGATTAGAGATCAGAGTATTTTCGTGCAGTGCAGTCATACACTGAACTGAACTGCGTAATATTTTTTCAACCGGTTCAAACATCGTTGCATAAATTGAAAATGCCATTAATTATACGCAAAACGACAGCTATATACGGTTTAGCTGTAAATTGCGAAGCATATGCACTAGAAATTTGTTAGAAACGGTATCGACAGATTTAGAAAAATAACAAAAGATTATAAAATATACGACAAAAAAAAAAAACAAAAAAACAAAAAGATACAGAATATATTCAGATCGGTTCGAATAAACACGCAAACAACTTATTCCGGGGCTACGATAGAACAAAATCTAAGACTCGGAACGTTTCGAAACGATTTCTGTCGGATGTCCCATACTTCCAACTGCGAATAAAATTGAAAAACACAGAAACTGAATATACAAATGAGCCGCCGCGCCGCGCAGCTTTAATTTTAAGACAAGGGCTCAAAAGAAGAAAAAAAAACAACAGCAAAAAACAAACAAAAAACAAAACAAAACATTCTCTTTGCCCAAGAATAAATCTTCAGATAATAATAAGGAGAAATACGATATACAACTTACCACATGTTCAAATTTGATGTAAAATACCTACTATAAAATTTCATGTACTAAAATTAGTTATAAATGTGAGAAGTCGTATCTCGTATGGTTGTCACAAGTGTAGTAAAAACAATATGTTACATTTCTTTATACGAACATTTACAACAATCATGGAAATTTATAGTATATAATATTATTGCTCCTTCCTTGCCTGTCCTTTCGTATTTGCTTTACATTCAAAGCGGCTGCTCACTTCGTTTATTATTATCACTCTTTTTAAATTTTTCATTTATTCGGTTGAAAATGGCACAATAATTGTTCCGGAACGGCCCGAGTTTTAGCTTGTATTCTGTCTAAGTCCCGGAATGAGTTGTTTGCGTAAAATAAAAGAGTATATCAGAGAAAAGCGGTATTCATTAATTTATTTCTACACGAAACCGTCAAATTATTCGTTAATTATTTTCATTATATCTTTCTTACTTTCTCTCTCTTTTTTTTTCCTTTTTTTCTTTCAATGTAACACATATTAATTTGCCTTTGAAAAAAAAGCTACCTAAATCAACAGAACTGCCAGTCAGCTACGCCCATCAACACTCCAGATCGAATTCTGAGCCCTTCAACCTCTCGCCTTTGTTACGGTAATGATGTGGTTGAAATTGCCCATTCAAAGGATGCTGGGGTAGCTGAAATTAAAAGGTCATAAAACAGTGAGTTCGCTCCTTACTAGAAATCTCAAATCTAGCTTTCGGTTTATTACGCCGGAAAGAGCTCATTTGATGTTTTACGGGCAGTAGTTTTCTAATGTGGTTACTTGGTTGGGCCTCGGTTTAACGTGAACGCGAGATGGTGACCCTGTCAGTTGCGTTTGATTTCGATGTTATTTTTCATTTTTTCCTTTCAGAGACCGCCCGAACGCGTGCGGGCGGATCTAAAAAAAGAAATATTTGTAAATAATTTAAACCATTGTCGAGTCTTGACTGTGTTGCCAGATCTAAAGAAGCTTCAGGCCACAGATTTCTCATAAAAGGGGGTAACTCTAAGAAAACGTATGAGGCGTTTAGTAAATACTTATTTACTGTATAGACAGTTGAATGATTACCTTATTTTTATGAGTGATTGAAGAGACAGTTATCCTTAACAATACCAGCGGGTCGATCTATGAAATTAGTGGATGAAACTGTTGGACTAAATAAATGAAGGGCTGCTATTGGCCCTTTTAAAGTGTATATTTCACAATTTGTCTCCGTTTTCAAATTGCCTGCTCTCGTAACTTTTTTTCCCCGTTATTTTAGAAAAGTTTTTTGATTTCTGTTGTAACTAGATATCTCTGATTCTAGAAATTTCCGACTTTTGAAGAAAAAGACTATAGATAGAAACAGAAAGCAGGGATTGTTGGAGACGATGAGTCACGTGGTTGCCAAGTCTAATTAAAATACGGAATTTGCTATCCTGGTTATCAGATGCTAAATACTGTTCGATAACAAATTCAACTGATTCCACGTATTTTGATTAGACTTGGCAACCACGTGACTCATCGTCTCCACCAATGACCTCCAAACTCATCTAGCCTATTCAAAAATCGGGAATTTCAAGGAGCACCTGATGCACACCACACACACATTCTCCCTAGGATCTACGAATGATATGTAGAATTTAACCTAAAATCTGGCAACACCGACTACCGAGCTCTGCAAGAATAGTGATGAATGATCATGGCCCCACAAAAACGAATTCCTAACTGCAGATGAGACTTCCTATTTTCAAGTGGGTTTTTTTGTGCTGGGTGCCATTGTCTCGTTGCGATTCTCCTTGAAACTTGTCGTAGGTAGTGGAGCCCACCCAAAACCACTCAAAATAATCAAATAAGATCAATAATACTATTTTATGCATGGTTCCTTCAGCCTCTTCACAACCTTTACGAACACTGAAATCTTTTAAGCTGGCTACAAATATTCACTGTATACAGTACAAAATTCGAAGAGTCCAAGCGAAAAACGATAATTTTTACAAAAATCAAATTCAACGTTTTCACGGTCAGCTAATGGGATACAAAAGTACAAACTTATTAGAAGTCTACAGAAGCGAAATACAATCAATTTTATTATTCAAGTAAAGGCAATTGCCGACATTTTTTCTCCCATAAACTTTTTCCAAAAACCCCCAGTTTTTGAGCTATGGGGGCTTTTTGGAATTTTTTTGAATAGGCCTTTGTGACCACCCTGTTGTGAAATTCTCAAAAATATTGACAGATTCTGAAAGAACAGATCAAGAACTTTCGATTGAAAGGCCATTTGTTACCTTTAAGTGAAAAAATAAGGTGTTTTCCGCCGAATCAAAATTTTGGGGCTTAAATGGCAGAATTTGCTCAATTCCATGGTTTGTGCCATTTAAGCCCTAAAATTTTGATACGGCGCAAAACACCTTATTTTTAAACTTAAATGTAACAAGTGGCACATCAATCGAAAGGTCTTGGTCTGTTCTTTCAGAATCTGTCAATATTTTTGAGAATTTCACAACAGGGTGGTCACAAAGGCCTATTCAAACAAATTCCAAAAAGCCCCCATAGCTCAAAAACTGGGGGTTTTTGGAAAAAGTTTATGGGAGAGAAAATGTCGGCAATTGCCTCTACTTGAAGAATATAACCTAATGTTTAAATCATAATTGGATACTTTTTCGAGAAAACTTTGAAAATGTTTTTGGACCCCCCACCCCCCCCCAAATGGGCCCCAAGGGGCTGTCGGGGGCTTTTGAAAATATCAAAAATGAAAAATTTGGGGTTGATTCCCTATCTATCATTATCGTTTCAAATCATTTGGCTCAGTAGTTTTCGAGAAAAAAGCCTGATCCGGATGGTCTGGTGCACCCTGTCTGTATACTTACCAGCGACGTTTCTTTTCAGAACTCGGGCTTTGTGATAGTCACAAACAGTAAAGAGAGAGTAAACAAGCAGGGAAGCTCCGATACATTGCATGTATTGGAAAAGCGTGCCTGTGAATTGTAAACATAAAAATCTGCGCATAAGTTGTTTCATTTGGTATTCTGCTCTGCTGGGTTTTGCAGAAATAAGTTTTGCATAAAGGCTTACGCATACATGGTTTAAATATATTTATTATAATGTAGTTCATGGGAGAAGATTTGTCAGTTTATTGTATATTATTTAAGGTACAGGAAGTGCTGTTGGAGCTTTGATTAAGAAAATATGACAATGTATATGCATTTGAGACGTATATTTGAAAAAAATATTTTTGAGTCGTTGTTTTTGCAGTGACACATTACAATTGGTTCAGTGTTTTGTTCATTTGTGGATTACAGCTGTTTGAAATGCATCAGCAATTCTTAAGGAGACATTGTAGTATGTAACTAACATATGAATTGAATAAATAGATTTATAATATACATGAATGATTCAATAATGAAAATTTGGATGAAATCACTGATTATAGAGTATTTGAAGTTTAAATGATTCGATTCTGCGTTGAATGGATGTAAAAGATTCTATTTATAATTTAATAAAATGAGAAAGAAAAGATAGGTAGGCCATGGTTTTGTTGGTGGAATATGGTGATGAAAGGTAAAAGAAGGTAATTAATAAATGTCTACATATTGATAGAGACGAAATAGAGTCATTCCTTTCAATATCTGAATTTTTAGACACAGTATTGGCCGATTTGGATCTGAAAATTAAACAATTACAATTAATGTCAATAAAAGCAATTCCTGCTATGTTTTCATTAAAGGCTTTACTGTACAGAGAAACCTTATGGTGAATACTCAAGATAAAATTAGGCTGAATCATCTACTTGGAAAAAATGCTATGATTAGCATCCAGTAAAAACATTACAGACGTACATACTAATTGAAGTATTAATAATTTATGCATCAACTTTGACAACTATAATTAGTGTAGTCCCCTACTTCATTGCGATGCACCCCTTCAAGCAAACAGAGTTGCTTACCAGAGTTGCAGAGTTTCTAGCCTTTCATTCGATGACATTCTATCAATGAGAAGCAAAAAAAGTTACGCATATAAAAGCTTCCACCCCTCCCCCCTCTCCATACATGTGCTTATTTTACAAAATTGGCCGTATAGTGGTACCTTTGATGATTATATTTAATTTTTGGATTCTCTCAAAGAGAGCAAGTATAGTCTGGACTCAGCGCATGAGATTTCAATTATTTTACTCATCGGACAGTGATTAAATACCAGAGGACCTGAATAGAATAAAAGAAGTCTACTATATTTTATATACAAAGTGAGTCAGAGCATCCGTTGCTGGCATTTTTCTCGAAAATTACTGAAACAAATGATTTGAAACAAAACAATCAGACAGAAAATTGACTCCAAATTTTTCATTTCTGATATTTTCATAAGCTCCTGACAGCCTCTTGGGGTGTATTCTGGGGGGTTCAAACACATTTTTCAACTTTTCTCGAAAAAACCCTCAATGCAGATGTAAAAATTAATTTATAATCTAAAAGTAGAGAAAAAATTCGTTTTATAAGTTTGAAAAATAGGCGCAACGTAGGAATCTGAACAAAAAACTTCTGTGAAGAAAGCTGATTTTATAAGCTTTCAGATGGCGCAAACCGCGATGCCGAAAAACATTTCGTTCAAGAGTTATGACCGCGCAAAGTTTCAAATCTAGGCCAAAAATAGGGTTCCGACTTTCGATTCTACAAAAAAATTTGTTGCTCCACCAATAATCGATGAAATTCATTGAAACTTGGTGGAAGCGGGTTTTTTGGGTCGCTGAATTTATTTTTGACATAAGTTTTTCAAAATTCTCAAATCATATATGGCAGCCATAGTTTTTCGTTCAGATTCCTTCATTGCGCCTATTTTTCAAACTCAAAAAACGGATTTTTGGAAACTTCAAAAGTAAAACAAAATGCAAAAAAAGGGTCAAATATTTTTGAACTAAACACTGTAGCACATCAATTGAAAGATCTTTAAAATACGCATCTTTTGGTGCAAAGTTCACGTCAATATCTCTTTTCGTTCAAAAGTTACGGAGCATTGGAGGTTTTGACTTTGACCCCCTGCACTCCCGCTTCCAGTTGACCAAATTCAAAAAACTGCAGATATTCTGAAAGATGATGCTTAGCTCTATCATCCCTGAAAGTTTCATCCATTTTTGAGGGGGGCACTCCTAATGGTAGCTGGATGGACCCCTTTTCATCAAAACAAATACCATGAATTGAGCCTGTCTCGTCCTCTAAAAAAATAATACAAAAACCATAACTTCGCTTACACTTTCGAACAGGCGTTAATGTTGTAACAATTCCCGAAACTAAAAAATTAAAAGAATACTGATCTAATTTGTTTATTTTAATGAGATCCATTTTCAACCCATAAAAGATTGAATGTTAAAAATTGCGCTTAAAAAAAAAAAAAAAAAAAAAAAAAAAAAAAAAAAAAAAAAAAAAAAATCATTTATCAGCTGATCAAATAAAGGCAAAGAAACGTGACTACTTCATTCCGCGCTCTCTAGCGGGTTCTTCTTGAAGCTTTACTTTTGTGAGAAGGTATCCTATAAGTAAAACCATGATCTGTATCGGTTTTATTTCGCGCCTTCTATTCGAAAATATCAGCTGATTCTAGACATTCACAAAAAAGATTATCAAATTAGTGAACAGGTGAGCCGCAGTGCAGCCAATGCAGCCAAACAATCACCGACTGCAAAACAATAATAAATAAATAAAAAAAAAAAAACATCACAAAACGACTCATTATCGGCCGCCCGTACGAAAAAACCCCGAATGTACTTTAAAATCAATTATATATTCAATAAACGTAATAAAATAACCCAAAAACAATGTCCAACATAACAAATTAATCATAAAAACAAACAAAAAGTTATTCATCGTAAAATCAACACAGCATAGTAAAATTACAACAAAGTTGGCAACATAAAACGCAAAATATTACCTCACCGCACTCCACTTACCCCTCAAAAGTGGTGAGTCCGTCGTTTAATTGGAATTATAAAAAAACTAAAGCATTAGAATGAATCCAACTATTTTTGCTGCAAACTTTAGAAGGTACGATTTCATAATTGTACCATTGCAATCCTCAAAACGCAACAGACACGACAGGAAAAAATCACAAAATTCAAAAACAGCCGATTTTCAACTTTAGGCCACTCAGCATAGGAATACACGTGGAAAGCATAGGCTGCCTTATTACATTGTATACATTGTATTATATTGTTAGCAGCAAAACGATCGGAATAAGCGTGCCATGTTCCATGGGCACGCTTAAAACCGGGGGAAAAAAACAAAACGATACTGATTGAAACGAAATGTAGTTACTCCATGAGGAAGTGAGTTGTGAGTTTACATTCCAACCAATAACATAAATTGCCGTCATCGGTCATCTTTTGGTGCTCTTGGTGCAATCGTGCAGGGTTGATTCGCCCATTCGACCGACCGCCGTCTTAGGATTTCCTTAAACCGCCTTTTGTAGGTTTAGGAGTGGATTTTGAGACTATTTGATGCTCGCAATTGGATTTTCCTCCGATTTTACACCACAATCGACCCTCCATAAAGCTGTAGCAAAAGTATGCAATTCTCTGCCACGCGCCACGCCACCTCCTTTCTGATTGCTAAAATTACCCGACGAAAAATGTCGAGAATTGAAAACTGACGCTATCTGCTCTCAACTCTTCCCTTGAATATACATCCGTTCTCGATAGTTTCTCTCGGTTCAAAAACTTTGAAAACAAATCGGTGTCAAACTCGACAGAGATGGAAAAACTTTTATCTTCCGTAAAGCTTTCCTGAGTGCAAAATGACTGATGGGGAAGGAAAGGAAAGAGAAGAAGGAGAAGAAGAAGAAAAATAAGAAAAATAACTTGAGCTAGTTGGGATTACGAACACTTTGGAGAAGCGACACAACAAACCGCGAAAAACACGAGCGCATGTTATTGCAACGAAGCGACAGCTTATATAGAGATGCCTTGTTTTCTCTCAAGTGAAGCAGCGAGACCTTAAAAGTCAAAGACAATAATAAAAATAACTGGAAAACGGGACAAATTGGCTTGCTTCGAAAAACGATTATCTCAAGATAGGTTTGATCCACGAGACTTCGTTTCACATCCGGATAGTGAATGTCTCACTCTATGCCATCATAAGACTGTTGAACCCGTTTTCATGTTTGATAAATCGATCGCTCTTGCAATATTATTTTAGCATCGACGCTAGGATGGGCGAATGAGGATGTACGACGTACGTCTCCTTAGTAAATGAATCGCCAAATCAAAACACAGACGTATTTGAACGCCACCAATTTGCACTCATGCTAAAGATAGATTTGTCTACTTATTGAGGTAATACCGACACATTTTTACAGCCACATCCCTATGCATTGGCTTGGTTTTGCGTCAAAAGAGATGCCTACATGATAGAGCTCGTTTCAGAAGTGTTAGCGCACCTAGACCATCATCTTCGGCGAATTTTAAATTTTATTTTCTTCAATTCATAACAGAACTTGCCTCCGACTTCAAACCTTTGGTTTTAAATTAATCCTCAAATCATTTTCATTCTCCAACATGAAAAATAGAGTTGAAAAATGCCAAATATTATCGGTCTAGGTGCGCCTGCACTTCTGAAACGACCCCTACTACAGAATCTTGCAGGGGGGGGGGACGGACAAATCCAGAACAAATTTCAGGGAATAAGGGGGCACAATTTTAATGTTCGACCATTTACCGACACTTTCAGGCAGTTTACCGCCTATTCCTCTCTGATTTTCGCGGTTTTTCAGGGACCAGGGGGAGGGGGGCAAGCTACCGTGAATGATGATGACCATGGGTAGGTGAATATTATTTGAACGCGGTGCTTCTGTTTGGGAATGAGATTAATTGAAGGCGCTGAGCGATACTTCATTTTGCAAAAGCTTCTCATAGAACGACCTTCAAACGTCGATTCAGAAAACTGAAGCTGTGGGGAACAAACGGATACACACGGGGGAAAGACTGGTAGAATTTACCATCTGCATAGCTGATTTTGGCGTCTGCTAGCAAGTATCATAAATGCAGCATACCTTGTGGTAAATTAAAGTGGCGCATGTTGGCAGAGTTTACCATCATCTGGTGAAATTTACCATTTGCTCGCAGACTCCAAAATCAGCTATGTAGATGGTAAATTCTACCAATATTTTTTCCTGTGTAAACGAATGACCAAGCAAGGGAATAGGACCAAAGATAAAAGAATGAGGGACAGTCAATGAACACGAAAGCTGTCATTATTCTTTGGAATCGTGCAATTTGGCAAAGGTCGATAAAGACTTTCTTCTCGATTTCCGGCTAGTTATATGCGGGGGTCACCACAAAAATACGTGAAGTGCCGATACGTGCGAGAGGAAGCACCGCTTATGGGCGGCCAAATTGATTCAATACAAGACGAACGCGGCATTAAAGCTAGAAGGAAACTAAATACTATAAAGTAAAAAGGTGCCGGGCATTGTGTCGAATCGCGTGCAACTCACGTCGCGATACTCTTGAAAATTGGCTTCATTTTTGAATGTCACACCCCTTACACTCTCACATTCACACACCCACCACATTCACCGCACGATTGCGGCGCGGTAGCCACCCTCCCCTTCCTCAGCACCCCTGACGGTGGTCGAGTAATCCCACACAGACTCGTGGAGGGCAAGGGCCCAAGGGCGGGGCGCAGCGCGGCTGCTAAGAATGAACAACGCCGTAAACGCCAAGTGCCATTTACGATGTTTCTGTGATATGGTTTTACCTGCATAGTAAGCCCCTTAAATGGATAGAGACTCTGAGACACATTGCGTAAACAGCGTGAGTAGTGCTTTGCATTTAAGATGATTTGCCTTATGTATTAGTGCGGAAGACTTTCAAGGACAGAAGCATAATGCCACATCGGAGCTCGGCTAGTTTCAGTACCATCCACCTTAAATATGACTATAATCTAAATACAAAACGTCCACAAAATAAATGTCCCCAATATTGTGATAATGCCTTTTTTCACAAATACTTCCCCTTTATTTGGACAAATCGTCTTACAAAGGGCAATATCATTCATATTATTGATACTTAACTCTCTATCTCAAGGGCGTCATTGCGAGTTCGGCTGGGGGAGGGGGGGGGGGGGGGGGGAATGTGAAGACCTTTTTTTTGCTCATTATTTTAAACACCTCTGCAGCTCTAAATTCCAACAAAACTTGTTAATACCACCAAATTTTAGTTCGAAACTTGTTTTCGTCTGAAAATAATAAAAAAGTCATCACTGTTGGGTACTCGTATTATTTTCAATTCTAGAAGTTCGATTCTAGAATTTTGATAAAGCGAGTAAAATCGAAATGCTTTTAGGAAATGAAATATTTCCTTTCATCTTTACAGGCCCAAAGAAAATAACCAAGAACCAAGGTTGTGTTCTAAAAAGTATTTTTGGATGGGTGATTACAGGAAGAATTCGCGCATCTACCAGAATGAACAATCAAGCAGCTCTTATGTGTCTTGCTGATAGATCATTAAATGACATTATGACAAAATGTTGGCACGTAGAGGAACCCATAACTCAAAAGGTTGAAGACCCGGATGACAAAATCAGCAAAGAAATATTCAAAAATGAACACTACAGAGATCCTACAGGAAGATACGTAGTTCCCATCTTGCTCAAATCCAAGGAACCCTGTTTATCAGAATCTCACCATTTAGCCACTTCAACGACATCAGACCAAGAGACCAATGTGCAAATCACCATGGAGACAGCGAACCTGATGCGAGAATACCTACATCAGAATGCAAGTAAAAAAAGCCCGAACCGATTTCGTCTAAAGCGTCTAAACGGTGAAAAAATCAACTTTTACCCCCAAAGAAGTAATGGCAATTCTAGCAACTTACAATGTTTAAAAAAAAAAGAAAAGTGTATTTTTTTCTCTCAGCAAATCGTAAGCCAATTTACCAAAATGATCTCAAGTGTTTTTTTTTCTTTCTCTTCAAGTGATCTCAGTTTCATTTTCTATTACATCATATCTTTTTACGAAAAAAATGGAGCTTATTTCTTTATTTATTGTCTTTGTATCCTAGTCAAAAAATGGCGGGGGGTATGTTGGGTACTCGTATTATTTTCAATTCTAGAAGTTCGATGTTTATTTACAAGTTGCGTAACTGCGCACCTGCAACTCACCACCGTATGTAACTTGTTATTTTTCCGTTGACTATTATGTAATAGATCGGTGAAAGTTTCCTCATTGCATAATAATTACATAATAATTATATAACTTTCCATCGATCTATTACATAAGAGTTCAACTTCCACGCATGCGCAACATTTTTTATAAATAGGAAGAGCAATACTAAACAAACTGTCATTCCTTGTCCAGCCTTCTCATAACTTTGCACGCCGTCTAAGGCTGCCTCTGTCCTTTCTTTTCTTTCGATACGCCGTCTAAGGCTGCATTTTCAACTATTATCTTTTATTTTTTTATCAGCTTTTCTGGATTTGATACGCCGTTTTTGGATATCACTTCCTAAGGAATCGCACGCCGTCTAAGGCTGCATTTTGTAATAACCATATTCTTTTCCTTTCAGCTTTAATAATTTCCTGTTTATATTTCAGGTAATAAATCCTTTCTTTTCCCATGACACGCCGTATAAGGCTGTTATTTCCTTGACTCGCACGCCGTTTATGGCTGCAATTTTGGTCATTCTATTCCCAAAAAATCAAAGTTTCTTTTCGGCTAAAAGCCAATCAAAATTACCGTTTCTTGGCTCTTTAGCCACTCTAAATTTAACGTTTCTATTTCCGGCTCTTAAGCCAATCAACTATAACGTCTCTCGGCTCTTTAGCAACGCAATTTACCATCTTTCGGCTTTTCAGCCAACCAAACTTACAGTGTGTACCGGCTACTAAGCCATCGCTATTTACCGTGTTTCGGCTACGCTGTAAGCCTTGAAACCTCAATCTCTTTTCAAATAACGCAATTGTGCTCATCTTAAAATCAAAACACTTCAGTCACTCTATGATGGAAAACTCGCGCGGCCCTGTGCCAAATTCGAGAATCTGAGAGTGCCACTTTAAACTAAACAAGGTCCTCCAGAAAAATACCCCTTTTACATACCCAGGATCCAATTTGTAGACATTATGGATCAGTAAACGATTTCGTCCTAAATAAAAAAGGTGGACCCATTGTAAAAAGAGGCATTAATATACTGGGAACATTTATTTCATGGACGTCTTTAGAATGAGGTCAATTTTCAAGGTAGGCATTTTTTTTCGTGGACAAACGTACGTAGACATTTTGAAGCTCCAAAATTCAGTTGTTACACTTGTCAACCACGCACTGACTCGTGTATCAAAAGTTGACGCTCCCCGGCCTCCTCAAGAGTTATAGTTGTTAAGAAGTATGTCTGTTTAATTAGTCAATTTTATGCCTGCTGATGTGAGAATCACGTTGTTCGATTGAATGGAAGACGGAAAGTACCTCCACGCCAAAATCTCATTTGAACAGAAATTACATGAATATTTTCAAAATTTCATTTATTAGCACTTTAGTGCATCAATACGAGACGAGTCTTTTTTTTTATTATTATTCAGACTTGGTCATTCAAAATAACCAGTTGAAATTAGACTACACTTATTTCTTTATCATGGCAAAGAATAAGTGCTTATGGCGAAAATAAACAATGAAAACTGTGTGAGATGTCTGCCTTTTACCGCCTTTTATTACTGTTGCTCCATCTCCCTCTTTCTCCGATTCCCCCCTTTTTGGGTGACCCCCCCCCCCCCAAGAGGGAAATCTCAGGTGACTTGAATACTAGCGAGAGTTCCTAAGACCACTCGGATATTTCAAGTTAGAAGCGAGACTTATCAGGGACGAATCACTTGAAAGCTCCTTCTATGTGAGAGTTCCTAAGATCACTCGGATAAAAGGGTGACTTTCAAGTGAGACCTGAAAAAGAAAGGGATTGTTATCAAGAATAGTTAGTTGTAGTTGATACGGTGTAACTGCAGTCTGAAGAAAGAGAGAGAGAGAGAAATCCGGCTGATTTGGGGACGTGATTTTAGCAAGGGAAGCAGGTGCTAGGACCACAGCTAGCTCATCACGATTCAAATTGAACTCATTCTCTGTTTCAATTCCTAGTTCGCCCAAGGCTCCGTTTTGCTCCTCACCTCGGGCGCGCATGCGCACATCAAGTGCTGACTGAGCAGAGTCCGTCTGTTCGTCTCAGTATTCACCGAGTTGATACGTGCCTCTGCTGTATTGCTAGATTGGGTCTAAAAGTCTTAAAATTTAATTGCTAAATCTGGTCCATACCGCCTTCCTCTACAACTGAAAAGGCAAAAATGAACAAAATTAAATAATGATATTCCTTTAGGGGGTAATTTTTCCAATATGTGTCATTTCATTCATCACTTGTTTTATTTCAGGACTTTTTGGATGCTGGTTCGTCAGGAGTTAAACCTGCATCTAAAAAAACTTTAACGCAAAAGACCTTGTCATTTATTGCAGTAAGTATACTCACAGTTTCCGCTGTAAAACGGACAGATACCAATGAAACCACCTCTAAACCGAAATGTAGCAACTACAGTCTCTGTTGGAAAATCGACGACCACTGATAAAGCCACAACTAAACCTAATGTGACAGCTACAGTATCCGCTGAGAAACCCATGGGTGCTGATAAAACCACCACTAAACCTGTAGTGGTCTCAAAAATCATAACATCAGTCGTCCCTAGGGTGAAGAATTTTTTTATTCTACGTAGTCTTAGTTTCTAAATTTTAGCAGTTTATGCATCAACTTTCATTCCATACGTAACACTGTGTTTGTGACTTGCCAATAATGATTTTAACCATCTTTGAGCCAGTAAGGTTTGAACCTTGAGAACAAGGTCAGCGATCAGTGATATGGGGCACTACGCTGCAAGGTTGCAATATGTGCCCTGCACAACAGAGTTGTACAACAATGTAGAGCAACAAAAATCAATAATTGGCCAACTTTTTTCATGTATTTTGGCCTCTGGTGTATTGAGCCCCTAGCTTATGTGCCTCGGTCAAAGTCGTCTGCTGCCTTTTTTCATCTCCAGGCAGGTCATCTATCCCATTTCATCAGAATGAAAATGAAATAACGTTTTACCAACGAAAATTTTTCTCGTATAGAGGTGCAATATCCTGTAAAACCTACAACCAAGAAAAAAAAATGTGGTCAAATTTACCAAAGTTTGGTGCATATGGCACGACTAAATTTTCAGTGACAGTTTCCAGTTGAAACTGCTGATAATTTTGATGATTGACTGACAATACCGGAATTGTCGATACTGTTTACCGAATTTTTGTTGTACAGCCAAAATCCACTGTTCAGGACCAAAATCGCTTTTTTATCGAAATAGATCGGTGCCTCGTGCGCCAAAACCAACCAATTTTTTTTTTTTTCTCAGTGACTTTTCAATAACATAATTTTTTTTTATTTGTTTAAAGGTCCCGTTGAAGCAGCCAAAGAAAAAGTCAACCTCGCGGGCCAAAAAACTAAATCGATTCCAAAATACTTGGTTGGAGGATTTCCCTGAATTCAAGCCATGGCTGGAGAAAGGTAAAAAAAAATCCAAGCGTCGACATGACAATGCTATCTGCATCATTTGTGACAAAAGCCTTCAAGCCCACTTAGGTATAATTAAATATCACTACTTAAGTTCACACCATAATGAGAATGAAAAAGCTGTCACCGTCAGCGAGCAAGGTGCTATGAAGAAGTATACCAATATGCCTTTAAACCGCCGGATTCAGCGACTAGAACTTAAAATACTCGCCTTCATAACTTATGAAGATCTTTCTATAAATGTTTTAGATACATTGGTGCCGCTTTTACAGCGTATACGTCTACTTGTTGATGAGGCAATTCAAGGTATGAACCTCAAACGTACCAGAGGTACTGAACTACTCAAATCTTGTTTCGCAGAAGTTTTTCGGGATCAGCTTGTTAGTAAATTACAGGAAAAATATGTATGTTTGCTTCTCATTAATTTTTGATGAGACTACTGATATCTCAACAAGTAAACAATTAGCTACAGCAGTAACCTTTTACGATGAAGGATCGAAGTCAGTAAAATCAAAGTTCCTAGACAAGAAAAAAAAGAAAGAAATGAGAATGCAGTTTCAGCATATAAACTTTGATAATATTCAATGGGGTTCAAGTTACTATCACAGAGTTTGTACTTTAAAACAATGTTTCATCCAACACTTAACTTGATGATTATCCCATGAGTTCCCCCTTGTAGATACACCTGTAGTAATTCAGAGTGTGTTGAGTTGAAAGGCAAATTCAATGATTTGCTCAATGGTACTGTAAAAATTATTGCTGAGAAAAAAGACCTCGAGGCTCAGTTGGAAATAGCAGTGAGCAAGCATGACACTTCTATTTTGTCGCGTTACTTTTCTCCTGGAGTCGTGCGAAGAATGACAAGCGACAACCCAGACAAAAGAATCCACTGGTCTGCCGATGATAAATCCCAGGCAATATCCTTGCGGGCAGCTGGATCCAAATCTTATGACTTTCTGCGTAACGTCATGGGTCTCCCTCTACCCGGTATTTCAACTTTAAAGACTTGGGCTAGGAGATTAGACGTAACTCCAGGCATATTAATGGATGTGATACAGTTGCTAAAGGTCAAGGCGCAGGGGATGACGGCACTTCGAAAAATAACAATCTTATCATTTGATGAGATGCACTTGAATAAAATAGTGACAATTGACAAGAATCTAGAGCAGGTTGTAGGGCCTAATTCAAAGGCCCAGGTGTTGTTCGCCAGAGGATTGTGCCATAAATGGAAGCAGCTTATTTTTTACTATTTCAATGCAGCAATGACCACAGAAATTTTATATCAAATTATTCTCAGACTGAAAACTGTTGGGCTTAAAGTTGTCGCAAACGTGTGCGATCTTGGGCCCGAAAATTAGACCTTGAGGAAAAACCTGGACGTAACTATCGAAAAACCCTATATCCACCCGCCTAGTGATCCAACCAGCAAACTTTTCTTCTTCCACGATGTCCCTCATCTGATTAAGCTCCTAAGAAACCATTTTGTAGAAAAAGGTTTCCACATTGAAGGAAAAACGGTATCCAAAAGATGCTTAATGACAATGATCGAGGTCAACAATAATCCCGACACGAAGTATCATGATTTGAAGACTCTGTATAAGTTAAATGAGAGCATGCTGGACGTCAAGACTTTAAAAAGACAAAACGTCACCCTAGCCACCAAGTTATTCTCTCATACCATTGCTAAGGCCATCGAAAATTTTGGAGAAAAAGGGTTAATTGTAGAAGAAAATTACCATTTTATTTCTGATATTTTTGAACTAACGAACAATTGGTTCGATCTATTCAATTCTTCAGATCAGATGACTGCATATACAGGATCGAGTAAAGATGAAGAAACTTTGAATTCCAAGATAAAAATTGTTTCAAACATGAGAGTCATAAATTCAACCGTTGATCATAAGAACACAGCGCCGAAGCCTTTCCAGTTTGGAATTCGTTTGGTAAATTCTGCCTTGCAACAAATTTTGCCGTATTTAAAAGAAATATACCCTGATTTAACATACATTTGCACAAGACGCCTAAACCAAGATGTGGTCGAGAATTTCTTTTCCTATATAAGGGGTATGGGGTCATTTCATGACCACTCTGACCCATTAACATTAAAATATAGGCTTCGATCGTACATTTTAGGTAAGCACTCGTCAATTATTCTCAGTGATAAACTCAATACTGAAGTTCCTATTGAGCCAGCATTAACTACAACCATTAACGAGAGCAGATTACAACCACATTCAGGCAGTAAGAAAGTTCAGCTAACTCAACAATTATTTGATGATATTATTGAGGGCAACTTGACAATGGAACTCTTGGAATCTCTGATCGAAGAGGAGCTCGAGCTCCCCAACCCTGTTGAAAATTTTGATGATTTAAGAAACGACTTATCTTCCGAATTAGTAGAAACAAGTTTTACATCTGATTACGAAGAGGCAGGGGATCATCTGGCAGGATATGTTGCCTACAGGTTCAAAGCAACACACTTGGACCCGACAGAAACAAGTTGGACAGCTAAACTTTCAAAAGGATACTTGACAGAGGCAACTAACGACTTCAAAAATATCATAAAATGTGTAGACCTGGAATTTTTAGACTATCGCGGCCCTTTACAGCTCAACCGCAGCACATACATCTTCCAGTCAGTTCTTAAGAAAGCCAAAGCCAAATTAGGTGACTCTACAGACTCTTTGAAGATTGCAGACAAAATTTTACTCTGTTACATCCGAACACGGTCCTTCATCAGGCTAAGAGATTGTGGTGAAAAACTGAAAGCAATTATACCAGACCGAAGCACTCAAAAGAAAGTTTCTAAATATGTGAAAAGTAGAGGAAAAAAGAAAAATTCTGACAACAAAGAAAATGAAAATCCAGGCGAAGATCCACGATGAAGCAGACAGACTATAATTCGTTGAATTTGACAGAAACTGTTAAGACAATTTTGCCATAGTTTAAAAACGGTCTGTTGCAAACCTTTTTTTATTTCATTTCCTTAAAGTACTTGATGAAAGGAACGCACAGTATTTTTTATAATTTTTTTGAGCACGGCATCGTGAACTACAAAGGCTGTCCCAAAACAACTGCCAGTTGGTCTGTATTTCGGAAGCTATTAAACATATCGGAATTTTCACACAAAACACATATCTTTGAACAAAAAGACAGAGCCAAGAGGCATGAAATTCTTCCTAGAACCCTAATAAACAAGATTTAGTCATTTATCGGACATTTAGATCAACTTTTTTAAGAAAATTACGTTTTAAAAACAGCGGTCGTATTCACTCCGCCATGATGCCGACATGCGTGTGGTCGAAATATGCGCGGTGGCACACTCAACCCCGTTTCCGGTCGGGACGGACCGACCTGTTTTCTTAGATCATGATCTCCCTGTCGTACTGTCATACCCTAATGCGTTAGGATGCCTCTCGGCGAGCGTCGCCAGGAAGGATTTTACAAAAACCCTTAAACATTATTTTGATTCCGACTTTTTCGCGTTTTGCATTTTATTTTGGGGTTTTTTTTATAGTTTCTTTTTTATTTCATTTAAACGCCCGCGCGAAAACACGCCTCTATACATATGTAAATCAATCTCTACATGCTCTGTTTGGGAAGGCCGGATTTGTCGATGCCTTTGAGCAGGAGCTGAAACGATGAACATGGTGCGATTCACATTTATTTTGTTTGATTCGAACAGTATGACGAGGAGATGAATTGTGTGGCTTTACGTTCAAAGGAATCAACTACATGTATGAAGAGAATCAATACCAGTTGAAATTCCCCCTTCACACTCACCATCTGCATTAACCGTCCAATGAGCCAGTTGGACACATCACGAAAACGGAATTTAATTATTTCTACCCGTAGAAAATTGATGAGGAAAACGGCGGTACCAGAGAAAAGTTTCGACCACTGTTCGAGTTATAATTGTTTGAATTTCGTTGGATATGCAACGTCATTTTACTAGCGCTAAAGCAAGCTATGTAAGTTGGCCGAAGATAAACAAAAGATACAGCGAAAATATTTATAAGAATGAGTATTCACTATTTGCAAGGAATTTTATTAATTCTTTATGATTAGAACGTAATGATGACGGCTCATGCAAAATGATTACATTAGATTTTCTCGTCCAGCTCTGAAAATTAGTGTTTATCACCCTCTAAAATAAAACATTTTATCCATTAAAGTAGCAAACATAACATACAATGAAGCAATGTGACACACCCTCTAGGAATCTCCTCATTTAAATGCTAAAATGACCTCAACCTAAAGTAATAGTAACTATACAAAATACAGGGTGTCCGGTAAGTCCCGGAACGGCTGCGCCATTTCTTTATTTAAACAGAAAAAAATACTAAACTTTGGGAATGTTCCTAGATAAATAAAAACTACTTTTGGGGGGGAAGGTGTCAAAATTTTGGGCATCCCTCCCGGGGGGCGGGGGCGCCCCTAACTTTTTTTTTCAAACAGCAACCCCTATCTTGTGATACCTCATTCAAAAGAGGGTAAAAAATTGAGCATTTTGCCGCAAACCGCATGTCTATATCTATTTTAGTATTCGAGATATCAAACGTCAAAGTTCGATTTGGACCCATTTTCAAAAAATTACAACTTCTATTCAAAAAGTCGGAATTTAAAGAACTAGTAGTCTAAAGTACTCTAAAAAGCAAGTACAATGCAGGTACAAAGTTCAATTTAAACCTAGCCTAAAAATTCGATATCTCGAGTACGAAAAACGATATCGATATCCGGATTGCGCCAAACTTCTCAGTTATTTTTGCTCTTTCGAGTGATGTATCATTCAATAGTGGCAGCGCAACAAACATTTTGAGATAGCCCCTATGAGGGGCAAACTTTTTAAAAATTTTCGGGGGCTCTAAAATCAAATTTTGATTAAATTTATGTAAAAACCATTTTTGTATCTGCATTGTACTTGCTTTTTAGAGTACTTTAGACTACTAGTTCTTTAAATTCCGACTTTTTGAATAGGAGTTGTGATTTTTTGAAAATGGGTCCAAATCGAACTTTGACGTTCGCTATCTCGAATACTAAAAGAGATATCGACATGTGGTTTGCGCCAAAATGCTCAGTTTTTTACCCTCTTTTGAATGAAGTATCACAAGATAGGGATTGCCATTTGAAAAAAAAAAGTTAGGGGCGCCCCCGCCCCCCCGGGAGGGGTGCCCAAAATTTTGACCCCCCCCCCCCCCCCCAAAAGTAGTTTTTATTTATCTGGGAACATTCCCAAAGTTTGGTATTTATTTCTGCATAAATAAAGAAATGGCGCAGCCGTTCCGGGACTTACTGGACACCCTGTATAAGTCTGCAATTCGTCTAAGTACAGAGTACTTTTACTCCTGAAAATGCTAGAATTCGTGACTAAATGGAAGTAATCAATACCTTTTGTTTTGGAATAAACGTATTTTTTTCTGAATGGGAATAAAACTTACTACCAATGGCAGGGGCTGCAGGGGGTGCAATTCGGCAACGTTGGATTTGGTCCATTTAAAGTCATGAATAAAAAAGTCGACATAATTGGGGTACACACTGCACACTACTATTTTTCGAATTGATATTTTACGTGGGTTTAAAAGGACTAACTGCAATATTGCCAAAATTCACGCCCCCCCCCCCGTCGCCACTGCTTACAACTATAATAGGATTGTTTTGTAAATTATGTACTGAGAGAAATTACGGCTTTCATGGCACTCTTTTTCTTTCTCACTTACTCCATTTCGCTACACTATTTCGTTCCGAAAACATGTTACCCTAATAACTATAAACTGAGAGAAATCATGGCATTTATGTAACTGTACATAGTTGAGTACGGTCAAGCAAACAGAAAACCGTCGGATTCATTTTACTTCATCTTGTTTTTTCCACTTTACGTCCTTCTGTTTGAGATTTGAGTTGCACAAAATTATTACCGTAAGATGCTCTGGATTCAAACGAATCATTTAGCTCGCGCTATTTACTCGAGGCTTCCAATTCGTTGGCCAATAATTTCTTGAACAAGGCGAGAAAGCAAAAGGGAGAAAAGATTAGAAGGAACACAATGAATGAAATGAACGAGAGCTGGCTCGCGAAGAGCAAAGCCCTCGCTCGCTAATGATGAACTTGGCGCGTTGCTCTCATTGGTCTCTACTTGCGATCCCTATAGCGAAAGCCGCGCTCAACAGTCAACGATTAATGCGTTTTCATCGGGTACCTAATTGAAAAATGTTTGACCGACTCTTATCTATTTCACAGAGTCGGCTTGTGGTGAAATCTTCGATCTCTCTCTCTCCCTCAATCCATACATCACGTGAAAAAAAGATGAAAGGTGAGCTACAGCTTCATCTTTCATTCTTTTTCTACCTGAGAGAGATAGAAGCTTTCACCGCGCGCCGCAACGTATTTCATATCCTGCGGGCCGATCATTTACTTCATCGTTAAACCGATCGTTTAGACTGTCTACGAGTCATGCTATTGGTCGAATATTGTAAGACTTAGCCGTTGCTATAGTAACCATCGTTATAGTGTCCGTTTTTTAAAGGTTCCTCATGAATAGCTTTTAAAAAAGGAGACTCTTAACGATGGTTACCATAGCAACATCCAAGTTTTAAAATTTTCGACCAATAGCATATATCACTCGTAGAGAGTTTTAACGATCGGTTTAACGATAAAGTGTATGATCGGCCCGCAGAGCTCCTTATAATCGATGGACTTCCATGTAGTGGCACTAAATTGAACGGCACGCATAAAAAGATGAATAAAATAAAGGAACACAGAGTTATATGTATATAACGAAAGAGACAGTGCGCATATATTCAGTTAAATAGCTTCACTTACAAATTACATGCCTGCCCGCGGATGACTGACGAGACAAAAGACGACAAAACTTGGGCCGAGAGTCGTGTCGCGAAAAGATTAGAGAATTGGATACTGTGAAACTCAATGAGTGTGTGCCTGATTTGTTCGAAGTGTAAAATTTGTCTGAAAAATAATTCAAAATTGCCGAAAGCTGCTTTTAAAATAAAGGGAAAATCACTATGATAGGAACTTTCTTGTGAGATTTATCTTGAACTTGGCCGGATAGGATTTTACAGATGATTACAGTTCCACTTTACGGTAAAACTGCGCAAATACAAGGTTATGTATACTCGAAAAAAAACTGTCCTTCCTAGTTTCAATGGGGACTTTTCAGCAATAATGAGGTGACTCCCTGTTTGACGAACCCCAGCGACTTTGGGGGGGGGGGAGTAAAATTAATCGGATTTTTTTTTTGGGAACTGAAACCTTTGTGAAAATCTTTTTTAAACCTTAAAATAAAAAGTAAAGAAGTCTGGTGGGAGTGGTGGGGATACATCCATGGACTATAATCGCTGAGGCCAAAACCAAGGGGTAGTTTTGACCCTATTCGCAACTTCAATCATGTGCCACCATGAGAATGAGACACAAGGTAACACGATGTGGTTAAATATAGTGCATAAAAGAAGGAGAGAGAGAGAGAAAGAGACAGAGGGGGGAGAGAGGGAGGGAGAGAGAGAGAGAGAGAGAGAGAGAGAGAGAGAGATGAAGAAAGAAAGAACGAAAGAAGAAGTATTAAAACTTCATTAACTTAAGCCCTTCTCTTTCGGCCTAAACAACCAAACTGAGCTGGAGGGTTTGGAACCCGTGAATCTGTCCGACAATCAGGGGAGCAATTTCAAACTTCACATCGTCGAGCGGCATGAATGCAAAATATGGACATAATATAGGATGCCGAAACGGCATCTAGCTTGCAAAAAAGTACCAGAGTAAATCTCAAGAGAGAAGCATTGAGTTCACTCTTTTCAGTTGACTACACTTTTTCTAGGTCGACGGGTCGGAGCGTTCCCCGGTTTTGCGGTGTAGTGAAACGGAGGACAAAATCCCATGGGTGTATCATTGTTACACGGTTAGGAGAAATGTTTGGGGGGGGGGGAGGGAGGAAAGGGAGGAAAAATTGACAACTCTCTATACCGTAGGTGGGAAACAGCTAAATCACTCAAACAAGAGCGGCTGGCTATTCTGATGAATTATTGCGCGCGGGAGATTCGAAATTGGGATCCAAGTTTTTGTCACGACTTATTCAGTGGACAGGGCAGCGAAGTTAACAGAAATCCAGATTGCAATCGTATTGGCATAGCGAGGGAGGGAGGGGGAAGAGTGATGGGGGGACATAGAAGTAGCGAGAGGGAGTTTTCTATTGGAGGTAAAAGTTTGAAAAGCGAGCCAAAGAGAGAGTTGATGTGTTTTGTTCTGAGCACGGACCAGGCGAGAGAGCGAGGAATAACAAGAGGACGCGACACTGCACGCTTCCAGCAGTGTTGCCACGTTTACTGAAAAATTCATCCAACTTACTACCTGGGGCTTAAAAGAATTCTGAGAATAAAATTTATACTTTCCGACTTTGACGAAGTTAAAAATAGACCTGTTTAGTAATGACGTCCGTCGTCCGTCACGATCAAAATTGGTTCCAAACAAGTGCTTTATCTCGCTCACTCTCGTGGATTTACCCATAAGAAATCAGATCCTTTTCGAACGCAAATTCATGCTAGTTCACCACCAGTTTTCTCAAATTTTATTGCCCCATTAGATTCCACGTACCTTAAAGTATCTTTTCACTCTAACACAATTCCTAAAAGATCACAAACGAATTTACAATCACAGTTATACCGAAAGATGTTCTATGTTTTGTTCTTGTCTTACTCACGGCCTCTTATGGGAGTATCACCGCCATGATACTCAATCATCCTAACCTCTCTTTGTGTCGAAGCTTGTTCGAGGTATAATACGTGGTGTGATGGTGCCGATGAGCCTATATTCTAGAATTCTGTGTCCATAAGAAACTGTGAGTGGGACAAGGACGAAACATAGGACTTTCTTCGGTAGAACTGTGATTGTAAATTAATGCGTGATGTTTCGAAAATGTTCATGCAGCGCGTTTGTATTTTAGGGTACGTGGAATTCGATGGTGAAATAAAATCTGAGAGAACTTGTTGTTTACTAGCACAAATTTGCATTTGAAAATGTGGATCCTGTTTCTTACGGGAAAACCCACGAGAGCGAATGAGATGGAGCATTTGTTTGGAACCAATTTTTTTCGTGACGTCACACTAAACAGGTCTATTGAGAAAGTATTGCGATGGCGCAGATGCCTGGCTGTCTGTATCCCGGCATAACTTTTGAACCAATGGTCCATATACATCCAAAATTTTGCAGAGAAGTTGCTTTTAACATTCCTCAGGGGGATTTTTTGGTTTTTGTTTTTCTGAAATTTTAAGTTTCGAGCAAGTTATAAAGGATAAAAGCTTTCCAAAATCAATGGGAAAATGGGTAAAATGGGTGAACATACAGGGAAAAAGTGGAATATTTCAAATATAGCTGTTTGAATTTTGATTAAAATTTGCAAAAACATTCTACAAACAGCCTACTGTAAAATTAACCCTTTAAGAGGGGTCTGGGGTTCTTCCCTAGAATATTATAGGCTCTGGGGGTTTCTCCTAGATAATATAAGGGAGCCTCGAGTTAAGATAAATTAAATTAAAGGCGCCGCGCAGCGCAGTTGGATCCTATTTTTCTCGTTTGTTTATATGTAGAAGGCAATGATTACAGTGCCGTAGAGATTCAAGCGCCGTGATATTTTACTGCCTTTGCCTGTCAATATCTATTTCCGCTTTTAAATATATTTTGGGCATAACATAGACATTATTGACAAGTATGGCATGCACTATGATTTAAATTCACAGCTTTATGGACGATGACATATTATATATCCGTAAAACATCGTGCGAGACCTTTGGTGAGAATATAAGTCAACAACGCGCCCACTAGGAGGTTAAGTACACGGGAAAAAAACTAGTCAAATTTACCATCTTAACAGCTGATTTTTGCGTCTGCTATCAAGTATGGTAAATGTCACCATAATACGGGTAAATGCAACGAACCTTGTAGTAAATTAAGGTATAACATGTTGGTACATTATATCATAACCTGGTGAAATTTACCGCATACTTGATAGCAGACCCCAAAATCAGCAATGCAGATGGTACATTCTACCAGTATTTTTTTTCTGTGATGCACTGAAAAAAAAAGAAAACAAGCAGGGGAACTCCAATACAATTTATGTATTGGTAAAGCGTGCCGCGATAGGTCTGTATGCAGCCACTTCGAGGGCCACCCGGAGGCAGCGAGTCCGTTCACGCCGTATACAGGGTGGTCCGAAAGTCCCGGGACGGCTTCATAACTTTTGAACGGCTGCAGATAAAAAAACCAAACTTGGAGGTTGTTTATAACTTAATAGAAACTACTTTTTGGCGTACCCGAAAATTCCGGGGGCACCAGTAAAGGGGGGTTTTGCCCCCAACTCAAAATTTTCAAATGGCAACCCCTATCTTGTGATACCTCGTTTTAAAAGGCATAAATTTCTAAGACTTTTGGCGCAAACCGGATATCGATATCTTTTTTCGTCTTCGATATATCGATAGTCAAAGTTCGATTTCGACCCATTTATAAAAAATCAGAACTCCCATTTGAAAAGTCGAACTTTGGAAAACTAGGAGTCAAAAATACTCTAAAAAGCAAGTCCTTTTCAGAAAAAAATAAGGTTTTGATATTTGTCCAGTCTTAGGGCCCCCCAAAATTATTTAAAAAAACGACCCCTCAGGGGGGCTATCTCAAAAATTCCGAGCCACGGCCCCTATCGAGTGATACATCGCTTGAAAGGGCACACAAAACCGAGCATTTTGGCGCAAACCGCAGGTCGATATTGTTTTTGGTTTTCGATAAATCGAAATTTGCCAATGAGTAAAAATCCAACTTTGTCATTCGATATATCGAAAACCAAAAACGATATCGACCTGCGGTTTACGCCAAAATGCTCAGTTTTGTGTGCCCTTTCAAGCGATGTATCACTCGATAGGGGCCGTGGCTCGGAATTTTTGAGATAGCCCCCCTGAGGGGTCATTTTTTTAAATAATTTTTGGGGGCCCTAAGACTAAACAAATATCAAAACCGTATTTTTTTCTGAAAAGGACTTGCTTTTTAGAGTATTTTTGACTCCTAGTTTTCCAAAGTTCGACTTTTCAAATGGGAGTTCTGATTTTTTGAAAATGGGTCGAAATCGAACTTTGACTATCGATATATCGAAGACGAAAAAAGATATCGACAACCGGTTTGCGCCAAAAGTCTTAGAATTTTATGCCCTTTCAAACAAGGTATAACAAGATGGGGGTTGCCATTTGAAAATGTTGAGTTGGGGGCGAAACCCCCCTTTACGGGTGCCCCCCGGAATTTTCGTGTACGCCAATAAGTAGTTTCTATTAAGTTATAAACATCCCCTAAGTTTGGTTTTTTTATCTGCAGCCGTTCAAAAGTTATGAAGCCGTCCCGGGACTTTCGGACCACCCTGTATGAAATTTGAATTATGCGGTCTTGAGCGCGGGGAAAGGGTCATCTATAGAGGCGATATTCTCAATAACCTGTACAGTAAAATCAAATCGGTAGGGTGAAAATCTTGTTCAATACGTCTAGTTGCAGTGAAAAAAATTTGGTTGAAAACTTTGACCCTATGCATAGTTCGAAACCCGGATGAAAAACAAATAATACTAACCAAACCAAACAAATTCTCTATCTCGCTCATTCTCGTGGATTTACCCATAAGAAATCAGATCCAAATTTTCGAACGCAAATTCATGCTAGTTAACCAACAGTTTTCTCAAATTTTATTGCACCATTAGATTCCACGTGCCTTAAAGTATCTTTTCACTCTAACATAATTCCTAAAAGATCACGAGCGAATTTACAATCACAGTTATTCCGAAAGATCTTCCATGTTTTGTCCTTGTCTTACTCACGGTCCCTTATGGGAGCATCACCGCCATGACACTCAATCATCCTAACCTCTCTTCGTAATACAGTAAAACGAGAGTAAGAAGCTTGCCATATACTTCGTATGGCACGCTTAAAAAAGTGCTGAATTTAACTACTTTTGTAAAAAGTATGAACACCACTTAAAAACCGTTAGTTTAACTGTTGAAAATAGTTAAATTACCTCCGTGCCGTGTTGCTTTAACTAATTTAAACAGTCAAACCAACAATTTTTAATTAGCGTCCATACTTTTAACTATAAAAGAGTTAAATTTAGCACTTTTTTTCTGAGTGCCCTTATTCTTATAATCAATTTTCTCAAAATGCGTAGCATATCGGCTCCAATTTACTTCATCTCGTTTCATTAATATTTTCGAACAGACCTCATACAATAATAAGTGGAATTGAGGCTATTTCCGGAAAAGGGCTCATAAAACAACGAGCGTGCTCTTTCTGAATAACCGGAATTGTGATTGAATAGAGACTTATGTCCGAAGAGCTTACCTTCTGTTTCATGGGCCCATTTTTCCGGAAACGGCTTCAATTATATTTGATTGCTCTTTCGATTCAACTCCCGTGCACGATCGGTAATCGGAGACAGCTAATTTCCAACGCAGTCAGCATCTTAAATTCGCGTTCGAGTGCTCCAAGAAGACACTGATGCACAATTCGATCGACACCCCCCCCCCCCCCCCAATTCGTTAAGAGCGAAACGGAGATCGATAAAATGAAACGACGTTTTTGAACCACGTCTCAATTATAAACTTCAGAACTATTACGAGTGAATAATTAGGATGACATCAACACTGAACGCAGACTAGAAGCGCGCGGGGGGGGGGGGGGGGGGGGTACGAAGAATATGATACTGACACTCTAAATTTCAATTAGGGAATGAGATATCTTACAAGGCCCCGGAGGGAGCGAACTCACTACTTCTCATCTATTCTTTACCTGGCGGCGTAATTGAAATAGTTAAAAAGGTCTCTACAACTTTTCCCCCTTGCTCCTATCCTTCGATGCATATAAGAGGACGAAAAACTATTCAGTTCCGAGACGTTAACGTTAATTAAAGCTCGGCAGAAATATTGAACCATAAAATGTGCTAAAGGGAACACCAACCAAGGTTGCCAAATTGAGTTTGAAGAAAAACTTCCTGCAAAATACGAACATTCCATTACACAAAACTGAAAACAACGAGCTATAACTATCGATAGCCCCAAATTTGAGGCCCAATCTTGTAGCATTTTTTTTTTTGTAAATATTTCAAACAATAAAACTATTCCTTCTGTAGGAAAAACTGGAGGATGAGTAATAAAGGCCAAGGGCAGTAACAATGGGAGATTCCTATCTTAATTTCGTCACTCTTTCTATGCTGACAAGGATGATTCACAGAGTAATTAGTCATCGAGTGAAGTCCACATCCGGTGAATGGTACCGCAACACCTAGTGACACCGGTGTCACATGAAAGTTGTCTCTTATTGGTCACTTCTTGATGGAGTTACAGTATCGACCCTCAACCACCATTACGCCCTCGCAAATAAAAACGTTTATCGAGTTTAGGAGTGTATTCCGGAAGTTTTTAGTGCTGCCATTGTTATTTTTCGAGGTTTTTACACCAGGATCGACTTTTAAATCGCTTATAGCAAAAGTGTGCAACAGACCCATTTAAAGTTAAAATTAAAGACGCCAATGAACCGAGCACGTGCAAAATGTCCATAAGAAATTTCCATCATTGCGGTCTCCATGCTGTCTTCAACATTTTTATAGCCTCCTCGCTATGGTTATCGTTCGTTAAACTAAGATGAACCCCAAAGAATCTCAGAAGTTTCATAAATAATTTCAGCGAACATACCAAATAGACGCGTCAGAAAAATAAATAAAAACCAAAAGGTAAGCTAAAGAAAACTGCGACAGAGTCAAATGTGTAAAAATAAAGACCACGGATATCATTCACTTTCTAGAGGAAAAATCTTCCGTGTGTATTCCAGGAGAAGCAAAGGACAGAACCACAACCGTAGTCATAAAATTTTTACTACTAGCTATAAGTGAACATCGAACCACAAGTCTGAAAGGAAATTCCTCAAGTTGAAATTATTGCTCGGATCAATGGATGTATGTACACTCATACGAGCAACTGGCTTTCACAAATAAAATCCTGTGAAAAGACACTAAGCGACATTGCGACGGTTGAGTTAAAGATTTCCCCGAAGTGTTGCACCGGTGCGGTGCAGAAAATATGTATGGGTTGATATATTTTTCAGTGTGCAGTACTGCAGTTATTTATCAAATACAGTGACACGCCCGTCACGCCCCCATTAGATTTCTCTAATCATCACACAAATGGGTCCATTGCAAACATTTGCTACAGCGTTACGGAGGGTCGATTCGTACGTACAACCAATTGGAAATAACGTCCCGAGCATTAGAAAGTTCTTAAATCACGAGATAAATTAATGCATTTCACGGATTTCAAAGATGAGGGTTGAGTGAGCGGGGCTGGGTAACAAATGAAGGAGTCCCATCAAATAGCAACTTTCTATCCTGAGAAAAATGTTCCATCATGAAGAAAGCTGCAAGTACATAGACGGGACTCCCCTACTTTCTGATGATTTTTACGTTATTTTCAAGTGTTTTTACCCATTGGAATCAAACCTCCCTAACTCTACGGCAAATGTTTGCAACAGACCCATGGTAAATTATATTTTGTATGGATTCCCTAATCATAAGTGGCGATAGCCACCAGGCCAAGTCCAAAACCCCCGAGCAAGAAGGTGGCGTCCGCGGATTATAATTAAGGGGAAGAGGAGGATAGGTTTATCCCCTAATCTTTCCTCGTCTATCATGCATTTTCATGAAAAAAGGCTAACCCCTCCCCCCCCCCCCGCAAACGCGGTTTTGGACTTGACCTGACACTTAAAACAATTTTATTTTAAAATAAAAAATCGTTGTTTTAAATGTTATATATTTACGACGAAAAAATGAGATAATTTAATACAACCCATTAAATTCTTTTTCATTATTTCTGTAAAAAAAAAAAAAAAAAAAAAAAAAAAAAAAAAAAAAACAATGTTATACAAGTTTTGCACCTAAGAATTCAAGTTCCTCTATCATTTGAATTGGAAAAAAAAAACAAAACACAAAAACAAAAAACAAACAAAAAATAGAAGAAAAAGTTGAGACTGAGTCCTTGGAGAGAAAAGAAAAAGGGTTTAAAATTCAACATAAAGTACAGATAAACGACTCAACGGCAACAACTACAAAATTCTATTAAGATACGGTAACGATGCTCTACCAATACAAATAAATAAAGTGCGCCGTTTGCTTGGCTCCAAAGATGAGTTTCCGTCATTCTTTTCACCAGTTCGTCCTCACGCTCGGCTGATAGGAAGTGACAGAAAATCTACACCAAAAAAAAAGAAAAAAAAATCCCCGATACCATCTCTCAATTATCTATTTTAATTAAATATATACTTCGATTGCTATTTTTCGAGACGAGACTTGCATTCTAGAGCATTGGAGTGGAAACGGTATATAGAGCTGGGCCAGATAACAGGAAAAACCTCTGCCAAGAGAAGCTCGACTTTTTTCCATGAGAGTTTATCAGCACGAGAGAGAGCGCGCTCTACTACCACTCCCACTCCGAAATAATCAAAAAGCCAAAGAATACGCAGAAGTCGCCTCGGATTCGCTTCATTATTCGCTCGTGATTACATGATCATCGAACACTCAGTACTTTGTACTTGGTTAATTTTCTAACGAATGCATCTCTTTTCCCTGTTTTCTGTTATTTGTTAGATTAATGGTAATTGCTCATAGCAGTGAGCGGTAGAGGATTACATGTTGGCAGTGTCAGCAGTCGTGTTTATCAATGGCGTAGCGTGCAATTTCGCAACGCTGTACGTTCTCTAATTAAATCCATTAAAAATATCGAACTATAGGGTGTTCGGTAAACACCCTCGAATTTTACCTTTTATGCATGAGTTTAAATAGACAAAATACAATGTTGCCGAATTGCACGCTACGTCGCGTCACTGGCTCACTGGTGTTCATGTGCGGATTCTGAGTACGAAAAACTAAACTTCATAGAATGCAAATTCTAGGGGCGCTGAAGAGGCGCTGTGATTCTATTACAATTACCACTCCATGTCGTGCGAATATTTTTAGTGAAATCAAAAGAGGACCATCTTTCATTCATAAAAACAACCATGTAGATTGTAGAACCTATTCCATGTGTAACTTGGAGATGACCCACCAATTTTCATGGATGTAACATTCTGGATCGAAGCGACGTGACAGTAGCGGAAAGGAGGGGGTAGAAAGCAGAGAGAAACAGTAAAAGGCGTCAAGTAATACACGTTTTATCACGATACATAATTTTTATAATCACGATAAAATTTTTAAAAATGGGCCCCGAGAGGATTATAAAATCCTCCAATCTGGAACACGATATGCGCCCATCTGAAGGCATCGTTATTATTAGACGCCTTTTATAGCTACGAATCGGCTTGGTTTTTCTTTTTTTTTGCGTCACATAATCCTCCCCCTCGAACTGTCGTAAATTTTTTCGATTTCAATTTACAAACTCTCTTTTTGAAGGATTGGCCCCTCCCTTCTCCCCTTTCATCCTTTCATTTACGAGGAAGAAAACAATTTTCGATGTGCATTTAGCTTGAGTGACTGTTTTAAGAGCTGGTGGTTAAAAAGTTTAAAATTAATAAAATTCACAAAGAATCACAAAAATAGTTTAAAAATCTCGGATAAAAATCGTGAGAATGGAATTTAATTTGAATCTTTCTTTAACCATTGAAATGCAGGATTTTCGTTTGTTTGTTCGTTTAATTAACATTACACTGGGCTGTTCAGTTATAATCCGTCTACGAAACCCACGGTGAAATTAACAAAGTTTCCTTAAGTTTAATTTGAGGAGTTCTCGAAACCTTCAAGAGGGAATCAGGAGAATGGAGTTCTTACAAGGTTTTGCTCTAGGCAAATGGACTACCAATGGAGCTGTTGCAAACTTTTGCTACAGGCTAATTAATAGTTGATTATGAGGTACTACCCTGTAAAAATAACGATTAGCGCACTAAAAAATCACGAAATCCACTCCTAAACTCACAAAATGCTTTTAAACGCGAGACCGTAATGGCGGCCGAGGCCGCGGTTTTCTTATGGCAATTGTATACTTCTTCTTCTTCTTGTGTGGTGTTGCGAGAACAACTCGTGTAGATGGCGCTGATTGAAGATAGAGAACCCCTATGAAAACCGCGGCCCCGGCCGCCATTACGGTCTCGCGTTTAAAAGCATTTTGTGAGTTTAGGAGTGGATTTCGTGATTGTTTAGTGCGCTAATCGTTATTTTTACAGAATTTTACACCATAATCAACTATTAATAAGCCTGTAGCAAAAGTTTGCAACAGCTCCATTCTGAAGAAAAACTCCGAATAATAACGATGAGACCATTAAAAAAGTCTTCAACTCACTCCTCGCAGAAAACAACGAACTAAGCTCATTGAACATATGGCTTAAACTACATCCATGTCTTTCATTCTCAATCGATTTCAATGGTTGAAGGCTCAAAAAATTCCTAAAAAAATTACAAGATTGTCGAAGCATCGCAATCTTGCATCTGAGTATCTGAGAATAAATTTTTTTTGGAGAGCTGCTGTATCGGTGGGTGAAGGTCACCATTAAGGTCAAAAGTTTGAGAGTTTTTATTGAAATGAAAAATGGATGACAGAGTTTTCCATGGCTACAATACAGGGGTTTCCCTCATTGAACCCCCAGCAACGATAGTATTTTCTACCGTATAGTAAAAGATTTGAACAGCACCCATTGTTATACGCATTTTCTCATGAAACTCAAAGCGAAATTTTTTAATTTCCCGCCAAATTTGGCAACAATACGGTTGAAGCGTGCAGTGACTGATACTAATAGTATGCAAGCTGTAATTACGTAGTAAAGGGCGCCGACCGAGGCGAAGCGCGATCGGTCCGGCCGAAAAACGTTGCAAGATTTTGAAGAAAAATACATCGATGATGAATCTGATAGATTTTTTCTTAATCTGGTTCCCTTGTATACTTACCAGACGTCGCTATCTGAAACTAAGGTTTCACGTAGAAACTTGCTGACAACGGATCCAAATATCAATTTATTCGAATTTTCCATAAGGTTCCATTTCAAAATTTTCTATTAATTTTAAATATTTTATTTTTGGCTGTACTCTCCGTATTTTAGCAAACTTTATTGATATTTTTCTACCGTATTTTCTACTTCGGAGTTCGGATGTACTGTTAGAAAAACATTTTACACGGTCAGCCATATCAAATGAATAAAAATGGAACTTTTGCAACACTCTGTGCACATTTTTAAGGAATGTTTGTCGATCTCACTTAAGCGGAAAGATGAACAGAATGGCTGGTTTCATGTTAACCGATGGTCGGTCTCCCGGAGGCGGATCCTTGAAATTCCCGACTTTTGAATAGACTGGATGAGAATAGTAAAGGCTGCCAAGTCTAATTTAAATACGGACTTTATACAATTGGTGAATTCAAATTTTTAAGGCCATCTCATCACCATAACTAGGTAGATAAATTCTGAATTTTGATTAGACTTGGCAACCACGGGTGGTTTCCACCAATCACCGTTTTCCACTCTTATCCAACTATGTAAAAAGCCGGGAATTTCGAGGATCGGCCTCCTAGAACTAGAAGCTATGTCGAAATTACAGTATACGAGGCTTTAGTTGAAATTCAAAGAATGGCACTGCCTTAAGATGCAATTTCTCAGAAATGTGCTCTTTTAAGAGACAAAGTGAGATCCAGCACACGCTATATGCTTACCGTGTTATGAAAGTGAGGCACATTAAAAAGGTCCAGAATTTGTTCAACAAAACAACAGCCAACAGTCACCTGCAGCTGAGTAGAAAACATTATTCCAATCCGAATCTACCAACAATTTTGCGTTTAAATGAACATTACAATTTATTGGGGTATGCAAGTAATTTTAAAATAATGAATCAGAGACCGCTGTTCTGTACAGAAAAAAGAAAAGTCAATTCAAACCATTGGGGGGAAAAAAACCCTACAACCTATTTCTTAATACTCAAGATAAGCGACTGTCTGTTGGCTGTTGTTCCGATGAGTCCTCAACCAAATGTGAACTGGATGAAAGGAAACCTGCCGTGAGCTTTGGGCTGGGTCTCTATTTTTTTCTGAACATAGAATTTGCCTGTTAATTCTACCGAAATTCCGTTTAGGGTAAATTTCTAGTTCACGCACTTTTGTTAATACGCAACCGAAATTTTCGGGACTTCTCTTAAAGTACTTAAAATGCTTTCATGAACGCTATTTCAGGGGCGAAAACTCGAAAACGGAGGATTTTGGGATCGGAAAACGTATTTAAACGCAGTGATTATTTCGTGTGTGTTTCGCCGTTTTCCGAGCGCTGCATTCGCGTATCGCTAACCGTATGCAAAATACACACTATTATTATGACAAATTTATGCAAAATTTCGGAAAAGTCTGTAATAAACGCGATATTTTCGAGTTTCCGCCCATCTATAGATATTCCTAAGAGTTCTTAAAATGTATCAATATCAATTTGAAACCCATAAATTAAGTATTTCCAAAAGTTTGTAAACTAGACATTAAATCCGCTGGGAAAAGTATTAAACAGAATTCTTGTTAAAGTAACCGGACGTCCGATGACTGTGACAAAAATTCCAGTTATAGCTGCCGGAATTTTCGGTTAGGTACGGATTAAACAGACGTCTTGTTACGAAAACAGGGAATTTTTCTCCGGGTGACTCCGTCTTACTTTTGGCTAAACATTGGTAATATTTTTAAAGTAGGTTTTGAAAACGAGTGTAGGTATAGCCTGATCATTCGGCGCTTTCTGACTATTGACTCAATGACCCAGTGACCAATGTGCGGCGAACGTATGTACCCAACTATCCACCCTGAATAATAATCGGAATAAAATCATTCTGGTAAATAAGCCCCGTTCCAGTTAGCGTTAATTTAAGATTGACGCGAAAAGTGAACCGTCTTCTATCTACTACCCCGCTTCTCGCTCCGCTCGGCCTAAAATCGCCCAGTCTGAAAGGATCGACAAACACAAGACGAGAGTCTTCATTAAAGTATTTGCATACGGTTTCCGCTCCGGCTCACACGGCAACGAATTTCCCTCTAACCTCATTGGCTAACTCATCGACTTGAAAGACACAAATTGTGTGAGTTGCGTTTATGCGAAAGACACTGTTGCCACGTGTCTCCAAAAGTCGCGTCGCACATAGTAAAAAAGGTAAAAAAAAAAAAAAAAAAAAAAAAAAAAACTTTGGTAGCGCTGACCAAACCTTTGGCAGAAAAATGACCCCGCAAAAGACTTTAGTTGAGCCAACCAAATCTTCGGTTCACAAGGCAAAACATCTTTAATTGGGCGAACAAAACCTTTGGTTATAGCTCTATTAAAGTATTTTGCTGGATCATTTTGAACCAAAGGTTTTGTTTGCAGTACCGAAGTGCGTTTATTCTGTGCATGTTATGACAGGGTCTTAAATCTTTCAAAACAAAGTTGTTCGATTTTCGTACGGAGAGAAAAATTTGAATACGGACTACTAATAAGAGATTGCTTTTAAAATGACCTGAACTATCAGTATCAGTGATAGTTCTTTCAGGAGCGTAATTTGAGCGTAATTCTTTATTCAGGGTCGGTCATTATTATATTAATATACATAACAATACAATAAAAATTGTCATATTAGGCGGGAAAATGACTCGCATAGAAATTTAAGGAGCTAAATAGAGAACGTTCAACTGGATCAAAGCGTATTCTGGTGATTCCAAATGAGGTTTCTTTTCAATTATGAGAGTTATTGAGAATTCTAAAAAATCTAAAAGAATTGCCTTTTTTGTAATATTTATTGCATCCGTGTACTGCATGCTACTCTATTGGCATTGAAAAAACGGAAGAGTAAATTTTATCGATATTGTGTGACGAGTTTGGTTGGTTTAGAAATAACTATCCAATCGTAAATATCAACCATATGACTGTAAATACAAATACTAACCGAATGTCGATAAAGAATACCGAAGATCCCGGTATCTTTCAAGTATTAATGATCCGACTTGCTGAACAATATAAAATAGGCACCATCTAAGGTTATCTTTCCTTTTTGTAAATATGTAGTCAATTAATACCTCTCAAAGGTACGTAGTTTTTTCAGACGAAAGTCCGACGATTGATGGTATAAGATTTTACTCGTTGTTAATTCCATAAATACGTGATATCATTTGTCTCATTCGACGCAGCATGTCTTTAGCGAAGCCTGACCCGAAAACTTTTACAAACGAACTTGCTGCAATTTTTTTCATAAAGCTTCTCGACTACGAGGTGATGAAATAAAACATCGATACAGAGTCGTGAAAAATCGAAAATTTAAAGCGGTTTGGTAAAATAAGGTCATTTTTGCCGATGACCTCATCCAGAGGTCGACTGACTGCCAAGCGGTCCAATGCTACTCTTCTTTTGATGTCCCATTGTTTGTCTTTAGAAATATCGGCTCATCCAAAGTGCAGCAACAACAACTTATCTACATTCCAACCTACGTTAAAGAATCGATCTTTCAGAAGGCAGTCTGCCTCTTCACGCATAGTTTTTCTGGCATTTTTTCTACTCATAAAAAAAGAAAAAGAAAAATCACCTATCTGACGTTTCACCATTTAAAAATCAAACTGTACCCAAATATAAAGTTTAAATTCTAAATTTGCCCTAGTACCGTTCCTAGATTATGGAGAAACACATTCAATGGATAGAAATAAGTTTTCAAAGCCGGAGTGGGGAAAATTGAACTTTAAACCGGGGCTCAGAATGGACCCATGACTCCCCCCCCCCCATCCCATCTGATGGATGAGGTAGGTCATATCAATGAGCTATAACTTTAGAGTGGCAGCGGGCTGGTCCACCTTGTGCCACACAGGGTAGAAGGAATGCCGGGAAAAAGCGGAATTTGGACGGCAGATTCCAAGGTTTGAGGTTAAATTTTGAAGGTCGTTTCCGGCGATGCCCGAGTTTGTTTACGGAACGACCGGAAACGCCCTACAAAATCTAACCTCAAAATCGATTTTTTCGGTAAGATGGCGGCGCCCTAGGTGACAACAATGAACCAGCGGAACGTTCCTTGATGTGCCACTCTAAAGTTATAGCTCATTGGGTCATAAACCTTGATCCTTGGTGTTTGAAAGGTTCTTGAGTATTAGAAAGGAGGCCGTATCTAGAGTACCTTGATGAAAATATTGTATGAGTACCAACACGACACTTCATGCATTTGAGAGGAGTCGACCGCCTGAAAAAATTCGAAGGTTAAGTTCGACAGTGGACCAGCGGTGGACAGGTGGATTTGCCGTCCGGTCCGTTCCCATACGTTCCTCAACTCATCGACTCTTTTGTGTGGAGCTTTCGATGTCGTCGTCGACTCCTGCGCGTCTCCGTGAAAGCCTAAAACTGACGGACGACCAATCACAACAGCTCAATGAGCTCGTGTCGGTACTCCCTATACAATATTTCCATCAAGGGACTCCAGCCATATCGACGTTTTTTTTACGAATATGAAAGCAGATGGACGATGACGATGGGAAGAGCGAGTGAATTCGAAAGTCGATAACTATTCCTACTCGGCGGAGTTGGATTTGCATACTTACCAGATTGAAGGCGCCTAAGTGAAACACAAAACTCAACGTAGACCAACTAGCCTTACTTTCACGCACTTGTCTGTTTCGTCGAAGATTACAATTGGCCAATATTCAAGATAAAGAAAGTAGGGTGATCGTTACCTTCATTTTGATATTGTAATGTTTACGATCTATGATTTCATCAAAATATTAACATATTGTTAATAGTGAGTATTCAAGATAGAGTGTTATTTTTCCCTGGAGTTAATCAGTAAATCCTAAAATCCAGCAAAGCCGTAATTTTTAACTCGAAAATCCGTTGTTGTGACAGCAACTGTTTACTACTGATGAAACGTGTACTAGCGGTGACATTGGGCTACGGTACCCGGCCAGAGTAGGCAAATCGCAACACACATTCTATTTTTATTTAACACATGTATTAGGTGATAGAGGGGGCAAAAGTATCTAGTCCGGATGTGCAATCTGCAATGCACCTAATATAGGTAAATTGTGCTGAATGATAACACGTGTGTAGCGTATTGCATATCCAGGCCACGTATCTATGCACCTGCTCGAATTCTGGTGCGCACTTGTAAATAAATCGAATTTCTCGCAATGAGGCCAATTAATGTTGGTTCTCGTTTACGAGCATTTAAGGCTCCCTCTACAATCAACGAAAACAATAATCAGAAACCATTTGAGACGGTACGGTTCGTCGTAAACAACAGAGATCCCGAGATCCCCGTAAAGCATTTACGAGGAGTCTATACAGCCCGGTAATTCGTACGCAAATTTCAGATACATACAAATACGACAGTCACCCGTGAATGAATGTATGTCATAGTCGAATGCGCAAACATTTAGGTTATAGGTTTCTACAAACACCATAAGCCCGCTAAAGCCCAACATTTATCAGTCCCTGTGCAAAATGGCAAACCAATTTTCAACTTATTGTTTTGGAATTCTCAGTTAGATGAGAAAAATTATGACACTCGCGCTAAAGTATCTGTTCTTTGTGCACTTTTATCAGTTTTATCGTGTAATTTCAAAGATATAGAATGAGTGATTTCGAAGCAACGAAATTGAGCGAACTCAGTGTATCAGACCCTCCATCGTGGCTATTTTTGATGGTCAGTTTTTATTCTAAAAAGATATATGAATTTTATTACAGTATGCAGAATTGCAGACTCTTCACTTATACTGAAAATACAATTTAAAACAGATACTTACGAACAGCTAGAAGAAACAAGAGATATAGTACTCTGTAACTCTGCATTCGATAATGATTGATGAGAAGTTCTGTGAACTTACCTGCAATCAAAAAAGCAAGCACAGAAATCAGAGAATGACACTTTTAATTCGCTTGGAATTTTAAAAAAATACGAAAAATAGACAAAAAAGAAGAGAAAGAGGATGGAAGTAGTGACAAACAGAATTTAAAGTGAGATCAACGTTATCAATAATTATCACTCGTTCGCAAAAAATCGATGTTAAGTTTTAACTTTCTAACTTTTCAAAATACATATTTTCATACATTTTAGATTTTGTATTTAATGTACATTGGAAATCCAATATTTTTATACTTGACTCTTACTTTTTTTCACAAAAGCCAACATCTTGTCAAACATATTGAATTATTTGAAAGGCAACATCTGAAATTGCATTCGTTAACTATCTTTTGAGGCGAATTTGGAAAAAAAAGTTCCTGTGTTAAATCGACTCCGAAGAATTTCATGGAAATAATTATTGACCACGCACCATGTAGGGGGTTTAAAGATTTTGGGGGGAGGGGTTGGTGTTGCTCATTTCTAGAAGAAGGCAAATAACAAGTGCATGTTTTGCACGGGATCAAGTATTCATAGAAAAATAATGCCATTTAACTCTCGAGTTTTTCTTTCTTTCTAAAGTCCATCTTTTCCTAGGTTAGTGGTTTTTTATTGGGGAGGGGGGAGCATGCTTCAGACCATTTTCAATCGAACGCTGCATATGACCACTTCATTAGTTATGGTTGAGCAAATATCGAAAAATATTCCGAAAGAACAGATGCATGTCTGTTAATTGACGTACCGCATATTTATTTCACCCGCAGAAAATTTTGGCGGATCAACCATCTTAATTTTTCAAAATGCATTTTGGGATGCCAAAATGCATTTTGAAAAATTAAGTTGGCACCCCCCAGGAGCCAAGGGGGTCCCTCAGTTTACTGAGTTAGGAGTCGACGACTCTCCGGAGAATGCATCAGTTTAAAGCATAAAACGTGACTGGAATTTTTGCTCGCCCTGTATCTAGACTCATACATTTATTTTACTTTATTTCATTTCGTTGGCCGAAAATTCCCCAAATGCGCACGCAATGTATGGGTATTAAATGAGCTTCTTCCCAAACAACTGGTTTTCATTTGAGACAAGGATCATTGAACTTCATGATTGATTCAAACGGGAAAATCAGGATTCCTTTGCGAAACTTGGCAACGCAGTTAAGGAAAATCTGCATAATCAACGTGAGGAACACTGGCTCGTGTTGCCGATGAAGGAGGGGGGGGGGGTGGTTCTGCGTTTTCCTACAGCAGATAAACCCGATGCAAGTTCGAGCTTTATTTGCGTTGAAAATCCATTCAGTTAGCGTGAACTTGTAACTAACGAGAATATACTTGGAAACCATTTTAAACATTTGATCTTCATTGAGCTCAAGAGAAAATCACGTTTAATGGGCGATCGGGGTGCATGCAGGTGTGATCCAATACATCTGTTGTTGAGCTTATCATGGACATGTTAAACGTGTATTCAATACACGTTCCATGGCTCGGCTTGATTTCGATTTGGATCGAGTTAGCGGAAAAAAAATGGTTCTTCGAATTGGCCTGCGTGTGGCAAACGTCAATTACCAAAATGCATACGGAATTCAACCGTAGTAACGTCTAGAAACTATATCCTTTTATTTTGATATACTGGAAAAAAATACTGGCCAGAATTTTAAGAAATTCCAAACCAACCAAAATTTGTACTTATAACAATACCTAGAGGAATCGTGGTTCTTTTCACGACTAAAATGTCTGCTTGATTTTCACAGAATAATGTGATTTTAGTGGAAACTGGCAGGAAATAGAGGATTCTTGGTCCTGGTGGCTTAGTCCCCGTTGCTGAAATTCAACCTGAAGCTCTGACTATTCAAGAGAAATTATGGCACCCTTTAAAAATTATCAGAGATCACCTCCCAGTGTTGTAGCCAGAAATATTTCGAAGCGCTGGAATTGGGGGTCCGAGGTCTGAAAATTGTCAAAAGAGGGTCCAAAGGGCCAACAATTCACAAACTTCCTAGGAAAATGCAAAAAATTACATTTTTATTTTCTCGGAGAAATTCCGATTCAAAAGGGTTCAAAAGGTTCAAACTTGGCCCTTACCTGTAGTCTCCCGTGGGGGAGAACCCTTTTGGGCGAGCTATTGTTAAAAAGAGAGCCCTTTTGGGCGAGGGTAAAATAAATGTAGAGGAGAATGAGGGAGGTCTTTTGGGCGAGCGGGCGAAAGAGGAATATCGTGAATCTGGCAACTATGCCTGCCCAGAGATGCAGGTGTGAGCTTCGGAATCTTATCAGACGGGCGGACGGAGGCGATAGATTTTCGGTCAAGATGACTAATGCGTGGTGATACGGTTCAAATGCTGTCCGGATCATTGCCTCTGTTTTGAGTAACAATTATGTAATTAGTAACGCGGTGACTGCTTGTAAGACGGCACGCGGAGAAATGGATACCGTAATTTCAGAATCGTTTCATAGCAACTACAATAAGGAGTTTTATCACACGCATCCGAACACTCACGATGTCGTTCAAGTCCTTCGTCAGATTCAAGCAGAAAGTTTCACTAAAATAACTTCCGTGAACATGAATGTCACGAATATTGTCAAAAAGGACACGGTTGATAGAAATACTTATGCGGTAGAAGCTTGGAATACTTATGCAACGAGCCAACGCGATAGCAAATCTAGGCTGAAGTACCTAAAAGACTTAGGACACCATTTTCAAGCCAAAAAACTTTGAACCTTGATCCAGTTTTAACAATTGACGACCAGCCTGGAGCTGCGATTTAGCAACTTTAAATGACAAATGGTGAGTCAAATACTTCATACAATATAAATACTTCGACACCATTTTCGGTTTTTCAAATTTCCCGGTTTCGATGTGTCGTGCGGTGTTGTCGATTCCACATATTTGGTCAAATATTTCCTTTTTTCCTATCGCCCGAACGACCTCCTAAGATCCAGTTCCTCGCCCACAAGTGCCCTTTTTCACTCGCCCAAAAGACCCCTCTTTTTCGCCCAAAAGACTCACTCCTCGCCCAAAAGACCTGCCCCCCTCCCGTGGCTACGTCATTGTCGATCACCCGAATGAAGAACAGGTGGCAGTACCAGTCATACATTCAGTCATCATGAATATAAAAAAAAATATGATACTGGTATCAGGAATGACAAGCGCAAAATGGAAACAATTAAACTTAAAAAAACCAGTGTAAACCTCATTTTAAAATGTTGGAAGTTCTTTGAAACACTGATGACAATATGCTGCTACTTCCGCGTGATACATACGAGGTAGTGAAACAGGATGTAGAGAAGTATAACACTTGAAGAAAGAATTCTTCAATTCTTCCCGACAAGCGAAAATAAAGGTAAAGAGAGATAGAGAGAGATTAATGGGATAGAGGGGTGGAGGCAGGGGAGGAGGGAGAGAGAGAGAGAGATATCTAAGTGCAGAGAATGAAGCTGGCAAAGTGAAACAAGCATTTGTGAGGGACAGGTTAGAGGAACATCGGGGAAGGGGACGAACTCAAAAGGATGAACAGCTAAATAAAAGGTTCAAAGATACAAGGATTGCAAGCTGGTGTACGAGGAAAATAGAGAAAAAGAGGAACTATCGCGGTAAAAAAGAGATGCAGCGGGGTTGCATTATAAAAATTAGACGTAGGGCACCCACTCTGTGAAAAGCGGTGAAAGATTTGCATAGGTAAACATCTGACGGGAGAAAAAACTTTCCAGCGAAGCAATAATCGCTGAGCGGAAATCTGAAAGCTCGGACGGATGCGTTACGAAAAAGAATTCATCTCGGTGAAACTTTTCAAATATTTTGCCCTACACTTTGCAGCAATGATATTGAGCATTCCTCCGTGGTTTCCACAGATTTCGAATTGAAAACCCTTTTCAAGAACACTTACGAGAGTAAAAACTAAATTAAGTTAAACATAAGAGAACGATTAATAAAAACTAAATGGAGAAAAAAAGAAGCGGACGATCTCAAGTGAGGATTAATTATCCATGAGCCAAGTTGCTCTAACGATGAATAGTATTGAAACTACTGAAGAATTAGTAGATTTATACCTGCCATGCTTTAGAGCCATTACACGTATACATATTCACAGCAAAGCGTATCTCCCGAATTTAAGCATTCGGAGGTTCAGTTGGCTCTCGAAATAATCGCTATAATTTTCAGTGCATGGCGATGCGTGCAACCTGGCAACGTTCTTTTAGGTCCATTTAAACCCACGGAAAATATTGAACCACCCAAGGATTGGCGATGGCCATTGAATTCAATCTTTTGTATGAGTTTGAAAGGACAAAATTGTATCCAGATAATGAATTTGTTCTTCTTTTTGTCTATGTAGCCAGACAGCACGCTTCACCACTGATACTTTTGCCATGGGTGCCGGCAGAAAATTTCTCAAAAGGAGGGAGGGGAAAAACCTGAAAATTACATAACAGGAGGTCGAACCTTCGATTTTCAAAAACGTTTACTTGTTTTCAGCTCCTGTTAGGTAAAGTTGGCGTGAAAATCGGCGTACGGAGGTACCGCATTTTCAGTCTTAAATTGTTTCGTGAATTTTACGTTAATTTATTTAATGCGTCTATTTGTACAGTTTACCTAATTTATTTAATTTAATCTTTTTATTTTTGTTGAAAGACTGAAAATAAATCATCATTATCATTTTATCACTTCCAGGGAGGGCGAATGCATACCCGGCATGCCCCATATTTGCACCCTCATACCAGAGTCCATCATCAGCGGATACAGGCAATTGTCTTTCTCTCTCTCCTTCCATTTGAACTTATGTCTTAGAAAAGGATATGAGAGGGGGCCATCACGTGACTGTGACTTTGCCCCCCCCCCCTCCTATCCTTTTCTAACGGACGTTTTCAAATGAGAGGAGAGAGAGAAAGACAATTCCCTGTATCCGCCCATGGAACCCATTTGCAAAAGTTCATAGAATAGAAAAACAAGAAGTATTTTGTCCACAAGTCGCCACTTCGTAGATTGCAAAACCTATAGAATAATAATATTGTATAGACAAAAAATATAAGCAAAATTATGTCAAAGCTCGTCGACGATAAATACTCAATTTCCTTCATCACTGCGTCGTATTTCAAAACCCGAGTTTATTCTTCGCCCGTTTACCCGTCATCGTCAACTTGTGCACAGCAAAGACCTTTAAAAATCAAAACCAATCGCAGCGGCGAACTATGGTCCCAAATCAAATCCTAGGTGGTCAAAAATTGATGTTTTCAAAGTCGGAAAAAAACTATTCTAGGTCCTACACATAATTTTAGAGGGTTTATTTAGCAAGGTGACCATCCCCAGATTGTCATACATTCATCGCAGAAAAATATTGATGGAACCTTAATTCCCGTGGTATTTCATGTCTGTGTATTTTTGACCGCTCAGGATTCGACTTGGAATCATAGTGCAGTGCCTCGACAACGTTCAATTGTTGTTTTCTTCTCATTTGGACCAATGAAAAAGTATCGATTTCTTGGGGTTCAATAGACTCCCCAAAACGATCTATTCTTCTCCATCATTTCATATAGAAGAGCCATGGATTACAGTAGCCGGGCGTGTAATCTGACAACATTGCTTTCCATTTAAATCCACGCAATAGGTCGAATTCTATGGTGTTCGTTGCACCCCCAATAGTTCGATATTTTTCATGCGTTTAAGCGGACAGATCGCAATTTTGCCATATTGCGTGCTTCGCCGTTGCACTTATACATTGCAATTACATACCACAACCTCCATTGAACACCGAACACCCGTTTCTTTTGAGAATTACTACAATAGGGTTTATCCGGTTTATCGGGTTTTTTGTTCTACGTAGGCTCATTATTATACAACAATTTTGTTTTCCAGTTTAAATCTTTCAAGTTCATGCCAAGTAGGAGAGTTTAATGATTCAAAAGTCATTCAGACCATTTTTTGTAGCAAGGCAACTGCGCAAACCCATCAGTAAAACCAATTTTGTTGCGTGAAATATAAGGGGTATTTTACACGAGTGTGGAACCCAGACCAGCAGAGCGAAATAACGAACCGACGCACAGCGGAGCAAGTCAGTGGGAGGGGCCGGACATAAAATATATGATTAAAAATGCAAATTTGAATTGTTTTACAGTCGAAAAACCAATTTAAAGGGGTGTTTACAGCAGGAAATTTTACATTTAGACCAATATAACCACTTTCAAACTAATGCGTTGCGTATTAACAAAAATACATGCATTTAAATGCGCAACGCAACGCCATGTCCAACCCCTTCCATTGACTCGCTCCACTGTGCGACGGCGGACGCTATCGAGGTTATTTTACGCGGGTTTAAATAAACGGAAGCCCAGTCTTTGACACTCCTAATCTGAATAACTTTCAAAACTTGCAAGTTGCATTCCCGAGTGAGGGAAAGGATGCAGCTCAGGTGTAAGAACTTACCCTTAAAATTCGCTGAAACTCCGGACTATCGCGTTGGTCGAACCGGTCGATAGACACGCCTGCTTGATGGCTTACCTATTACTAGAAAGATACGCGGATCAAAGGAACTACAGGAATCTGTCGATAGCAAGTTTTTAACTTTGAAAATTTACAAGCGCAAAAGTGTTTCCGCTCCGAATTTGCACCTTTCTTGAAATCGATGCTCTTCTTCCGCTCAAATGATCTGAGATTTCTTCTTGGATTATTCGCCAATTCTTGCGCAAAAGGGTTACATCTTATTCTAGGGCTTTCCAAAGTTAAAGCGTCCTTATCCATTTTATAAAATCAAGGAAATGTTACTTGGCAATCCATCTTGCAAAACTTTTGATTCGTTGAGTTCTGAGGATATTCACTGAGAATATACACCCTTGTCAATTTTAGAAAATGAAGAAAACGTTATTCGGAAATCCAGTAAAGTAACTAATAAGTGTGTAATGGTAAATTATACTTTACGTAATAGTATAAATATTTAATTCTTGCATCTCCAATAAGGATTCTGGAGATATTCAAAATCCATTTTTTTTCGTTAAAACAAGATATCTTTACAAATATAGATACTTACTAGAAAAAAAGGGGGAAAAATTACGTAATGGGTCATTCTGCTACCCCCTAATATAACAGTTTATCCGTGTGTTCTCGACAAACCTCAACGTTATTTTATTATTAATACGTGTGGAGACTCCTCAAAGCGGAATCAAGGATGCATAACTTCGGCCCGACGCACACTGTGGATAGGAACATCAATTTTTCTGGACAAGAAAAGTTGTTGTTCTTTTGCGATTAAAACCATTTTAGTGTTGATATTTTCTTGGGAGGGGGGAGGCATATTAATTCACTCATTTGAAGCTCTGAAATGAATAATTTCACATAGTTTTAAAGTATCTATTTACTGTTCATAATATTGGTGTATATTTTTCGTAAAGTTATATCCGGGAAATTCTATGTTTTGATCAATGTTGCGACGCGACGTTGCAAGGAAAAAAATGACTAGTAGAATCTACCATATGCGCTGATTTTGGAGTCAGCTATCAAGTAGATGGTAAATGCAACGAACATTATGGTAAACTGAGTTAACTTTTAGGTACATCTTATCATCATTTAGTGAAATTTATCATACTTGATAGCTGACTCCAAAATCTGCTATGCAGATGGTAAATTCTATCAGTTATTTTTTTCCATTTTCGGTTTTTACTTGGGCTTAGGTTTTGTTCAGATTCAGATTCGGGTCCCACCTGTAAACAGTTTGTAAGTAAAAGTACATCCATCAGGACACAACTCACAGAAGGCGCTATTCCTCTATCCCACCCGGCCAATTTTGAAACGACATAGTATCCAATTCGACCAAGATGCGAATTAAGGAGCAATTCTGAAAATACAACGAAACCCCCTCATTGACGAGTGGGCGGCCACAAATTGGGTGCCTGACTTTTCGAGTATTTGCCCCGGATCACTCGAGGAACTCAATTAGGTTCTGTTAACAGAGAGAGGACGGTTCGGTGAAGGCTCTAATGATCGAATTGCAGTCGTCGTCGAGGGTCACCAGTCACCACTGACAATGAGAAGAAAATCAACACTTTTGACCGCATTTCGAAACTTTGTACAGACTAGTTTCGTTAGAAAATGACCAAGCCTTTATTACATTGTATGGGGGGGGGGGGGCGGATTTTTAAACAGCGAAAAACATTTTTTTTTTTTTTTCCACTCTGTTACCCTGCGCAAATTCTTATTATGGAGTTCAAATTCGTACACTCATACCAAAAAGACAAAACGCGATAGAATATCGTACGCAAGAGTTTGCAATAATTAACATTTCAAACACACCAACAAGACAGAATCCTAATAGACTGTTTTAGTAGATCGATATATAGTATCTATTGCCGTCCGAGGGCCTCTGGTTCCAAACAAACTCTGATTCAATGCATTTTCTCCATAAGCGGATTTTTGAACGGAAATTTAGACCATTGAATCAAACAATTAATACGACCTTTTTGCGATTATGAATTCTACGTCCTCGAAACTGCTTAATTTTGCCTGGTTCCACCGTTAAAACTGCCGAAATCAAAAAGATATTACAGATTAAACGATGCGTTTGGAGGTTGGAATCACCCAAATGTTATTGTTGTTGTTGTGGAATTGGCGGGATTTCGGGCGATGCTAGCCTACAAATGCAACATTTAATCTGTAATATCTTATTGATTTCGGCAGTTTTAGTCAAGGAACTAGGCATAATAAAGCATTTTCGAAGACGTAAAATTCGTAATCGCAAAAAGGTCGCATTAATTGTTCGATTTAATACTCTAAATTTCCGTTCCAAAGTTCACATGGGGAAATGACATTGAACCAGAGTTTGTTTGGAACCAGAGGCCCTCGAACGGCAATCGATACGATATATCGCTCTACTAAAACAGTCTATTCCAATATGACATTGGAGATGCTTGTTCGCTAGCCTCGCTGCACTGAGAATTCGTTGAACGTTTAACCGACCGCAGATTTTTTGTTAGCAGTGCTAGAAATTATAGTGAAATTGAGTAATTTCAATTTAACGCGCCCGTTATTTTTGCATTCATTTGCAATAATATTATACACAAGGATCAACACTCAAATCCTTTGTAACAAAAGTTCGCAACAGACCTATTCAACAATTTTGAGAAATGACAGACTTCCATCTGATGGACTCGATTTAGCCGAGGCTGAAGAATTTTGATCTGAATTCTCCCCTACCGTGGTGATGTTGCCTGCTGCAGCGGTGCTGCATGAAATCTGACAACTTTGCGATTTGTCCATTTGAACCCCTTGCAAAAGGTCGAATTGGTAGAGTTCACCGCACACACCATGCAGCTCAATCTTCTGCATGAATTTTAATTGTGTGAATGCAATGCTGCAAGCTCTAGTGCAAAACCGATGAAAACGCGTCCAATTACGTCACGCGGCGGTTCGCAAACGAGGTGGTTTGAACTATGTTTGATAAGACAACCACGCTTTTAAAACAAGAAGTAGCTTGGTGGCTTGGATACTTTATATGCAGAAAAAATAGAGGGAGAGGGAGAGGGAGAGGGAGAGAGAGAGAGAGAGAGAGAGAGAGAGAGAGAGAGAGAGAGAGAGAGAGAGAGAGAGAGAGAGAGAGAGAGAGAGAGAGAGAGAGAGCAAAAGGGGTTGGAGAAAAGATGTGGGGAAGGGGAAGGAGGAATATGTATAGAGGAGGGAGTGTAATAACGAGGACGGCAAACTAAAAGCAGTGTTGCCGAAAGTGAGGGAATTTATTGAAATTGGGAATATTTGACCTCAAGAGGGCTAGTAGTGACAAAGTTGAATTTTGAGATTTTCTTCGAGAACTATCATGATTAGTTACGGCGATTGCCGGGAATCAAAGGTTTTTGAGCTTTTCCACGCTCTAAAATGTGAAAAAATTGCACATAACAAGTGATTAATAAGTGGACTGCTTTCTGTAGTAGGGAAGCACTTTTCCCATGTCTGCAGAAGGGACTCAAATCACTGAGAGAAATCACTTCTTTAAAAACAAGGGAACACGCTTTGAGACAGTTTTACTTGCGCGAAGTAAAAATCTGTTGCATGAAGGAGAATCTTTGTCACAACAAGGAATCTTTTACTTGTAGTAGCAGACATTTTTCTTGGGTTAAAAGAATTTCCTCTTAGTCAATAAAAACGAAATATACCTTGGATTAAAAGAAGAATTCTCTCAGTGATTGCTACGGATTTCCTACGTAGTTAGTTCGCTATTTTTCGGGTGTATAGTGTATGCGGAGAGGAGAAGTTGGCTCCTGAGGCAGAAAGCCGTCCAAATCAATGGTGCATATGAAGCCTTTCCTTTTCTACGATCCCATAGGCTAATTTTTCCCAGGTCTTGGAAATTTTCGACTAGATTCGGGAATGAAGCGTGAGAAGTAACTATCGGAAATTGTCAATATTTTATTGAGAAACAAGAGCGTATGGCTCATAAACAACGCAACATTTAGAGAGGGGGAAGGTATCGAGCAGTCTGAAAATTACAGAAGGGCAACACCAAACTTTGCTCCCACCCCTTTTTTGAATTTTTTCTGGATACGCCCTTTATGAGAATTTGAATCGGGAGAAAAAATCGTGATAATTTATGGGAATTAAATTACAATAGCGGGAGGAACTAAAAATTGGGAATTTCGGATTTTTTGTTTTTGTTTTGTTTCTGGAGATACTTGCGAATTTTCAGCGGCAACACTGCTGTAGAGGTATCGACAGACGTTAGTGGCCGACAAGAAGCGCGCAAAGATGAGCAATCCGTTTTGATGTTATTAAACAACACCCTCTCCTCCCCTGCCCATCCTCCCCATAACCCTCCTTTTACCTACGGCCTACCACATGACGTAGACGTACCTCGTCCAGCAGGAAGTGTATCATCCCTATCCTGGAGCGCCCACCTGAAAATGACTCCCCTTTGATTATCGCCTCCCGGCTCGGGCTCGGCCTGAAAACTCTGAATTCGATTCTTGCGGATTCATTAGCGCTGATACAGAATGGCGAGTGTAAAGGTATAGATTTCCAGATGAGAGTTTTTATCCGGCAGAGTATATAAGCTCGACAAATTAGAGGCTTCTAACGAGTTTGGAGAGGAAATAAGATCAGGAAAATATACCCTCTCTTACTTTCACCATTCACGTCTCTTCCTTCTTCAGCCTTCCTCTTCGTATGCCTCCTCCTCCCCCACCACCGTTCAACTAATGGCGGATGAATGCCAGACCGATCGATGCATCGATTATCTTCAATCTCCTTTCTCCCTCCCCATATTCTTGAGCTAGGAATTAAAGGCCAGTTTCCACACAAATGGTTTGCACAGTTTTGGCACTCTAAGCAGCAAAGTATTTGACCTAAGTTGTTTACCAACGGAGGGAGGGGGGAGTGGTCTACCTTAACCCCAACCTAAAGTAGGTATAAATGTCACCCACTGTAATATTAATATACTCTATTGCTGCCGATTTGGTGTATCTTTAAACGGTGGCAAGACTGGTTTTAAAACTAAAGATTGCTTTCATAATTTAATGTTTAAATTTTGAGACGGTTTAATAATTGTTGAACATCAAAAATGCACCATGGAGTTTTTTTGTTTTTTGTTTTTTTGTTTTTCAAGAACTTGGCTGAGAATTTAACGTCCCCCTTTCTCAACAAGTTTTGACAACTTTTTAACCTAATCCACGTGAAAGTACATTCCATAATTAACCTTACAAATATTTTTTTCTTCTTCTTTTTTTTGGGTCTCTAAATGGGTCAGTTTATCTTTTCAGAGAATCGAGAGGATTTTCGCGCTAAATTAAAAAAAAATTCAAAGCTAGAGAAAAAAAGTCACAAAAAATGTCTCTGTGTAGGATTTTAGCGATGAGAGCGAGATAGTATACACGAAAGTCGCCAAGTGAGAATGGCAGAGATATTAGTTTGGAGCGTTTAAGAAATTCCTCCTACAACTGACGTATTCACTAAAACCGTCTTTTGGTTGTAAAATATTTAAATTCAATGATACGTAAGAGAGATTTTCGCCATCAGTCACGATAAGTAAAAAAACAACAATCTTACTTCACATGTTCAGTAAAATTGAAGGGGGAAAAATGAATATAGTTCTTCAATCTTTTGAAATCAGTAGAGTCAACAGCCTTCAAGCTTTCTTGGAAAAGAAATATCGAGAGATACGCATCTGCTTTGGTAACAGGATGATTCAAAAGGCGTGCTTTGAAAGGAAAACGACTCGAATCTGCTTCATGGTGGATTTATTTTTGAGTCGTCTAGCAGTACAAAAACTGACTCGAAACTTGCACAAAGTCGTTGCGAAGGTAACAGTGACTGAGGGGAAAAGCGCGAGGAGAATGAATGAAAATCACACGCTAGCTAACTCCTTGACAGGCAACGGGTGAAAGGTGTTTTATTGTGCAACTACGACTCAACGCGACTCGGGGTCAGATCTGTCGGGTTGAAACACGCGGGCTTACTTGCGGATCCCAAACCGAATGAACAGAGGTGTCATTCCTTCGGCCGCGTGTGAATCATAGAAAAACTCAAAAACTCAAACATCCATTATCGAATAGACCTCCCCTAGTAAACCCCTTGTGACAATGCTAGCTAATATCTCGACCTTTGGTAGTACTCAGTTGCACAACACAATGGGCCACGACCAAATAATACTAAGATTCTAGATATATTCACCGGCAAAAATTCTCTTCCATAGAGCTCTTGCAAAGTGTTGCTCTAGGTAAATGGACAATCAATTTTGATATAAAAAACTGCGAAAATAATAATGAGACGATTAATAAGTCTAAAACTTGCTTTTTACAGAGAGAGTTTCGCTCACAGTTCAGATGAACTTACTGCGTATGTATGCACTATATATATGTTTCGTACAAAAGAACATAATCTCCGAATGAAGACAGTTCAGATTTCAGAGCTGTTTTCCTGAATTACTACGGGACCCGCAGAAAAATCCATTTAATTGGCTTCTCCTCTCTACTTTCGATACCTCTTGAAAAGAGACAAACTTTGAAGACCTGAACTGGATAAAATAGGGAGAAATGAAATTGACAAATCAGTAGAAATCATATTATTTAAAATAGGTCAGGTAAAGCATAGGTAAAGTGGCTTGAACTTTTTTATGAAAAAATGACTCAATCGGAGTGAATTTTTATTCCCCCAAATGGAATATAAATTCAAATTGGATTGACTAATTAATCTACTTCCTTTATTAAGTGCACAACGGGCAATACTCCTTGATGTTATGAATATTAATCATCTATAATCCGGCATATAAATGCCTGGAAAAAAGCAGGTGCTGTTTTTCAACACAAAACGCCTTTAATCGGTGAAGTATGCAAATCGCGCTTCACTAGGTAGGAATAGTTCTCGACTTCCAAACACACGTGATCTCACATCCTTCAACAACTTTCAGATATTCACAGATGACTTCAATATAATCTCCGCCTCCTTGTCCTTTAACATGATAAGTCTTTTAGGGAGAACATTTGACAAATTTTAGAGGGCTCGGTAATCTCGGTATTCAATTTCCTTTCGCTGGAAAATCGGTGCACTGTCAAAAAATTTGACTGTGATACGAAATCCCCTGCGTTAAGGAGAAAAACTCCTCATCTTGAGTCTTAAGGCTACTGCAACTTAGTAACCTACACATGCTTGTAATTAGTGATGTGGAGAGGCGTTCAATTTGACTATGTTACAAATTGTTCATTTCTATTTAAACTTATGAGAAATATTGAACTGGTTGGTTAAGAGTGCGTTTAGCAATCTCACATTCGTCTCTTTGCATGGGCTTGAAGAAATAAAATGCGACTTTGCAAAATTGAAGCCCTAGTGATAATTGGGGTCTCAAGATTCCCGAGCCACTGAGAGAGCGTTTTCAGGTCCTTCGAGTGTGAGTGTGAGCCCATGGCCAGGAAAGGACTCCCATAATCAAGCCAAAAAAGATCTGGCCAGGGTACGTGGTCGAGTCACTTAACCGCACTTTTTACCTTGCACGATCCTGCAGAAAGCTCCCAAGCTTTGAGCTACTATTTTGAATGAAAATAGAGCTAAGTTTAGTCTTTATTTGCCTCCTCATTATTCAAAAGCTCCAATCGAGTTCACGAAGAAAATAAGAGAGAAAGACAGTGGGAGCAAGAAAGAGAGAAAGAGAGAGAGAGAGAGAGAGAGAGAGAGAGAGAGAGAGAGAGAGACAGGGGGAGAGAGAGAGAGAGAGAGAGTGATTGGGGGGAAAGGTGAGCGGTGGGTGTTAATAGGATAGAGAACTTACAATTGAGAATTGTATTTACACGCCGCCCCTTAATGTATTCAGTTTGATTAATAGTCACACCCCCTCTCACTTCCTCTCTCTCTCTCTCTCTCTCTCTCTCTCTCTCTCTCTCTCTCTCTCTCTCTCTCCTTCGTACGCTTGTCTCTCTCCTTCTATCTCTCTCCTCCTCTTCCATCTTCACTCCGCTTCTCACGGTCTGTAACATTCCTTTGCAAGCTCCACACTCGGCATGCACAATGAGGCCTAAAAATTTCTTCGCCTGGTTTACTTCCTCCTTCAATTACTCTTTCTCTCTCCCTCCCTCTGTCTTTCACCGAACCTTCTCTCCGCATGATTTCGCGTAAAATCTTTCGTGATTATGAAACAGCTGCTGAAAAATAGAATTTCCTCGTCACAGCTTTCGCCCACAAATGTATATGAAAGCAAACGGGCACGTAAAGATTTCGGGGGTTGAAGAGAGACGAGGGAGAATGTATAAGGGAGGAGCAAAATAATGGAGAGAATAAAAATAAAAAATGAGAAAAATTCGTAAGAGCTCCATAGATTTATCTTATAAGAAGCGCAAGGCTCTAAAGAAAATATTGCCTTTACGCGTTGGCAGTTTTACATACTTGTAGGACGTTTAAGACAAAAACCATCAAGGTCTTGTTCAGTGGCGTAGCGTGCAATTTGGCAACATTGCAGTTCGTCCATTAAAAGCCACGAAAAAGATCGAACTACTGGATGCTCGGTGAACACCTTTTCGCAGTCGACCTTTTACATGGGTTTAAGTAGACACAATACAATGTTGCCGAATTGCACGCTAAGCCACTGGTCTTGTTTAATGAATATGTTTCGCTTATTGTTATATTTTGCTGAAATCGGCTTCCTTCAAACTTTTGCCACAGCATTATGGTAGGTCGATTTCTACGTAAAATTGCATGTAAGTACATCGCATCGAAAGCATCGGGAAAGTCTCAAAATCTACTCACCATAGAAGCGTTGACAAAAATGACGGACCCGGTGGTTGAATGAACACGTCAGGATGGGGGAGTCTTAAATAATCGCAAACTTCCTATATACTGAGAAAAGTGATTCATCATAGAGAAATCTGCAGTTATAGACGGGACTCCTTCATTGTGACCCGCTCATTCGACCGCCATATTTGAATTTTAATAGACACATTTAATGATTTTGTGAGTGAATGTTGAGACTTTCTGTTGCATTCTATGCAACTTTACACCAGTATAGACCCTCTCTATAGCTGTAGCATTATGCTCATAGATGCGTTTATTTCAATGCGAAGAAGTCAGTTGCACAGCTTTTAAGAAAATAACCCGAATATAAAGCGTTACCTCTATTTTCCTCCCTTTCTTTATTTTTCTAAAAAGACAAAGCTTTTGACCCCTTGGAACAGTCCACAATTTATGGTTCTACTTTAAAATATAACACATTACTGCCTCCGTATTTGTACTAAAACCAACATAAAAACAAGGATTGATCGAAAGAAGTGTTCTTTTCCCCTCATCATAGTCACACTCAGATACAATCCAGGCCACTTTATACATCGGTTTTTTGAAATTTAAGAATACAGTAGAGATTACAAAATCGATGCACTTAAAAGATATTCGACTCACAACGTCCGGAGCGGTGCGGTGGAACGCCACACGATGGGGGAAAATGGCTCACAAGGGGATTGTAAAATGATACAGGTAGTTGAACTATGTGTAGCCGTTGCGAGGTCATTTGGTCACATGTTAGACGGGTCATCATCAACGGCCTACTTTTACAGTGACACGCATTGAGTTTTTGAAAGATACACATTTCTCAATCCAGAAAATCGGAGACGTAGCTGTAATAATTTGTTTTTGAAAATGGCAAAGGTGAAAATATTAAATTAAAGGACGTTAGCCTAAAGAAAAATTTTGAAAAATGCATTCAATAATTAGAAAACATATTTTCAGCTGAAAAGTACAGCACAGAGTTCTACTTGGCTTAAAAAGCGTGCAGATCACTAATAAATCTCAGATTTACACATAGCGTCCACCGTCCGGTTGCTTCCAACCTCTTATGATGTACTGAATTCCCCATTTACCCTCCTCGACCTTGCACGGTGCGCTGGACTCATCTCGCACGCCTATTCACAAATTCGGTCAAAAATTGTAAATCTGACAGTATACTTCATTCGTAAACCTTCTTTTTACTCATATTTAATTCCTACTTTAATTGTTTATTTATTTCTTGCAATTCATATTTTCAGGTATACCCATATCTATCAGATGTTTTATTGCAACGTATGTATTGAGTATTATTCAGGCTTTGTTTTTCATTCATATGATTTTGATAAGCTCAAAAATCACTAACTCTTTTTTATCTAGACATTTATCGTTATTTAATGAACCGAAAACGAAATTTCAACAAAAAAGAGCCTAAGGCGGCACGTGAAATCAATTTTTTATCTCACGACTATTGACTAATCTTTTAGCGATACCCCCTTCTGCAGACTCCCTACGTAATCCTACACTGAGGAAAAAAGAAGTAAAAAAGAGTGGATAAAACCTAAAAACTGTGAGTTGTGCCATTTGAAATAGTTGAATCCACAGAGCACGGACGTAATTTAATTATTCCAAATCATAAAACTAACAGTTTTTAAGTTTTACCCGTACTTTTAACTGGGTAAAAATTAAAACTCAGCCCTTTTATGAGTGGAGGAGTGCGCGTTCCTCGATTGGAAGACCGAAATATTGTAGATAATTATCTTAGGAGTAGACGCTCCCTAATCAATGAAAAATAAATGGTTTATACGTACAACCGTAACAGCCTTTTAAAATAGCTTCGCAAAGCGAAAGTTCTAGCTCTGCCGGAGCAAGTTGCGGGTGTACCGAAGAACTACTTCGGTAGCGTAACAGTCTTTTTTCTTGCTTATGCTCTACCAAAAGAAGCGCAATTTGCTCCGGTACACGGAAAAAAACTACGGTGAAAAGAACCATACGGATACCTGATTTTGGCACCTGCTAGATGTTATGGTAATGTTAACCAGAAGTATACTATGTTTTGACTAGGTACTAGGTGATGTTACCTGATTGCATGTCGAATTTACTCTAAGTATCGGTAAATGCATCATACTTCTGGTCAAGTTTACCATAACATCTAGCAGGTGCCAAAACCAGGTATCCGTATGGTTATTTGCACTAATCTTTTTTTTTTTCCGTGTAGAGCTACATCTTTTGCTTTGCGGAGCTTTTTTAAAAGGCTGCTACGAGTGCTACGGTTATAAGCAACCTTTAATTTATTTTCTGTGATGAATATTATTCAAAACTTGCTGTAAAACGCACCCAAAGGTCTCGACCTCTACTTTTACAAGGAATCAAAGTATTTAGCTCGCTGCGCGGTGGAAAACTTGAGGGTGCCATAAACAGAACGGATGGAAGCTCAGCTTGGCTCGATTCGATTCAACTGGAGTAAGCTAAGCAAACCGGAAGACTCAATTCCCCTCTCGCGCAACTTGGAGCATACAAAGCAGAAGCAGCAGCACTTTAGCGTTTCGTCAGTTTAGCTTCAGCCTTCCCTTTTATCGTGATTCGCTTTACTCAATGCCTCCAAAATACTTCCTGAAGTTTCCAACCCCCTTACGAAGGATGTTAATCGACGATTAGCTGTATCCTGTAACTGGAGCCCTACGGCGCGACAGCCACTCCCTCATAAAACCGGTGCTATAGTGTTTACGAATCGAGGTCCATATACTTTATTACTTCATCCGCGTAAACTTTAAATTCTACTCCTCCTTTTATATTGGAAGGCTTTATTTATGTCCGAACTGTAAAAAGTTGCCTTAATTTTTTCGTTTAAATATTACAAAGGCCGGTGGCGGATTCAGGGTTTTTTGGAGGAGAGGGGAGGAGGGGTGACACCTTTGGAAATTGAAAATTCGCAGCGTCTTAGGAGGCATTTTTGAGCCATTTTCTGTTTTAAGAAACTGGGATTTTTGAGGCTTCTGGAAGAGGCGTGATCCTCCTCCCCCACCCCCTCCCCCCTCCCCAATGGATCCACCACTGCACAAGGCATGCGGTTTAATCTATAGGGCTGCTTGATAAGATAGGTGAACCTGAAGCAAGCCGGCCATTTTATGACAAAAAAAAAAACCTTAATTAACCTTAACTCCTCCTTAATTCAAGGTACTTCTCTTTTGTTAGGAGGGTGTGCGCAACGTAAGTTAGTGCAGACATTCACGGGCGGTTCATCGGAACGTATAGCAAAGTTTTCTCTGCGAGGAGTGAGTTTTAAACCTTTTTAACGGTTTCACAGTTATTTTCGCAACATTTTACGTTAGACTCTATAGTCAATTTGCCTACAAGTACATCAAAACCTTTCAAAAGCTCCATTGGAGAATGTCCGCACGCACAGGAAGTCGATGTTAGCCACGAATTTAAATAGACAAAAATGGAACGTTGCCAGATCCAAGCGCTTAGCCATGCCATCGCGGCTCATTTTCACAGGGCTGCCGTTTTGCGTATAATCAATGCTATTTTTCTATTCACCGATGGTTCCACCGGTTGAAAAAAGATTACACAGTTCAGTTCAGTGTATGTAACGCACGAAAATACTCTGATCTGTAATCTTTCCTTCATCGGTGGAAACTCCGTTGAATAATTAAAATATCCGCAAGTTTTTTAAAGTCATCGACGACTCTACCGGTTGAGAAAAGATTACAGATGCGAGTATACTAGTTTATTACAGTCATGCACTGAATTGAGCTGTGTAATCTTTTCTCAACCGGTGGAATCATCGGTGAATTGAAAAATAGCATTGATTATACGCAAAACGGCAGCCCTGCATTTTTATGAAAGCATATTTGGGTGAAGAGAATCGCGTCTGCAAAGCTGCTTATCTCCGTCACGCCTGTCATATCTGTCACTGAGAGAATAAAAGTTTCGCAAAATGTCGATTTTCTATCTCAGCCGAGAAGCTTGCAGAATTTCAACTCCTCAACAGGAAACGAATCAAACGAGAAGGAAAGTACCCACCGATTATCCAACAAAAGAGCCGACGACGCGACGTTAGGACGAAACAAGGATAAGAGCAGGACCCGGAGACCGTCGTAGGATCCGCTTTCGTTGAGTTGGTCTAAAAAGATGAAAAATAAAAAAATGAAGGGGGGGAGGGGGGAGTTGTGACACTTTCCAAGAAAATGCTCCACCTGTCAATACCTTTCCTATCAGACAAAGGAGAGTCAGTGAGGTAGGAACGCTGAAAAAGTATTCACGGGACAATTGAACAAATTTCGTTTGAAAGAAGGACAGAGCCGGAACAATGCGTCGGTGAGGGAGAGAAACAATTTTCTCATTCTATCAAATAAGAAAGAATGAGACAGATAGTTGGGGAGGGGAAAAAAATGGGTTGATGATAAAGAGAGTGGGAGTGGGAGGAAGAGAGAGAGAGAGAGAGAGAGAGAGAGGAGAGAGAGAGAGAGAGAGAGAGAGAGAGAGAGAGAGAGAGGGAGAGGGAGAGAGATTCGAATAGATTTTATGAACTGCTCGACTTAAAACAATGACAAATGCCGAGAATTCTTACGGTTTTTATTTGACGTCGCGCAATGTAAGAAACGTTTATTCCTTTAGACTGCAGAAAGTTATTATTAAAAAATAATAGATAATGAAACTAATAGATGAAATGGACCGAGTGGTTGCAAATTTTTCATAGTTAATTTTACATCGAAGAGCAGCTCGTAGAACAAAGAAAGATCGTAAACTAATTTCATCGATGTTACATGGTTGAGATATCTTCAATGCCTTAAGACATAATTCACCATATTTACCTGGGTCAGAAATTATTCGAAGAATTGACTGTATCCAATGTATTATGTAATGAGTTTTATTATCAAAATCCGCCACATTCAGTATTTCCGGAGGAAGGCGCGTATACAGTTTTTGAATGGTCAAAATATATTTTAGGGACCTCATTTTGTTTGGCACGGACGGACGGTACTTCGGTTAGCATAAAGTCAGCGCAAGTTCTGTCTCGACCAATGAACAGCGAGGAGATCCCACTCAAAAATGGCGTCAAGGACCTCCATGACAAATAGAATGAGGTCCCAGATCATAAGTTAGACTTTCCTGAGAAAATTACATGAACCAGCTTTTGTCGGCGAATCTAGAGTTCGATGCCTTGTTTTCATCGATAAATCGATCCGGCAAAAAGTATTTGAGGGCTGCCATTTTACGGACCTTAAGTGGAAATTTTTAACTTACCGATAGTTCCACCGGTTGAAAAAAAGACATCACACAGTCCAGTTCAACAGTATGAAACTCATAAGGCACAGAAATATTCAAATATGAATAGTTTGTCCAACCGACGGAATCACAGGTGAAAATCAAAATTCCACCGAACTTTTAAAGCCGATAGTGATAGTTTATTCCATCGTTGTATGAATAGATTACAAACCTGAGTATTTTTGTGATTAGTGGTCACACTGCTAAACTCGACCTCATAATCTTTTGGTTAACCAGTGAAGTCATCGGCGAATTCAAAAAGTCCACTTAAGCTCCGTGAAACGATCGCCCTGAACTCTACGAAACTCGGACGAGATTTAAAAAATAGGATCGGGAATCAGACAAGAGATGATTTAATTAAGTAGGATTGAAAATCCCCAGACAATTAATAGGAAGTCAAACGAGGTCTGGCGCTTGCATAACTGGATGTCAGCAAATCCACGCGGTTGACCTAATCCTGGAGAGGGCTTTTAGCGAGAGCAATAAAATGCATAAACCGACACATTAATGCTGTCTAAAAATAGTCACTACTCTAATCCGAAAACGAGCTCGTATTCACACTATCAACGATATCAACGCAGAAATATTAATTAATTACTTGATATGAAAGCCATTAATCACGCCCAATGTTTATATCGTCACATTACCGGAAGAGTATGACAAAGCATCACTTTTCTAACTTCACAAATTACAGGATACACAAATGAAACAGCGCGTAATTGGCATTGTGAGTGAAAGCTCGGCCTGAAATTTGGGATAAATTTCTGGAATGCCTGACTGAACATGTAGAGATTTTCATTGCAAAATTGGGGAGGGGAGGGAAAAAGAAAAGAAAGGGGGGGGAACTAGTCAGGGTGTAGTTTTACAAATTTTCATAGATATTTTTCGAGCCATTTTTATTTGTCGAGAAAGTCCAATTTTCAGCTAGTTTTTGCCTATTATTGGGGTAGAGCCTTCCAAATTTTGAAGTGGAGAAAAATCCAAAAGAGGTGTTAAGTGGAAAGCTGGGTAAAACTTACTAAGCCAAATTTGAATGCAGACAGACTATAATTGTTGAGGGATAAAGTTCGCGGCGGACATGCAGCTAGTAATTATAGGATGAGGGTTTTTGGGTTCTTAAATTCATGAATATCAAAGGACAAGAAGCTAACTCAATAATTAAATAGCCCATGATCACAATGATTTTTCTGCCATCTGTGAGTGAGTGAGTGAGTGAGTGAGTGGGAGAGAGAGACAGAGAGAGGGGAGAGGGACAAAAAAAGAACAAAACTAGTAAAAACAAAAAACAAAAACCTTTTTTTTTTTTTTTTTTTTATGAAACTTGACTCTTTAGACAGACTATAACTGAACGAGATTCGTGGTTGCAAACAAATCGGTCAATTGTCAGCAGCTGATCGAACGGACAACTTTAAGGCTGTTTTTCAACGTTAAGAAGGCTTGGTGAGTAACACACACAAAGAAAAATGACACTAACGCATTGGTGTCGTCGCAGCCGTGGTGGCGTGTTACAAACAAAGTCAACCGCCACCCTTCTGAAGGTTAGAAAACAACAATGCCTCCAACGTCTTTTTAGATTTATAAGGAGTAAAAAAGATACACATAGGAAGCGCCATGTTCATAATACAAAATTATTATGGTTCTCTCTAAATGAATTAAGATTGATAACCACTGCCTCGTATCGCCCAGCCTCGACCCATCACCTATCATCTATAATCTCGACGCATAACGCTTTAGAAAAATTAAGGTCGATATGACCTCAACGATATAGACTCTCTCTCCCTCTTCACCTTAGAAACGCAAATCAGGTGACTTTTAACCCTTATCACCGCCGCGCCGCAAGCGGCTGGCTGTTTGAGGTGAAAATCGACCCTGAACGTAGGCGGTTCTAAGATTTCGTCTTTCTTTCTCTCTCTCTCTCTCTCTCTCTCTCTCTCTCTCTCTCTCTCTCTCTCTCTCTCTCTCTCTCTCGTCTTTTAAACGTATGGAATGGAAAAGGATAGAAGGAGGGACCAAAACGTGACTTCAGTCCCTATCTATATCTTTTCTAATACGTTCATTTAAATGGGTAGAGAGAGAGAGAGAGAGAGAGAGAGAGAGAGAGAGAGAGAGAGAGAGAGAGAGAGAGAGAGAGAGGGAGAGAGAGAGAGAGAGAGAGAGAGAGAGAGAGAGAGAGAGAGAGAAAGTGATGGACTAATTTCTGCATCCACCTCTGATCCCGAATCATCCCTCGCTGAAATATTAATCATTATGATTGCTACCCTTAATCCATTAACCCGATTGCTGGATAAGAAAGAAATCTGTCCGTGACTCTTTGTTGATGTTTTCCTTGTTTATACACTGCACGTTGGAAGGTATTGCGAGCCCTTTTTTAAGGGTTGCCAGATTTTTAAAGGCAAAACTCCATAATTGGAGGTTTCCCTTTGTGTAACATGAAATTTTCACTTTTCGGATTGTCAAATATAGATTTTGTTAACCGAGATTCTAGACCGATAACTTTTGGCGGTATTCGTCGTTTTTTTTTTCTTCTTTTTTTTTTCAATAAAATTCAGAGATCTAATTTCAATGAAAATATAAACACTGACTGAACTTTATTCATGATCCCTGATAATTATGATGAACGATGAGGAATTAAGACATAATGATGATGATGGTGTGACCCAAAAGTCCTACAAATTGTTAGAACCTTTTTCAAACTTTTTTGAGAAATTTCTCAAAGTTGTCGAGAACCAAATGGAAGGGGAAAACTTTCATTGGACACTCAGACAGCCCGCACTGAGAAAGAAAACTCGGAACATTATATAATCAAATGCGATTGGTGATTATATCCACATATATAATATGTAAATAAGCGACACGGCTCGATTAATGCATCGAGTTCTATTTTACAGCCCATTTTTGCGATTTTCCCACTAACCTATACAGCATTATATCAGCGGTATTAATAAGTAATTGGGCTGCACGATAAAATTAATCGAGGCATGGGGTGATCATATACAGCGACACGACCCGATTAATGTGACGAGTTTTTTGTTTTGTTTTTTTTTATGTTGTTTTGTTGTCTTTTTGTTTCAGTGCGTCAGGAGATACTTCATCAGAATAAAGTTTAACATAATCAAATGAATATCATCACGCTGATTCACCAGAAAGAGAATCAAAATAAAATTCAAATGCGGAAATGCAGATACCTATAGCACAAGACAAAGAGGAACCAACGAGTCTTGATTTCCTATGTAGTTGGTTTTTTTTTTTTTTTTTTTTTTTTTTTTTTTTTTTTTTTTTTTTTTTCCCCAAAAAGCCAAAATCTCCGCACGGTTTGCAGCAGACTCTCAGCAACTCACTATAATAGCAGGGAAAATATCCCCTATACAGTTGCAGTAGCGTAGCGTGCTATTTGACAACGTTGCCGTTCGTCCATTGAAACCCATGAAAAGATCGAATGATAGGGTGTTCGGTGAACACCTTCGCCTTCGACATATAACACGGGTTTAAATGGACATAATACAACGTTGCCAAATTGCACGCAACGCCACTGATGTTGGCGACAGTCCCGCAGTTTCCTCCGCAGTATTAAATCAACCGCCCAACACCTCAGCAGACTTTTTCTAACAATTTTCGACTAAGTTATTAAAAAATCCAGTCCATTTCTACTCTCTTTTTTTCATATTAAGTCAACGATGCATTACGTCCATTCAAAAACGTGTGCACTACGAACAATCCCAGAACTAAAGAAAGCCGACGATTACTTGCGGGGGTGTTGAAATAGTCGTCCGCTCAGAAAGTTGTGGCCATTAGCGAATAACACGAATAAGCTATTTCGACGGTCATCCTTTGAAAGGCGGGAAAAGAGAAAAAACGGAAGCAATAAAAAGAGAGAAAGCTAGTCCTTATAGCAAAGGTCAAATAACAGCACGTTGCAATTTCTTTCTTTCTTTTGCCATTGCACCGCTATTTTACTCATGCCAACTCTCTTGCGTGAAACTGAGTCATTTGAGAAAGACAGCGAGACTGATTCGTTCATTTAGACGTAAACGGAACTGGGGAATCATGATCAAAAGGAATCAGTTTGTGTGTTACTCATAATGCAACGAGTAAGGACATAAACAAGATATAGTAGGTAAAAAAGAAAAACAATAAAATAAAACGACAAAAAAAAAACAACGAAAACACAAACAAACAAACAAACAAACAAACAAACAAACGTGCATACAAAGAAACAAAAAAATAGGTAATGGGACAAAAAAAATTAGGAACTCTTTTTGGCAGGTCAAGACGGTAAAATGAAACATTTTATAAGAGGACGAATAAATCACAAACAAAATTTCTAGGACTAGATTTCTGTGAACGAAAAATTTTTGACAGAAAAACTATTGGACGAAAAAAAAACAGGAGTAAAAATCCCCTACAAGTGGATATTTTACAGCACAAGAAAGCTCACGCAGTGAGCAGACGTATTGGTCTTTATTAATAAATGAATCCACAGCGTAAAAACCTCGACTGAATTAACTGCGCAAGGGCGAATACAAGAATTTGTCTTTCTCTCTGTCTCTGATCATTTGAACTCATGTGGTAGAAAAGGATGGCAAAGGGGACCATCACGTAACCTCAGCCCATAACTGCGCCTTTTCTAACGCACGCGTTCAAATGGAAGGGAAAGAGAGAGAGTCAAATTTCTGAATCCACCCATGGAATGACACTGAGAAAATCCTTTTTTTAATCCAAGGTGTATTTTGTTCGTGTTAAAGAAACTGTCACAAGTAAACGTGTTTTCTTGTTTTTAAAGAAGTGACTTCTCTCAGTGGATGTCTAGAATGAATAGAAAAAGCCAATTGAGCAGGATGAATTGAACTAGGACAGCGGTCGATTCAGATGCGAAGGATTCCTTGTCTCCGTTTCATACACTTGTAAGTTGACATACATCACCGTCGCAATGATTTTCTCAAGCCTCCGCTGAAATATTGACGCTCAATTTCGTGCGGTTAGCTTGCTAATTGCAGCGTAAATGTAAATTATAGCTGCATTAAATTCGTGTTATCGATTCCTCCTTCCCGAGTCCACTGTAACTCACCGGTGTGTTGTTGACTCTAGCGCGAGTAGTTGAATCAATACTGCTTGAAAATAGGATGTGCATGGACAAAAGCCCACACACCGCATCCGCTATTTCCGTTCGCCTATTCCGGAGGGAAATTTTCACCGAGCTATACGTTAAACTCCGTTGCGTCGCGTCGTATTGTCGTACCGTGCGCCATTGTGAGCGTCACATTTGCATCCGGAATTTATTCATTTATGCGGGAAATTGCTTTAATTTTTAATTTGTAACTTTCTAACTTCGGCATTTCAATTTTAACGACTTGACTTTCTCCCCCTCCCTTTAAAAAACTGAAGTAATGACATTTGGCACACCAGCATTTCTTCAACCTCGCTTATTTTCCATTTGCATACATGAGTTGAAAAAGGATAGAGGAAGGGGTTGACCCTTATATATGAGCCCAAATAGCGGTCTGAATTAAAGGACTCCTGACCAGTTTTATTTGCGTTTTCGGGACTACATAACTTTCAACGTAATAATATACAGCTAATTTTTATGCTAACTTTCACGGGTTTTTTTCTTTCTTTTTTACAGAAATTGTGATGTTGTTGGGCTTTTTACGCTTCAATTAGGCATTTTACGCTTAACGAACTTCAAAGTAATGTATAGAAACCGGTTTGATAAATGATTATTCGGAAATTTCGTATGATCTACGGATTTTACACTTTCATCGGACATTAAATCATGCATTGCGGCTAGGAAGTCGCACTTTGACTCGATTTTTATGACTTTCAGGACAAGAAAATTTTATAAGTCTTCAATGGGGCAAATGCCAGGGTCTCTGAATGTTGGTGCGTTTTTGTGTGAGGAAATGAAAATAGTCGGTGAACTGAAAACCAGGATGCCTTCGGTTTCTAACTAGGTGTCATAGTTCCAGAGATGCGATTTTGACCAAAAATAAATTGTTTTAAATGGGAATTCCGCTTTGTGACGTCACTATACGCATACGGTTTTTTGCGACTTTACATGATTGTATCTACGAAACCGGGATAATTGAGGAAAAAAACCTAAGGCACTTTTGTTCTCAGCTCATAAAGTATTTTCATTTCACTTGTAAAAACCACCAAATTCCAGACCCTTACAACTGCCTCATTCTCATATTTTAGATGCTCCAGTAAACTTGACCAAAGACAAACAAATAATATGCCACGGAAAAATGATCCAAAGAAAAGATACGGAGCTGAAAATTATCCAGCGGCGTAGAAACAGATAGTAGAGCTTATCGTTCGCTGAAATTGAAATCAGGAGTAAACACCAGCAGTTTCAGTTAGCGCATCTTTAATTTTGAATCATTTTACATCAAAGTCGATGCTCCAAATGTCATCTCACCTCATACATGTTTCTATCTATTTGTCCAGTAAATAGGTTACAGTACATACTATCTCCGGGTTCACCCACATGAAGTGCAATTTTCTCCTGTTTTGCTTCCCCTCCACTCGCCCGAACGAAAGAATTTTTCGGGCTCGCCCAAACGATAATGATATACGCCCGTCGCCCGTCCTGCTGCTAAAATTTGCTATAACGCAACTAAAAAAATGGATTAAAAACAAAGAATTTTCTTTCTTCAAATTTTAAGCCATTCTCCTTGGTTGAAAGACAGCGAATAAAAACTATACATCCAGTTTTGTTTGCTGGGTAGCAAATTTCTATACCTCTCAAGTTGCGCCACGGTCGCGGGCGGACGAGCGGCCTTCCGCGGAACGACCTAAAAATAACCGCGTAGAAGGATTCGGAGCGTGAAACTGACGAGGTGACGAGACCGAGGCACAGGGAGGAGGGCAAAAGGAGATAGAGGAAGCGAAAGAATGAAAGGTAAAGCTCAGAGATGGATAAATTGCATCAAGAGCTTCTGAACCGGAACGGGGAGAGTGTACAAAAGGAATTGCAACGTGGGTTATGGTCAACATGATAGTGGCCGCGTGACCATGCATACCGCTCTGTCTCTTTCTCTCCCTCCTCCTCGCCATCACCCCCTCTTCCTCCTTCACCCTTTTCTCTCTCACTCTCTCTCTCTCTCTTCCTCCTCCCCTCTCACCCTTTATCCCTCTCTGCCTCTCTTGCTCTCCTTTTCTCTCCCTTCTCCTCTCTCTCCATACCTCCCCTCCCCTCCTCCCTATAATTCTCTCCCCCCCTCTCGCTCTCTCTCTCTCCTCCTCCTCTCTCTCTCCTCTCTATCACTCTCTCCCTCTCTTCTCTCCTTTTCTCTCTCCCCATTTACACCTCTCTCTCTCTCTTCTCTTCCTCCTCCCTTCTCAGCCTTTATCACTCTCTCCCTCTCTTGCTCTCCTTTTCTCTCCCTTCTACATCTCTCTCTCTCTTTCTCTTCATCTCTCTCCCTCTCTCCATACCTCCCCTCCCTCCTAATCTCTCTCTCTCTCTCTCTCTCTCCTCTCTCTCTCTTCCTCTCTCTCTCTTCCCTCTCTCTCTCTCTCTCTCTCTCCTCTCTCTCTCCTCCTCTCTCTCTCTCCTCCCCCTCTCTCTCTCTCTCTCTCTCTCTCCTCTCTCACTACAGCTGTATTGCATTGCGATGAGAGGAGAATAGGATGCTTACCGGAGGTTCGATGTCGGAGACTGCAGGGCTGAAGCCGTGGGCAAACGTGCAGATCGCCAGGGAAATTAAAGATACAAATCCTGCACCACCACCCTCAATAGTCCACACGCCGACCGGTCACAGTTTTAGATGGATTCAATACTTATTTCTATGGTTATATCCATCCATTCATTCCTGCAGAGACCGCGAGACGATTCATTGATGAAAACAACACAAAACAAACCATGTGCTGCCTCTGCCGTGCGCCGAGTTTCACGAGCTATCGTGCTTTTTGTTTCCCTTTGACCTCGGATCGTTCGAAAAGTGGTTGATTCGGGGGCTCAAGCAAGATTTTAGCAGTAGATGAATGAAACGTCGAATTTTGTGTAAGCAACAACGTAAAAGGAATAACGATGTTGAATTGGTGACCTTGAAAACTTTCGAAACCTACTCATCCAACCATTCTCTAGTCACTCATTGTCAACAAACATTTGCGCGTGCGTTCTTATTTCTTTGATTTACAAAAAAACAGAAAATCAGATGGGGGGAAAAAGTATAGTAACTCTCCTTTCTTTATACCTGATTGCCAAAGCTTGAAGGCAAAACTCCCTCCGATTGGCCCGTGGAAAGGTTTTATGTTTGCACAAGACAACTCATGAATCTCTATAAGATATTCATTTTTTCACTTCCGTTGTCATTTATCACAAAAACCTGTCTGCATTATTTTGAGATTCAAAGCCATAAAAAATTTTCAAACGCCTTGTTCAGATTTTTAAGTAGATTCCAAGAATCTACTTATTGCAGAGGGTGCGATGTTGGATTTTTCGGGAAATTTTATCAAATGAGCACGTTTCATGGTCCCCTGATTGAGAAAATACCACTCGTTGAAAATTTTATATATATATATATATATATATATATATATATATATATATATATATATATATATATATATATATATATATATATATATATATATATATATATATATATATATAAAATAATAAAACACAAAAAAATGGCCAAAAAATAAATGATGAATACCTTTAGAGTTGGTCAGACTCTAAAGTTTGGAGAAACAACAAAGCCAAAAAAGAAAAAAATAACATTAAAAAATAATGTAAGTACGTGTAAAAAACACAGGGGGGAGAGATATTTCTCTGGTCTTGCCTTTTAAGCGTGCCGTATATATACGGTACGCTTTTTGTTTTCATTTTCATATCTAATATATAAGTCCAATGCCTTGCTTATGGCAAAACCTTGGCGGGAAAGGTTTGAAAAATTAAAAACGAGTTTTCTTAGAACTGGTTTCATTAATCATTAATTTATTGCTAAAATCCAGGAGGTCTCGGCGTCTATTTTCTTAAAATTGTAAAAGTTTTGGTATTCCTGTTAATTTCAATAAGTTATTAAGCGTCAAAGTCGAATTCCTTTGAACGAGATTTCCATACAGGTCCAGCAACCTAAGTCATTTGTGCCAACCTATGAGTCAAAATTCCAAGGCAGGAGGGGGGTGGAAACATCTCCCGCAGGAACCCTCTTTGCCCCTCGCCTTTGGGCTCCATCGGTCACAAGATTTCTTCACGGTGCATTAAGCGGTCGGGCCCGACCGCAATAAATGTGTCAAAATCTATTTGACGAGGGTTTCGAAAAGAAGTGACGGCGAGGTATTGATGAAGAGGGGGGGGGGGTATAGAAAAGAGAGGGACTCATTCATATCCTAAAGTAGGCTGTTTAGTGATGACGTCACGATCAGAATTGGTTCCAAACAAATGCTCTATCTCTCACTCTCGTTGATTTACCTATAAGAAATCAGATCCAAATTTTCGAACGCAAATTCATGCTAGTTAAAGAACAGTTTTCTCAAATTTTATTGCACCGTTAGATTCCACGTATTTTAAAGTATCTTTTCACTCTAGCATAATTCCTAACAGATCACAAGCTAATTTACAATCACAGTTACAGCGAAAGTTGTTCTACATTTTGTCCTCGTCTTACTCACGGTCTCTTATGGGAGTATCACCGCCATGACACTCAATCATTCCAACTTCTCTTCGTATCGAAGCTATTGTTCGAGGCATCACACATGTCGTCGCCTATATCCTAGAATTTTGTGCTCATAAGAAACTGTGAGTGTGACAAGGACAAAACATAGGACTTTCTTCGATATAACTGTGATTGTGCATTGATGCGCGATGTTTCAAAAAGTTTGTGGTAGCGGGCTCATATTTTATCACTGAGAAAAAAGTGGCTGTTAAAACTGTAAGAATAGAACCATAGATGATTTCGCCTTATTTCAATCATGAGACCTATCGTTGCTATAGTCAGCGCGCTTGAATCTACACGAATTCCGATTGTCTCTATGGAATTTCGATTATTCCTATGGGAAAAAAAGCGCGGGAATATATATCCTATCGGAAAATTCATTGAAACAATCGGAAATTTTTATAAGGGACGTGGAACCCAATGGTGTGATAAACATAACTGGTGCAAAGAACATGTTGTTTACTAGCACTTGTATTTGAAAATTTGGATCGTGTTTCATATGGGAAAACCCACGAGAGCGCGAGTGAGGCGGAGCCTTTTTTTGGAACCAATTTTTTTCATGACGTCACACTTAACAGGTCTTGGTCATTAGAAACATTTGAAATTCTAGGGGATCGGCAAATTGAAAACCCCTTTATGAGCGTCTATGCAATCAAGCGATTTTTGAGGAAATTTTGGGCGTTTTGTTGAAAAAAAGGTTTTTAAAATCCAGAACAAAGAGAGGGGGGTAAAATTCGCATTAATAGCTCTAAAAAGTCAGAGGGGCTATCACGTGTCTTCCACCCCTGGACAGCCTCCTCGCTGCGGCTATGGAATTGACTCTGGAATAACTTATTTACCGATCCTAAAAAGTTTCTCGCGTGTACAGTATTTTTTACTGGAAGCTTCTTCAAATTTTGGAAATTATAGGTCCATATGGAACTTTGCTTTTCCAACACGAAAAATGATATCGACCGACGGCAACAAAAAAAAATAATATTACAATGCGTTATAATGAGTAATGGCTTAGTTTTAACTGTAAACTTTCGATACTTTTCAAGAAAATAAATGGGGGAGGGGGAATTAAAATCATCAAACGTCTTAAACCTCCACACCTACTAATCTATACCCCTAGAATGCTTGACGTGTAAAGGGCACCTGAAATGGTTAGTTCTGTATATTAAAGGATTATTTTTTCATGAATTCGCAAGTGTTCCATTTATGTATATTACATATCTACATCGTGACAATCGCAATAAGTGCTGACAGCACCTAAAACGGAAAAAAGAAGAAAAAAAAACTGTTTATTATTTAGAATCACGGCTTTTCCGAAAATGACACTCTTTGACTTCAAAAGAACGCAACCTCATTTTTGATCCCTGAACAAGCCGTTTAAAAGGTGGAGGGATTTAGAAATATCTATTGTCTATACTTTATGTGGGTAAAAAAGATCGAGCCATATCAAATAATTTTCTCTTTTCAGCTTTCAATGGGTTTGTTGCAAACTTTTGCTACAGCGCTATAGAGTTTTGATTTTTATGTGAAATCGCCTGAAAATTACATTGGCGGCATCAAATAGTCATAAAATCCATTAATAAACCCACAAAACGCATTATAAAGAAAGCCAAAATGGCAGTCGTAAAGCCGAACAATCTGTGCACGCGCATACGACGAACATCAAAGACAGGCGATCCATTTTCCCCTTTTTCGTTGAATGGGGGGGGGGGGGGGGAAGAAAATATCTCTACAATCAAACTGTGATTTAAAAATTTGCATGGTCAAGATGTTGTGTTCTGTGAAGGGTGGCGGCGAGCAAAATATCAAGAATATAGGGTGTTGCAAAACTTAAGTGCCAAACTTATGGAGTGTATTTTTGGGGTCAACATATACCTATATAAGGCTTTATTTTCTTACATGAATATGTGCTGCAAATGTTTCTCTTCTGAGCTAGAGCCCTCCAAAGTTTTGAAAACAAAAAACAAAAAACAAACACAATAAAACAACGCCTTTGACTCATCTCCTTTTAGATACATCTGATCTAAATTTATTTTTTTCATCATTCTCACCAAAGAAGCTCAATTGGACAGCACTTGTCACAAAAGAACTGAACGACATTTATGATAAAATTGAGTTTTGATTGATAGACCTAGCAATACTGAATCTCGAAGCAACAAATGCTTCTTCTAATGACAACTATTTCCCGTCAAAATTCCAGGTAAAAGTGAGCTGGTGAGCCTCATTGAAGTCATTGTCCATATGATGAAATTAAATGAGAACTCGGTTCCTTTTTCTTAAACCTTAATCCGAGTCACGTAAGGAACCAACTCCGACTTGGTTCCTTTTATAGAATTGGGAACGGACTTAAGTCCGGATTAACGGATTTTATAATATCAACAGTGTAAACCAACTCTGCCGTTTGGTTTCTCTTAGAGATTCGGTTTTCGTGATTATGCCAAACAAAAAGAAGAAAGGAACCAAGTCACTTTAAACGCTAAAAATTAAGTAGGTACCTTTCCTGCATAGAAAATTCCACTTTTCCGGTGTTGAAATGCAAAAACATAACACGGTAGTTGAATGAAATCAAAACGTAAGTAATTTCGAGTTTTTTGTTTAAATGCTAGCTCTTCAACTTTGGACTCAATTTTCTCGAGATCAGCTCCATGTCACGTGGTTCCTCTTTGATGAATTATCATTGCTAGCAAAAGCATTAAAGCTGTTCAGACTTTAGTGGCACGCTTTTCCAACACCTGCGTGTTGGAATTTTCCCTGCTTGTTTCATCTGAGAGTTGTTCAGCTTCTATGGTAGATGGCGCGGGAGCATTTGCTTCTCGCGTCATGTCAGCAGTGTCGTTTTGACGACTTGCTGTGTGCGAAAAGCATTGAGTAGAGGCAGCTTCGAGTAAGCCCACCTGATGAGTCGTAACAACGACGAAACCGGTCGTGGCGCTCTCGAAACGCTGTCCTCGCTCATGCATTTCTGTTGCACCTGCCTGAGCTGAACTCTCTCCCCCCTGTGTTTTTTACACGTACTTACATTATTTTTTAATGTTATTTTTTTCTTTTTTGGCTTTGTTGTTTCTCCAAACTTTAGAGTCTGACCAACTCTAAAGGTATTCATCATTTATTTTTTGGCCATTTTTTTTGTGTTTTATTACGTATAGTCACTGCGGAGATGGTGCTTTTTTCCCGTTCGGGAGCCGGCGGCTGGTTGTAGAACGCGTTCGCTTCTCTAGCCGTCCGGTTTTATCTTTTTCTCTGGTCTTGCCTTTTTTCATCTGAGAGTTGTTCAGCTTCTATGGTAGATGGCGCGGGAGCATTTGCTTCTCGCGTCATGTCAGCAGTGTCATTTTGACGACTTGCTGTGTGCGAAAAGCATTGAGTAGAGGCAGCTTCGAGTAAGCCCACCTGATGAGTCGTAACAACGACGAAACCGGTCGTGGCGCTCTCGAAACGCTGTCCTCGCTCATGCATTTCTGTTGCACCTGCCTGAGCTGAACTCTCTCCCCCCTGTGTTTTTTACACGTACTTACATTTTTTTTTAATGTTATTTTTTTCTTTTTGGCTTTGTTGTTTCTCCAAACTTTAGAGTCTGACCAACTCTAAAGGTATTCATCATTTATTTTTTGGCCATTTTTTTGTGTTTTATTACGTATAGTCACTGCGGAGATGGTGCTTTTTTCCCGTTCGGGAGCCGGCGGCTGGTTGTAGAACGCGTTCGCTTCTCTAGCCGTCCGGTTTTATCTTTTTCTCTGGTCTTGCCTTTTTTCATCTGAGAGTTGTTCAGCTTCTATGGTAGATGGCGCGGGAGCATTTGCTTCTCGCGTCATGTCAGCAGTGTCGTTTTGACGACTTGCTGTGTGCGAAAAGCATTGAGTAGAGGCAGCTTCGAGTAAGCCCACCTGATGAGTCGTAACAACGACGAAACCGGTCGTGGCGCTCTCGAAACGCTGTCCTCGCTCATGCATTTCTGTTGCACCTGCCTGAGCTGAACTCTCTCCCCCCTGTGTTTTTTACACGTACTTACATTATTTTTTAATGTTATTTTTTTCTTTTTTGGCTTTGTTGTTTCTCCAAACTTAGAGTCTGACCAACTCTAAAGGTATTCATTATATATATATATATATATATATATATATATATATATATATATATATATATATATATATATATATATATATATTATATATTTTATATATATATATATATACACACACACACAGAAAATTTTAAATAGCCCGATACTAGTTATAAATGAGAAGAAAAAAAAATGGGACACAAGGCTACGAAAACTTAAAATTTTAAGACAAGACGTTTCGGACTAGAACAAGTCCATTTTCAATCAATAAAAACAATAAAAGACAAAACGCAGTGAGTGCCTACAAGTTGCTCTATCACCTTGTAGGCACTCACTGCGTTTTGTCTTTTATTGTTTTTATTGATTGAAAATGGACTTGTTCTAGTCCGAAACGTCTCGTCTTAAATTTTTAAGTTTTCGTAGCCTTGTGTCCCTTTTTTTTTCTTCTCATTTATATATATATATATATATATTTTTTTTTTTTTTTTTTTTTATATTTTTTTTTTTTTTTTATATATATTTTTTCTCCCCCCTGTGTTTTTTACACGTACTTACATTTTTTTTTAATGTTATTTTTTCTTTTTTGGCTTTGTTGTTTCTCCAGACTTTAGAGTCTGACCAACTCTAAAGGTATTCATCATTATATATATATATATATATATATATATATATATATATATATATATATATATATATATATATATATATATATATATATATATATATATATATAGAAAACAACTTAAATTGGGATAAAGGCTGGAACAAATTAAAATTTGGGACGTTTCGGGCCAATTAACAGACCCTTTTTCAACAAAGTTGAAGTTTTAGTTGAAAAAGGGTCTGTTAATTGGCCCGAAACGTCCCAAATTTTAATTTGTTCCAGCCTTTATCCCAATTTAAGTTGTTTTCTATATTTTGTTGGCTGATCTAAGTTTTTACGTGTTTATATATATATAATATTATATATATTTATATATATATATATATATATATATATATATATATATATATATATATATATATATATATATATATATATATATATATATATATATATATATAATATATTTTATATATATATATATATATATATATATATATATATATATATATATATATATATATATATATATATATATATATATATAGTTTCAGCCAGTTTTACCGTTTTTATGTCCCACGATCCTGTTCTTAATTTTGGTTTTTATTTTTGAAATTTGTCTCAACTATTCGTTGGGTTTAATTCTTGGATGAGTTCGAAGATGGTGTAAATCCGACAGTTAGTTTTCGCGTTATGGGCCGTGTTTGAGTCGTAAAATGTGGTTTTGAGGTTTATTTTTAGGAGTGTTTGTTTTGAGTATTTTTTTTGGGAAAATTTATGTTAGCCGTTTTGTTACGCAGCTTTTTACTCGAGTCATTTTTTCGTTTTTTGCGTTGTAAGCGAGTTATAGCGATGTGTTTTTCGGGTTTATTGGCAGTGTTTTTATATGAAGAAATTGTTTTTTTGTTTCAAAAATTTTAGTATATATCGTGGAGGATGTTTTTAGTTCATATGCTCTTTGCCTTGAATTTTCCTTGTGTTTTACGTGTTTTACGAGCTATTTAGTTTCTTATGGGATTTTACAAGTGAAAGACAAGGATGGCGTATTGGTATAATTGCTCTTTCTTTGTTTTACACGTACACTGTTGCTTAGGTACGTTATTTATTTATTTTCTTGTTTTATCAGCTGCTCTTATTCAGATTTATTCCTCATTACCGTTACAAAGATTACACATTTTTCAACCTTTGTACTATAATCTTTTTCTCATGGTCATTTTTATTTAAATGTTGAACAGCTGATAAAAAAAAAGAAAATTGAATAATTCAAAGAAAATCATAACATAACCTATTTATTGAAATTTGTGAAAAACTTATATAACCTAGCTTTTATTTCTCACTTGCATTGTAAAGATTACACATTTCTCTGTTGGTAATATAATCTTTTTCACAATTATATTTGGATTTTGAGCAGCTGATAAAATAAAAAAGAAAAATTCAGAGAAAAATTCAACGAAAATTATAACCTATATTTAAATTTGTGACAAAATGATTTAACCAAGCATGGAATCTACTTCGTCTTACCGGCCTGCCGGGAGGCATTTTTTTGTTTTTTTGTTTTTTTGTTTTTTTTTTTTTTAAATGGTTTTTATTTTAACAGTAGACAGACATCGCCGGTTTCTCATTTTTTTCGAATCATTTTATTTAATAAGCTCCCGCGATACCGAAACAGAAAAGAAATGTTGCTGGGACATCAATACTTGCTAGACAAAACGAGTGACAGTATCAATCTTTTCACAACAAACACGACTGCACGGTTCAAATCTTTGTTTTTTTTCAGGGAAGTTCTATTCTAATCCCTGAGACGAAAAAAACAACGGTGAAAAATTGCAAAGTTTATACAGCGATAAAAGTATCTGCAGACCATCGATTAATCACACGGTGGCTCAAAACAAGTCTTACATAGGGTTTGTTTTTGTCCCAGAAAAAGTGCAAATCACAAGAAAATAAATGAGACCCGTAAAGCTTAGAGAAAGCTCAGTAAGCGTCGAGGATAAGTTAAAAAAAAAAAAAAAAAAAAAAAAAAAAAAAAAAAAAACCACCAACAACAACAACAACGGTAAAATTTTTGCGCGAAGGTTTGACGTTAAAAGAATTTATTTCCATCATTTTATTATTCAAGTTGTTGGCAATAAGTGGTGCGACTCCGTACTTTAATTTCAGGTAACCACTATTTCTTTTTAGACTGCTTTTTTCGACGGTAAAAGAACTATCATTTGCGCGCTTCACTCTTTACTTCATTATAAAATATAATCGGGTCAAATGCAAACAGTGTCACCAGATTTTGTGAAAAATTAACCCATTCCCCTTAAAACTTGATATAAATTGTGTATTTTTTGTGTGCCAAATTTGGCATCATTGAATGCAAATACTACGATTTCTAAAGGAAAGCCCTTCATCAATTCTGTCACCATCGGGGATAGGAGAGGCAACCAATTTTCCCCCTTCGACACTTACCAATAAAGCTTTCCCAGAGATAGAGCAGCTGTTGAAATAAATATAAAAGTTAATAATACGTTGAGGAAGAACATTCTCTTTTCCAAAAGATGAACATAAATGCGCATAATATAAAATGATTGTATCCTTCGCAGACTTATTCAGGAATTTGACTTCCTCTCTCTTCGTCCGTATGAACAGATGCGTTAGACAAGGATAAAGGCAAGGACTATCACGTGACTTTAACCGCTATTTCTGTTCTTTTCCAACACGTGCGTTCAAATGGGCTTCGGAATCCAAGCTTGCTGTTCAATGTCGGTCAAAATTAATGACTTCGGATAAGCAGAAGTAGCAGAGGAAGGAAAATTAGGGGAGGAAGTGGAAAAACTTCGGCACTAAGCCTACGAGTTGAAGTTAATAAAGCGGTATAAAGGCTCGCATCATGTCTCAACAGAGATGCCAGACTTAAGGCAAAGGTTTCGTTGTCCTTTTTTGCGGTGGACAAACGTATATTTTACTGCCTATGCAACCCACTTCAATGTTGATACTTCACGAAACACTGTTCACCTGAAACGATACAAGCCCCTGAGCACAATAAAGACTTATTGAGCAAACTCCTAATATTTTTTTGATATTTGTTGATATCGAAAGTTTGCGACGAAACACATAAGAGTAATAGTCAGATACAACCCTGCGGTAGAGACGGCATCCTTGAACTAAAGATAGATTGTGAAAAAATCTGTTATTTTCGGCCTATTTTTGAAACGGTGATTGTTTTTACTAAATATAACCTACACAATATCTTGATGATGATCAAGAAATGCGTTGTAAAATGTAAAGCTGAACTTTACGAATTTTGTCTCAGAATGGCTCTTCTCTTTAGTCCTCTTAAAAATAGTCTTTTCGTTTTATTCTAGAGACAATTAATTATGGTCGGATATTTTTTTTTTTTTTTTTTTTTTTTTAAATTTTTATCTATAGGCCGGAACGCATTTTGCAGATAGATCGCGGAGATTGTCTAAGTCACGTGGATCTAGGTTGAGGGTCGGCGACCGGTATACTCAAAGGAAAATGATTGGATATTTACTGGATTTTTGTCCATCATTTTTGAAGATCCGGATCGAAGGGACCACAGAAACGGATCAACGAATGAGTCGATCTTTCTCTTCACCCATTGCCACACGAGTAAAACAAGAAGATAGACGTGGGGGCCATTACCAAACTTTCGACCTTTTCTTTGTCATTTTCTAACGTATGCATTTAAATGAGTGCGGAGACAGGGAAACACGAGTTCCCGAGGCAGCCTCTGCGGAATTCTTGCTTCATTTTGCATTTAGATGTAGTGAGATAGCTATACTCTCCGGACAGTCTTTTCCTTCCAGGGGTCCTATCTACAGCTCTATTAATAAAGTTCCCCTCCATTATTTAGCTCGTTTAAATCTGTGCGGCAGCTCGTGAGCAACCAATTGTAATTCGAGCCAATGCAAAAGTATCGATTATTTGGAAAGCCAAATGAACTGCTCAAGAATCGAGCTATTTTCATGGGTTTTTATGGATGAGAAATTGACAAATCGCAACTCAAGAGCTACTCTTTAGCATTGGTTGAGAGAATACCAATCTGGCAACGTCCTTGTGTCTCGTTCTCTGAAAACTTGTAACGGCTGTGAATACAACGAACGGATTCCCATTACGGCAATTGAATTTCAAATCAAAACGGAGCATGCAATTATGGCAACACTGCGTTTCGTCAATGTTTTAACCTATGAGAATATCGAACTGTTCAGATATCATAAGCGGACCCAGGAATTTCCTTCCGCTTCTCTCTCTCTCTCTCTCTCTCTCTCTCTCTCTCTCTCTCTCTCTCTCTCTCTCTCTCTCTCTCTCCTCCTTTCATTTCAATTTAAATGTTAAAAAAGTATATGTATGTATACGATAAGGGACCATTATGTGATAATTGCCTCAATCACAGCCCTTTTTAAAAACACGTGTTAAAACAGGAGAGAGAGAGAGAGAGAGAGAGAGAGAGAGAGAGAGAGAGAGAGAGAGAGAGAGAGAGAGGGGTGGGGGCGGAAGGGGGAGGGGAAAATTCTAGGATCCTCCTTTGGTTACTATGGTTGCTAGGGGCTACTACAGCGAACTAGGTTATCCGACTGAGAAGCTCCATAATTTCATACTACTTAATTTTTTTCACGAAAACTTTTTTCTAACGGGAAATTTACGAAAACTTTCTTCGAGGTCGCGGAAACACTTTTCTCACTAAATGTTCTCAGTTTACAGAGCAAATAAGAACGACAGTTAAGGTGTAAGTACATGGATCAACAGTGGCGGATCCACGGGGGGCACGTGCCCCCCCCCCCCCCCCCAGAAGCCTCAAATTTTGCCTTTTTTCTTTAGAAAATAGCCCGAAATTGCTTCCACCAACGCTTCAAATTTCAAAATTTCACAGGCGTGCCCCCCAGAAAAATTTTCTGGATCCGCCACTGTGGATCAACATAAAATGATTTAGATCATTCAAATCATTCCTTGAATTGATAGAGCGTCTTAGAAACATTACCCGCAAGTTCAAACTATAGGGTTAAAAGGCGGTATACAAGAAAATGTATCCAACCGATGAACTTAAATCGACCCATAGTGAATCCCAAACGTGAATTTCTGATGAACTTGGAAATTTGGAGAATCCTTCAATACATCATTGAGTAAATAAAAACCCAAGGAAGTAAAATTCGAACAATTGAGGCCATTTCTGAAAAAAATGGACAAAAAACAAACGGCGCGCTCTTCAGACTAAAGTCTCCATTCAATCACAATGCTGACTTCCCAGAAAACGCTCATACCTGTTATTTTAAGAACCTTTTTTCCAGAGATGGACTCAATTAAGGAACTTGGCATATTTGCTGGCGAAGAAGGTGTCATCATCTCACCCCGCGACGAGTCCACCGCAGGAATAAATGAGGACGCGGTTTAATTTGAGAGCGACAATAAAAGAGGCCACTGAACCTCGGCGCTCGAAAGCGCGCTTTTCTTACGATATCTCATCAGGAAACGGTGCATTTCGGGACTGGCGCGAGTCAATCTTACCGCGACTCCTCACGTGAGCATTGAGCAACTCCTATATATACGAAACATCCTAACACCGAACACACTCCGCTGACTCAATCGGTGTGGGGAGGTGCGGGGCGGGGCTCTTTACACCTTTTAAAAAGCTTTTACTCTTAATGGGAGAACATCGCAGACCCAGGCCCAAGCAGGAGCGGCGGCCGTAAGCGTTACAGTGCACCTTAATGCCGCAAGAACACGTCAAGGAACGCTCGCTTCGTGGGCCATTGCGGCGCAAAATGGTAAGAGATAGAGTTCTTAAAACACTATGGCGAGGTTTGCTGCAAGACGTTCATTTCTGATTGGATCTCACGATTAGGTTCTATAGCGAGGGGAGAGACACTGTAGGATTGGTATCAGCGCGTGAATGATGAGGTCGGAAGAAGCGACGAGACGGCACCGACCACATTTTGGCAAAAATGAGACCAAGATCTAGATTTGAGTGGAGGTCTATCGATAGCAGGTATTTTTTTCATTTTTCTTTTTTTTTCAATTATCCGATTTAACATCAGGAACCTAACTTGCAGCCAAAACCGAAAACTTAATGACAAGGTAAAACGGATTTGGATTAAACACAGCAAAAAAACTGACATTTTAATAGAAACAACTGTGCTGCTGCGAGTAGCGATTAGGCAGCAGTTGCTACCCCATTCGATTTTAATAGATTATTGTGCTGATAAGTAGGTATTTTGAGTTACGCATGATATGAACCTATGATGAAGGCTTTTTAGACTCGATCCTTTAAAAATTGGAATATAAATGTAAACGTACATCAGTACCAGAGATTGATACTTGCGATATCAATGTATTTAGTCATTTCAACTTTTTTTTTTTTTTCTTTTCTTTCTCTTCTTCTTCCAAATTTCAAAAAAGTTTACGAGGTCTCTGGCCCCTGACAAAATATAATAAAGGAAACATGCTTTCAGCGATTAAACTTTTATAATTCTCAATCTATAGCTGGTTCTCAATTAATAGATCCAGAGCTGTTTTATTTTATGAAAAAAGAAAAAAAAAGTATACATTACCCTTCATGTCTTCCATTTTTTTTTTTTTTTTTTTTTTTTTTTTTTTTTTTTGCTTCATTCCGTTTTACATTAATATAGTATATTCTGGTGACATCGGGGATTCCAACCTCAAAAGTGGCGCTTATAATGCTCTTTCAGGAAAATTTCACTTTACCGTCAAATTCAAGACAGTCGTGTCACCAAAAAAGTTCCATTTACAAGGGGTGTCCCAAAAGTACTGCATACTTTTGTCTGGGGGCGAACGAAACCAGATACAGTAGTCTCCCGTTATAACGACTACCGTTATAACGAGAAACTCGTTATAACGAGCAAATCGGTCGGTCCCTTGAACTTCCTATGTTAAATGCATGTATTTTCCTCTCAGTATAGCGAGCGCGGCAACAGTGCGTCTCTCTCGACTATAACGAGCGACTGGCGGTCCAAGACACCGGCTGAAAACCGCAATCAGACGGGTCGAAGTGCAGTTTATCAGGTGTTTACGAGTGCGTAAACAATGACCAATTGTCCGGAGTCAGTCAACAATCAGTGCAGAGCCGGTAACAGAGCGGGCGTGGCTGTTATGAATTCTTCGTTTCGTGTCTCAATGTTTTAACGTGTAATTTTCGTGTCTCAATGTTTTAACGTGTAATTTTCGTGTCTCAATGTTTTAACGTGTAATTTTCGTGTCTCAATGTTTTAACGTGTAAATTTCGTGTCTCAATGTTTTAACGTGTAAATTTCGTGTATCAATGTTTTAACGTGTAGTTTTCGTGTCTCAATGTTTTAACGTGTAATTTTCGTGTAAAAAAAAAAAAAAATCGTGCGGACGTGGCTGTTGACGTTCTTTTAACGTTTAATCTTCGTCAATAAGAAAATGTCTAAACGCAAAAGATTTGGAGTTGAAGAAAAATTTGCAATTATTCAAGTCCTCGAAAATGGCATGCGCTCAAAGGATGTGTGCTCCAAATTTGGCATTACGTCCTCAACTGTTGCAACGATCAAGAAGAACCGCGACCAAATTGTGGTAGCATACAGTGAGGGGCTAAGTTTTAAGAAACTACGACGACCACAGCATGTGGAATTGGATGAAGCGATGTTTACCTGGCTCAGTCAAAAACGGTCTCAAAATTTGCCACTTAATGGACCCATTGTAAAAGCAAAGGCGGAATCATTCGCAGCTCAACTTGGTGTAATTGACTTTAAAGCTTCAGAAGGTTGGTTGTCTAGATTCAAGCACCGGCACGGACTTTCCTTCGGACAAGTTAGCGGAGAAGCTAAATCAGTCAACTCTGAAGTCGTTAAGCGATGGTTGGAAGATACCTGGCCGGAAGTAAGAAAAGGGTACGATGCAAATGACATTTTCAATGCGGATGAGCTGGGTCTCTTTTTAAAGCTCTCCCGGACAAGACTATAAAATTCAAAGGTGAAAAGTGCACCGGCGGTAAATTCTCAAAAGAGAGGGTCACTGTGCTAGTTTGTGCCAATATGTCAGGCAATGAAAAACGACGTCTTATGGTGATTGGCAAATCCAAAAATCCTCGCTGCTTCAAAAATAAAAGCGTCCCTGTAAAATATCGAAATAATAAAACGGCATGGATGACTTCAGGGCTCTTTGAAGAGGAGCTGCGGGACTGGGACAAAGACCTCATAAAGAAAAATAGAAAAATTTTATTATTGAACGATAATTGCACAGCCCATATGGAAGTGAAATTGAGGAACATCAAATTAGTATTTTTCCCCGCCAATACAACGAGCGTACTCCAGCCTATGGACCAATGCGTTATCAAGTGTCTTAAAGGTTATTACAGGAAAAGAATGGTGATGCGCATCATAGAAGACTATGACAATGGTCATGACTCGGCTTTTAATTTGTTCGATGCGATATGCTTACTGCAGAGAGCCTGGCTCAGTGTAAAGCCCACTACAATTGCCAATGCGTACAGTCACGCAAAATTATCAGCTGAACCTCTAAATGAATGTGACGATGACGATGAAGACATGCCCCTCAGCGAATGGGTGAAACAATTTAAGCTACCTGAATCTCTAAAAGATTTGGATATCGATGAGTTCGTGAACATCGACGCGGAAGTCTCCACGTCACCGGAAGTAGGAGATGCTGAAATTCTCGCAACAATCACAACACGCAAAATTGATGATGAAAGTGACGACGAAGATGACGATATTAGTGAGCCGGATGTTCGACCTCCTACTTCTCAACAAGCACTTGATGCGGCTCGCCTCTTGACGACTTTTTTCCATCATCATGGAGAAAATGACACGACCCTACAAAGCCTTTTCCAGCTTGAGAATAAAATTGAAGACGTACACTTCAGCATGGTCAAGAAGCATACAAAAATAACTAGTTTTTTTTCGTCTTCATGAATATGTAAGTTATTTTTTATTTATATATTACTTTCATGACCATTACATTTCATTTTGTACATGATTTACGCCTTGATTTCCGTTTTCGGATTTTTTCGTGTTTCTTCGTGATTTTTCAGGTTCGTCCGGGCGACTCTCATTATAACGAGACTCCCGTTATAGCGAGAAAATCGGCCGGTCCCTTGACTTCTCGTTATAGCGGGAGACTACTGTATTAAAAAAAAATGGTTAAAAGGGGCAATTTTATTGTCTTAGTAATTACTTACAAATCAAGACAAAATACAGCTCTGTAAGTTAAATATTCACTGAGCTACAAGGTTTTGAAAATGACAAGTCGAGCTGACCCCTCCAGGATTTTTAGCATGTTTTTCGAAGGGGGGAAAAAGAAGAGTTCAGAAATCAAGTGGTTTTATTTGTTTAAACCAATTTTGCAGGGTCTTACCACGACTGACAAAAATGTGATGCTTGCATTTTGCCGCCCTTTGAAACTGTGTTATGCGGCCAATTTGTTCTCTTCTCTTCTTCCCTCCATTCTCTTGAGAACTTTTGATTTCTGAACTCTCTTTTTTCCACCTTTGAAAAACATGCTAAAAATCCTTGAGGGGTCAGCTCGACTTGTAATTTTCAAAACGCTGTACTCAGTGAATATTTAACTTACAGAGTTGAATTTGGTCTTGATTTGTGAGTAATTACTAGGACAATCGCTTCTCACAAACCGTTTTTTGATAACTGCTTCCGTTCGCCCCCCAGACAAAAGTATGCAGTACTTTTGGGACACCCCTTGTAGATATGTTTCAATAATTTTACAAAACAAGCTCTCCAAATTTCACTTTTTTTTATAAAAAAAAAAAAAAAAAAAATCAAATTCGTAATTTCGTAAATTTCAGGTCCTACATTGTGCAATAGGTAAGCATATATTAATGAGTTTCGAAAGTATCGAAAACTAATTGGAAATACAACAAGCATGCATTTTAAAATAAGGCTCAGGGAAAATACATAGAGACGAACGATTGAGGAAGGTTAATTTTTTTAATTCGTGAGGGTTAATCGATAAGCATCATTCTGGTCAGACGTGCGCCGTGAATCCAAAAAATTGTCATTCTATCACTCTTTGCCAATTTGCAGGTACATTTAACAATAGGACAAAGATAGGGGTTAAAGTCACTTTATAACCCCCCCCCCCCCTCTCTATCTCAGGCCCTTTTGTAACACATCTGTTAGAAAGTGAGCAAAGAGGAAAACAAATACCTAGAAACTCATCTGGGTTTGGTATTCAAAATGGAAACTAAACACTAAAGAAACACCTGAAATACAGAGAGGTGTAAATGTGTCTACATCCAGAAAATTCCTCTTTTTCGTCCTCCTGTGCTACTTTGGTGGTGGTGACGCGCTCGGAAGGCGGCTCAGACAAGCTTCGTGAAAACACTATAATCTTTGACTCGTGTGACCCTTGACACGGGGATGCGCATAGTCATGAGTGAAAAACACAAACCCATCCAATTCAGACCCTGTCTCCTGTCTCATCACAACTTTAAGAGATAAGTCAAAAGCGTCAAAGGTAACGAGTAGTCTTCGACAATTTCTGAGAAATTGAGTGAAGTCGGTTCGATCTCAATCAATCCAATCTCAATCAATCTCAATCAATCTCAACCTCGATCAATTAATCGACCGATGGTCAATTAATTGACCGACCGTCAATTAATTGACTGATGGTCAATTAATTGACCGACCGTCAATTAATTGACTGATGGTCAATTAATTGACTGATGGTCAATTAATTGACCGACCATCAATTAATTGACTGATGGTCAATTAATTGACTGATAGTCAATTAATTGACTCGTGGTCAATTAATTGACTGATGGTCAATTAATTGACTGATGGTCAATTAATTGACTGATGGTCAATTAATTGACCGACCGTCAATTAATTGACCGACCGTCAATTAATTGACCGACCGTCAATTAATTGACTGATGGTCAATTAATTGACTGATGGTCAATTAATTGACCGACCGTCAATTAATTGACCGACCGTCAATTAATTGACTGATGGTCAATTAATTGACTGATGGTCAATTAATTGACTGATGGTCAATTAATTGACTGATGGTCAATTAATTGACTGATGGTCAATTAATTGACTGATGGTCAATTAATTGACCGACCGTCAATTAATTGACCGACCGTCAATTAATTGACCGACCGTCAATTAATTGACTGATGGTCAATTAATTGACTGATGGTCAATTAATTGACTGATGGTCAATTAATTGACTGATGGTCAATTAATTGACCGACCGTCAATTAATTGACTGATGGTCAATTAATTGACTGATGGTCAATTAATTGACTGATGGTCAATTAATTGACCGACCGTCAATTAATTGACCGACCGTCAATTAATTGACTGATGGTCAATTAATTGACCATCGCTCAATTAATTGACCATCGCTCAATTAATTGACCATCGCTCAATTAATTGAGATATCGTCAATTATTTGAGAAATCGGTAACGCACAACATTCCTCATCATTTGCCTGTTTGTCGCTCCAGCTCAAGTCTTGACCTGTCGCGTCGCACGCCGTGTCGCGTCTCCGTCCCCCTCTACTGCAACACTTATACAGGGCGTGTAATAAAAAAGGATCAGGGGCGAATTTTTCGGAAACAGCTTCGATTTTCGAAAAACGCTCAAACACATTTTCGTATATTTGCAGGGGGACATCTTTTAGGGGGGTTTCCACTTTCGGCGCCCCGAAGGGGGGCCGGGGCGGGGGGCACCCCCCCCCCCCCCCCAAATTGCATATTTCAAATGGGGAACCCACATTTTTATTACAGATTTGGAAAGAATATAAAATTCTAAGATTTTTAACGCAAACCGCTTGTCAATATCGATTTTCATCTTCGATACATCGAACTTCAAAGTTCGATATCGACCGATATTCAAAAAATCAGAACTTCTCCAAAAAAGGTATGATTTTTAAAAACTCAGTGCGTAAAGTACTTTCCAGAACGAGTACTTTTCAAATAAACATACACCTTTTGCATAAAATTTACATTGTTGCCATTTTGGAGCCCTGGAATATTTATCGATATTATCGAACATTTTTAATGCGGTATTTTCTTGAAAAACGATCCAAATTCACAATATTGGCTCCGAAATTTTCCGATGAGGATTAATGTATGCGAAAATACGCTATTAAATCGTCAAAAGACTCAAACAAGCCTAAAAAAATTATGTGATCAAATTCTGAAATTGAGCCAAAAATTTGCTGTTTTAATTAATGATACGAGACTTTTAAGAGCTTTTGAGCGTATTTCAGCACACATTACCCCTTATTGAATAATTTTGGAGCCAATATTGTAAACTTGGATCGTTTCTCAAGAAAAAAGCGAATTAAAAATGTTCGATAATTTTGACAAATATTTCGGGGCCCCAAAATGGCAACAGTGTAAATTTTATGCAAAAGGCGTATTTTTATTTGAAAAGTACTCGTTCTGGAAAGTACTTTAGCCACTTAGTTTTTAAAAATCCGACCTTTTTTGGAGAAGTTCTGATTTTTTGAATATTGGTCGATATCGAACTTTGAAGGTCGATGTATCGAAGATGAAAATCGATATTGACATGCGGTTTGCGTTAAAAATCTTAGCATTTATATTCATCCCGAATCTGTATAAAAAGGTGGGGTCCCATTTGAAATATGCAATTTAGGAGGGTGGTGCCCCCCGCCCCCGGCTCCCCTTGGGGGTGCAGAAAGTGAAACACCCCCCCCCCCCCCAAAAAAAAAGATGTCCTCCTCCGAAGAAGCGAAAACGTGTTTGAGCGTTTTTCGAAAATCGAAGCGCGTTTCCGAAATATTCGCCCCTGATCCTTTTTTTATTACACACCCTGTATTTTCGTCCATGCTGTTCTCTCCATCGGACTTACAGATAACAGACCCCAAACGAATTTGCGCTATGGTGCGCGTCTTGTAAACACTCACCCTTCCTTCCCCTCCTCTTAGCTCTTCCGCTTGCCTCTCTCGTGCGCATTGCTTTCCCCGCTTGCTCGCTCGAGTTGAGGTTTTGATCTTGAAATATTTTCGGCAGGAGTTTCATCTTTCATTTCATGCCTTGTGCCGCTCTTCTACCAACCCGGCTTTCTGCTTTGCCACCCTCTGCCCTCTCCCCTGCAGCTCAGTGCTCCTTGTATATTGTTTATGATTATTTTTTTTACAGTGGGCACCCTTTGCTTTATTCATTCCCATATCACCGCTTTTGCCTCTGCTTGCTCTCTTAACCAGTGATCAGTTTTTTCTTTGCCTCTCCATGTAGCTACTTGATCGCCTTATCCTCCTTTTTTAAAGCTGAATTTGAGTCTGTTGAAGGGAAACTCAACATCAAAACTCGCGCACGCCCGCTTCGGGTTCTTACATAGTGGTATGGACCTGAGATAATGTAAATATTTAACCATTATGGCGATCAAGAAATTTTAAAAGGCGAAGTAAAGTGTCAAGTTGGTCACAATCATAACTGGTCTCGTCTCTGGTTTAGAAAAATGGGAGAAAAATTTTCAAGAAGTTGGATTAGTGAATTTTTTCTACTGAAAAAAAATAAAATCGAGGAGAATCTTGTTAGAAACTTTAGACACCCAGGGACGGATTTGGAGGGGTGCAAAAAGGGCATCTGCCCGCATCGGCAAAATTGTGGGATCGGCAATATTTAGTCTGTGATAGTAAAAAAGAGGGGAAGGAAAAGAAGGGAAAGAAGAAGAAAAATAAAAGGGGAAAAAAACGCAGCCCCAAAATTTCTACGGTGAAAAAAAAAAATGTCAAATGAAATAAAACTTACAAACATTCGCCCCCCCCCCCCCCCCAACGAGACACGACGAGCGAGGAAGCTGCTTCAGCCTCCAATTAAAAGCCATAAAGCAATGCGAAAGACAGAGACACAAGGGCGTGTCCAGAAAAAAATCCAGACGGTGGGGGGGGGGGGGGGGGCATCATTTAGCGCGCAAATATCACATTTTTCACATTCAGGCAATCTATTACATTTTCCCTCTTACTTTGGCGTTTTTTGGGGACTGCGTCTCTACTCCTTCCCGGTATATGCCCTTGCAGACAGAGACATGTCCGCCATTTTGAGAAACTTCAAATTGAATCCGAAAAACTGTTTCCATTGGCTCTTATTACGACAGTTTCCATTCTGATTGTTTTATTTTAAGCTTTAATTTATGAATAGTCCTTCAAGTTATGTGTATTACATCATGCGTTTTTAAATTTTTTATCGAAGTCAATTACCTGTCCATTTTCATCCTCAAAGTTTCTTACACGCGTATTTTTTTAGATTTTTATGCATCATAGTGCATCTGGGTCTCGATTGGTTTCGTTCGGGGGGGGGGGGGGGGGAGAAAAGAGATCATTTTGGTGTTGATTTTCCTATATACAAAGGCGAGAATTGCATCTAAGAACACTCAAATTGTCACATTTTCTGGGGAAGGGGTTAATCCCCCATTAGCACATTGATAAACGGTGAGGAGCGGCGATTTCAAGATAGCTCCCAGAGGCGGCAAAAGGGTAAATTCGGGTCACTACTGAGGACATTAGAATAACTACGAGGATTGAACAAATCTCGTTTGCTTTTATTGACTATATGAACCAAATGTTTTACTGAAAAAAAAAAGAAAAAAGAAAAAAAAAAAAAAAAAAAAAAACTCGCGAATGACTCGTTTGAACTCTCTTGTTTGTGTGTTCTCACGCCAAGAAAGGAATTAACCAGAAATAATTTGCTGTTGAAGGTTTCGTGTAAATTTTTTAAACATTGACTCTTTTTGAAGATTCGTTGAAAAACTCCATCGAATCTACTTTAGGGATAACCGAGCTCTTCTCTGCCTCCTTTTTTAACTACCCGTATCTCACATTTGGCAAGTAAATTTTCTCCAAAGTATCAACATTATTTATTTTAAAAGTTTGCCTCTTTTTTAATTCACTGTTCATGGGCACCGGGATAAGGAGGGGGTAAACCTCTCACCCGCCCAGACTTTAGGACACTCAAAACTTCACGACATTAACTGAAATGAGACATTTAAGGAATTAGGCATTGCCTTGATGTAAATTTCATTTTTACTTAAAACATGAAAGTTCTTGAAACTTCCAAGGACTCTTCTTCTCTAACCAGATTTTTTTTTTAGGGAATCAAAAAATCGATATTAAATGGCAACTTCAGGGCCGTAACTATACCGTAGGGCAGTCGCGGCAATGCCCCCCCCCCCGCAGGCTTGGGGCCCCCAACGATATTCTTTTTTCTATTCTTGTATGGGTTTTCCACCCTCATAGTTATACGAATATTTTATCAATAAGTTGGATTCATTCATTCATTACGATGTACGGTCACTTGTTTCTCGTTTTATCATGAATTTTTCAGTCCGGCCTTTGCGCCGATCGAACCGCTTTAAGTTTTCGGCACTATTTGACTACGTTTTAAGTACCGGTTCAGCGTGATGTTACCGTACACATTGTATTTTTTGTCTTTCCGCCGCATTTTTGCTTCTGGTTATTTAAAAACGGATTTCTCCAATCAGTGCAGTGACTGCAGTATCCAGTGTTGCCAAGTTAGATGGAGAACAGATACCTACGAACCAAGGTTATAGATTATACAGGTATGTTCAATGATCATCTGACTTAGCGCCACGAACTCAGTGGCGCGGCGCAGTGCGAAATCACTGCAGTCAAGATGGCCGACAAAAGCAGAAAACACAACGACTCACTTGGGCGACTTCGAGAGTATCGCCCGAAGTTGCCTGGGCGAGTCGGCCCTATTTTTTTGCTTTTGTCGGCCATCTTGGCTGCCGTGATTTTGCACTGCGCGCCACTGAATTTGTGGCGCGAAGTCGCGGATGAGCATACCTGATAATCTATAACCTTGGGCCAAAAAAGCGCTTGCGCCGCCATTTTTCTTACCGCGCAAATCAAAACTGAAATTTAGCACGGCAGTGGAAGTGGCGGTGAACGTAAAACCTATTAACCTAACCTCCATCACAAAATTAAGATTAGTACACAGAGAAAAATAATTCGGTAAAATCTGATCACTGAAGTGTTTGGTTGCAGGAAACCGACATTTTCGGTCTCGAGTACCGAATTGTTCATTAGTACTACCGAAGTTCATTGGTAGTACCAAAGAATTTCAGTAGGGGCGGAATTTGAGTTTAATTACCAAAGTCTTCGGACCTTCGGTACTTCCAATAAAGTATTCGGTTCTCAGGACCGAAAATTTCGGTTTCCTACAACGGAACACTTCGGTGATCAAAATTTACCGAATTATTTTCTCTTTGCGGAACGAATTTTCCATTTTTTTAAGGCCGAAAACAGTTTTGCACCACGATTACAGCCAACCAGAGGCCAGCCGCGTTTCCAATCTCTTAGAGGTAATTTCAGATCAGTAGTGTAGGCGGACCAAAACCATAATCTTTGGCGAATTTTCAACTTTCATTCCTTCAAACCAATACCGAATTGGCTCCTGACTTTATTCTTTTGTTTTTAAAGTTTTCCTCATTGAAAAGTGAACTCTCAATTTCATTTTTATTCATTTCCATCGAGTAATAACAGAAATAATGTTGACAAATTCCAAAGATTATCGGTCTAGGTCCGCCTACACTTCTGAAACTACCTCTATCTGCGTTGACCACGCACGCAGGCCGGCCTTCCATTCAATTGCGACTCTTGTTTACTCTTTGCTTGGTGACTTCGTCTTTCAATTTTTTCACCCTGAAACTGTCGCAACTCCACTCACACCTCACGCTTAGCGCTTATCCCTTTCTCGACTTCTTTCTGATCTCCTCAAGTACGCCTCAAACATCCATTAGTGAGTGGGGAAAATGTAATTTAGTAAACTGGGCCCAATAAATGTACGGTACAGACGGTCCTTGTTCTTTAACGTCAGGTGCAGTGCAGCCCTAACAAATCAGAAGCGAGGATTCGCTATACTTAGGGCCAAGAACAAGGGACCGTTCGCGTCTGTACTGTACATTTATTGGGCCCTGGACACTCAAGATTTTGCAAGAATACGGCCGAATCTAACCTACAAACAACAAAACCAATTTCCGACAGCTGGTTGCTTTAGGCGATTTATTATTACACTGAAGCCATACTCTACTAATTTATTTAGTAATTTCGAGGACGTAACAAGCACAAGCATAATCGTGCGAAAAATTGCTCTGATTTTTAGGGTTATCAGCCGATATATCAGCGGCTAAGACGGAAAATTCAAAAATCCTAAAAAGAGAAAGAAGAATAGAAAAAAGAGCGGTCAAATTTAGCGAGTCTTGGTCCAGAAAGTTCTTAATTATTTGTAAGAAGTTGAATAAATGTGTTCAATTTGTGATGTTCCCCATTTGCTTGGATTGCAAGCGAAAAAGGGAATAAGGTCATCAACTCATCAAAGATCTCGATGGTCAAATTTTTCTTTGGACCAAACGCATGAGAAGCAACAGAAAAAATTATCAGTTCTTTTTGCCTTACCCACTCCCCAGGCAAGATCTGAAGTGACACCTCCGGAAGAGGTAAAGGTAGTGGTGAAAGACACAGGGCGAAAAGAAATCGAGTATATACAATTCAACGAGAAGACAGCAATATTTCATTACGAATATCTCGAGCTGTACTGAACCGATTTCAATAAAATGTTCGCTGGTTGGAACCAAATTCAGGCCTGAGTATAACTTGCGGTGAGTGCAAGTGTTTGGTTAGTACTTACATGCTATGCAACACCCCCCCCCCCCCAAATCCACTTCCTTTTTGAAGAGTGGTGAAGCGTGCGATGATAGGAAGGGAGCTTGTAGGCATAAACGACAAGCTTCGCCAGGGTGTCAAAAACATCATGGATGGGGGGGGGGGGGCTATTGGAAAATGATGGCATTTTATCTTTTCCTTTTTTACTTGGCCATATTTAAAACCATAAAACAAATATTGTGTTTTAGATATCTATGCAAGCCTACACAACACCCTAGGATTTTATCTCCATATCACAAATTTAAATTGACGAAATGCAACATTGCTACATCGAACGTTTCCCTAAATTAGTTCCGAACCAACCAATCGCCCAAACTTGAATATTAGGAGCAACAAATTGAACTTCTTTTTTAAATACGTATGTACTGTCTGTCCTTCCATGCAATTTTTCTCCTTTATTACTATATTGATTTTGTTTCATGAGTCCAATTTCATCTTAGGCGCCCGCCCCCCGCGGCGAGGCTTTGCGTGTAATCCGGTAACGTTTCTATTTGACAAGTTTAAGAAAATTGTAGGCGAGTATACGATGGTAAATCGAATTATATGTTTTGAATGTGTTTAAATACACCAAATGCAACGTTGCCACATTGATTACGCTCTTCGTGACAAGAGTGATAGGTCGAAGGCCGCATTTAAGTATTCTGATGTAGAGGAGTCCTCCTAGAGGTGATTGGGGGGGGGGACTTTATGTAACACCGTTGTCATTTTTGAAGGTGGTGTTTCTTTAATTTACCTAAATTGTAAGAGTGGAATAGCGATTTTTATGGGTAACATGTTTAGGATGAACAGGACGAATAAAGGGAAAGGAAAATAATAAAATAAAAATAGTAAATGCGACATTCCATAAAATGTTTGCGAAAAGCTCATCTAAAAACGTAATTTTTTTTTTTTAACTTCGGGGGGCATCCTTCCTTGAGATACAGCATTCGGAAGGGCGAGAAATTCTATGCCTTCTTGCGCAAATCGTCGGAGATCGTTATTGTTTTCCGTTTCCGATGTAATAAACGGTCAATGTTCGATTTAAACCCATTTTCATCAAAATATCACTCCTATTTTAAAGAGTCAGCATTTTCAAAGCGACGAATCAGAAGTGGCGGTAGCCGCCCAGGCCAAGTCAGAAAACGCAACCTGGGAGAGCACCGTGAACACTTATTATACACGCATCAGCTCATTTCATGGCATTTCATGGAAATTCGGCCGGTCTGTCACGGTTTCCGAGTAAACCGTAGAACAAAACCCTCAAGTGTTGTATATATTCGGAATCCGCATGTCATGAAGCAGTGCGTGTACGAAGGAATTTTCTTATTAGTTAGATTTGGAAGAGAAATCGTCCAAAAACCCTTATTTATTAGGGTAAATCGCTCCAGAATGGCATCTCGCGGTACTCCACATTCTGACATCAATATCCAGGCAACTACTGCACGAAACATTAAATGCTTGGTACCAAAAGAACCGGCTTATCGTCGGGATGCTCGCTTTTGAAGGAAAATCTATTTCGATAAGTATTAAGGGAGATAAAACGAAATAACCGTCGAAATTTGCTGTTTTTAAGACCATTCTTTAGCCAAGGCTACAGCAATGACCATGGCTTGTAATTAAGAATCGTTGGTACGGATGCAATCCTTGAAATTCAAGGAACGTGCTTTTGCCAAGTAGGCTCGATTTCATTGCCAAATAAGAAAGTTATCGGTAAAAAACGGATGTCAGGTTGAGAAAAGCCAGATCGCAAATTTCAAAGATGGCGGGTAGGACTTGGTTTGTTGTTTGCAAGTTGCAACGATTGTTAGGTAAAGTTAGGTTATGTACTCAAACTCGCAATCATCATTTATGTCGGGCATGTCTCACAGATGTTAAGTCTATTTCTGTTCTTCCATTCTTTCGAAGCAAATAAACGTTCAATTTCACTCTTGTTTTGATTCGCCGAAACATTGCTGAAGTCTATTGACTGAGTGTATGTTTTTGATCTTCTGACTAGTCACCCTCTCTTCGAACGAAACCTGTCGGTTAGCGGAGACCAAAATTTTCCTTTTCAGAAGTTCTTATACTCCTCTTTGGGTAACTTCAATCCATCCTCGTTTTGCCTTGTGAGAGTTAGAAACAGATTGTTCCAGAAAATAAAATGTCTGATTGATCGTTTACATTTTCCGCTCACTCCGGCCACGACAATTAATACTCAGGTATTATTATTATTATTGATTGACAGTCTCACCTCTTGCCTTATGAATTATAGGGTACCCATTGCAGTTTTATCACTCATGAAAGTGTCGAAGGAGTCATTAAACTTAAAGCACAGCGAGACATAGGTACCAAGGTAGTTGACGGGTCATAACTACGTAGGCCAAGTGTGCAGTGCTTTCAACGTGTTATTCTTTGAATGACATCCTGCTAGATACTGTTTGGGGACTGTTTATTATTTATTGTGTCTTTCTAGTCCAAGCGCTTACCAATTTTAAACTATTCATTGTATTACATCCGTGAGCAATTTGCTCCAAGCTTATACCACTTCAGAGAAAACGCAAGTAAGTTAAGAAATTTCATTCGCCGTGACATAATCCCTCAGCAGGCTGATTATAAATGATTGTATCGTAACGCCATTGAGTCGATGATCAATCAAGTACGTGTTATCTCATGGGTGGTATCATTCCGATAGGTTTAATCCGTATAGAAACCCTCCCACCTCTGCGGAAATTCTCGGATAGCTCAGGAGTCATTGGTGAATTTCTGCAGAGATGGAAGGGTTTCAATCGAGCTGGAAGGGTTTCTATCGGAATGAAACCTAACGCAATAACACCACCCAGAAGATTAACATGTATGTGATCATTGACTGAATAGCATTACTATACAATTGTTTATAATCAGCCCGCTGAAAAGTAATCAGACCCCAGAGACGGTAAACAAAGTTTGTCGCAAGTAAGTTTTCTTAAAAAATAACACGTGTTAATTTGATAGTTACCAGGAAACCTGCTTTTCAGTTCATCAGTTAGTTTGTAAGTTGATAATCACTTGTAATCAATTGTAAGACTCCTCTAAAGTCTCACTCAGTGGAATCATTTGATGCTGAAAGCTCTGGAGCCTTAGCCACCGCTGTAAGAACTAGGGAAAACAACTCCACAGGCAATCTGCAGGCAGCAAGTATTTCTAGCATCCTCTGTGGCTCTCACCCTAGGTAAACTTTTAAGTATTTAAGTGCAACTCGCACATAAGTATAATTTGGTCTGCCTAAGTAAGTCTAGAGACTGAGTTCATTTGTGTGCATATTACCAGACACAAAAGTTTTAACTTTGGAGATATGTTGGAAATTCTCAGGGAGTCAAAGCAACATTATGCGCTTCGTTTGTATTCTTAGAGGTCAAAATATTTGCGTTAGCTAGTACGCCTTGTCAATCACCCTACTTACCAAAGATTGGTATTTGAAACAGAAACTTTTGTTACATCTGAGGCATTTTCCTCAAACTGCAAGTTAATTAACTTATGAGTTTATTTTATTTAATTGCAAGTGGTGATTTCCACCCTTAAATAAGTAGAGGCAGTGTGGTTGTCTGCAATCTGGCAACGTTGCGTTTTATCCATTCAGATGTATTGAAGAGGTTGAACTATAGGACTTGCATGGTGCACTCTCTCTAAGTGATATTTTGCATGGATTTAAATGAATGAAATGCAGCATTGCTAGATACCTACCACGCGACGCCACTGAGTAGAGGTATTTTCAAATTGTTTGGCGTTTGACAACTCTTAGGCGTTATGCGCAGACATTTGCTTACACTCGGAGAAATGTTCAACGCAAAGTAATTTATATGTCCACAAACAATAATATTTACCTATACCTAGATTATAAGACTGTTTGCCAGGCACTCTCCCCTCAGCATTTGTTTGTCAATCCTTATTGTTCTAAGAGGGTAAGACAAATGACCAAGCTATTTATTGGTCGTCTTATTCTTCCCATTGAATCAGCATAGAGAGAGGCAGAGAGGTTGAACCTTTGCTGTCCATGAAACTCAGGTAAGTAGGTACATCAAATCTTACGTCTCAAGGGTTACATCCATAAGATTTCATTGTTAGAGTTTGGTCCACTCTACCTGGTGCTTGGGCAGAGAGTTATGAAGAGTCTCTGACCTGACTTCAAGGTCTCCACCTGTTGGGTATGTTTTAGTGCAGCTCACTCAACAATTATTGTTGGGTCTCCAAGGTACCCACATTTAAAATGTAAGAACGCCAAGTCTGGGTTTCTTTTCTACTTAAAACCAGACATAAATTATTTGCTGCATCCAAATTTGCATACCCGCTCCAATGAAGGCTTCACTAAAATCCGTCCTCAACAAAACTCCTTAGAGTTATGCAATGTGAGTAACAGCAAGTTAAAAAGGAAAACCTTAGGTCAATGAAAAGAATAGTTGGAAAATAAATTTCAAAAGAAGAAAAAAATGAAAGGGAAAGAAGACTTGGGCCCGTGACTTTTCACGGAAAAGTAGAGGAGTTCAGGAGAGTTGAATTGTGAATCGATGCATTTGAGTGTGAAGTAACTGTGAACTGGGTTACGGGCCCAAGTCTTCTTTCCCTTTCATTTTTTTCTTCTTTTTAAATTTCTTTCCAACTATTCTTTTCATTTACCTAAGGTTTTCCTGTGGTTTACCTAAGGTATTCCTAAAGCCAGCCTCTCCCGTAGTAATTGAGAGTTAATATTTGTATGTGCGGCTGTCTCCACTGACTATGTAGATCAGAGGCAGGGCCTTAAGTTGACTCCACGATTAAACTTTGGGTTTCTGGATAATTATGTTGCCGAAAACAAACTTTGAGACCTGTGATCTCGGCTAACAAGAGGCTCGCTCAGGTGCAAATACTGTCAGGTCTCTTTTCTACATTTATGGCTATAGGGGATTCTGATCAAATCGACACTTGTCTACTTCAGGTTAAAATAGGTCAAAAATTATTTAAATTTGAACACTTATGCTAGACCTAGATACTTTAGAAGCAGTATCATGGTTCTCAAATCATTGTTGTAATCAGCATTATTACAAGTGGTGTAGCCGCCCTGGCCAAGTAAGAAAATGCAACCTAGAGGGCATTGTATGTTACGCCTTAAAATTAAAGTTATGCAATACCAGATGCAGGGTGAAAATCTTCTAGATTTTTTCATGAATTGACTTATTACTAGAGCTAAGCAAAGCTTTCTTTTCTGCTTGAGAAAAAAAACTCATTGGAAGTAGGCAAGGGAAGGAGAGAAATTACATAATTCCAAAGCAAAAATTGATGGGAAAAAAAAGAAGAAAAAAATGGTTTCTAAATATTTCTACCAAAAAGGAAAACATTGCGTTCTAATCAAACGCTCATCTAAAACAAGCAGGTATGTTACTTTAACCTTCCCATCTCTGCGGAAAATCTTCGATAGCTCAGAAGTCATTGTCGAAATTCTGCAGGGATGGGAGGATTTCTCGGAAGGAAACCTATCGTAATGACACCACCCATAAGAATAAAACATAGGTATTCAATCATCGACTCGATGGAATTTCGATACAATTGTTCATAACAGCCTCCTGGAAAGTAATCAGACCCAGAGACGGTAAACAAGGTTAATTGCAACCAAGTTTTTTTTTTTTTTTTTAAATTAACATATAGGTATTAATTTGATAGTTTCGGAAAAGTCTGCCTTTCAGTTCATTAGTTAGTTTGTAATTGATTAATCACTTGTAATCGATTGTAAGACTCCTCTAAAGTCTCACTCAGAATCATTTGATGCTTAAAGCTCTGGAGAGCCTTAGTCGCCACCGTAACAACTGGGAAAAACAACTCCACGGGGCATCCTCAGGCAGCAAGTATTGCTCGCATCCTCTGTGACTCTCACCCTAGGCAGACTTTTAAATATTTGAGTGCAACTCGCACTTTTTGGTCTGCCTCAGTAAGTCCAGAGACTGAGTTTATGTGTGTGTGTACTACCAAACACAAAAGTTTTGACTTTTGAGATACATTGCGTATTCTTGTGGATCAAAGCAATGTTATGCGCTACGCGTGCATTCTTAGCAGTAGAAACATTTGCATTTGCTAGTACATCTTGTTAATCACCCTGCTTACCTAAGACTGGTAAATGAAGCAGAAACTTTCGTTATAATATTAGTTATTCTCCTCAATCTGCAAGTTAATAACTTATGAGTTAATTTCATTTAATTCCAAGTGGTGATTTCCACCCTAAAATAAATAGAGGCAGTGTGGTTGTCTGCAATCTGGCAACGCTGCATTTTGTCCATTTAGATAAGTGAAATTGTGCATGGATTTAAATGAATGAAATACAGCATTGCTAGATTTCATGCGACACTACTAAGTAGAGGTCTTTTCAAATTATTTGGCGTCTGATAGCGCTCAGGTTTATGCGCAGACACGCGCTTTACTTCTACTGCGCTTAAGCATTAAGACATGTTCAACGGTCTATCAACAAGCACAGCACAACACAAGATGGCACAAGACGCAAGACTCTCACAAGAAAAAATGAGGATGAATTTAAATCCCTGGTGAAGGTAAAAAAGGTTTAAAGGTTTAAATGAGTGGGTATCCATTGACCAACAACTTTCATCTGAGAGGATGACATATCATAAGATATAAAACTTAGATATAAAACTTAAACTATCCATCCATGGATTTCAGCAATTCAAAACAAGAGTGAACTCAAAAGTTTGTTAGCTTAGAAGTAACGCTTTGAATGAACAGCAAAACTGAAATAAACAAAATTTTGAGCTGTCAGAGCATCTGAGTAGTAAGTGCAAAAGCAATGAATAACTATGTAAGGAATAAAAAGCGTTTGTAATGAACCATAGAGCTAGGTAGATAGACATCACCGGTAAAAAAGATTTTGAATCTGTTTTGTTAGGGTTTCTTTTTCCTTTTTTCCTCCCATCCTGAAGAAATTCATTGATTTGCATAGTAAGAAGGTTTTTCACCAGCAGTTATTTTAGTTCTCGGTTATTTGCATCATTCGAGAAAGACAGAGTCATTACTCATGAGTCCACCAATCATTCCTCTTATATCAAAGTGTAAAGTCAATTGCAATGTTCTATAAATCCTCCAGATCAATTTTAAAATAATAAAAAAATCAACTGCTCGGATTTTAATGACTACCTACTTTCTTAATCCAATGAACGTTGTAATTTCCTAAACTTTTCTTGGAAGCTGTTTCTCTTAATTCCAGGGTTGAGAAAGAAAATAACTGAATGAAAAGAAAAAATTCAATGCCATATTGAAATAAAATGAAAAATTAATTTGAAGAAAAATTTTTCAGTCACATTTTTAAAGAATTCTATATTTAAGTTTAGTTGAAGTTTATTTCCATGTCAGTAATGTCAGTATGAATACCAAATGCTGTACATTAGAATTAAAAACATGTTTAAAAGCTGGTATTTTGACGGTGGAATAACATTCAATCTTTTGAGACCAAATAAATTATGAGCTTTAATGCTACCTAAGAATACAGTCAGGCAAAGGTGAAGTCAGAAACATCATTCATTCTTCTGTGTGCCTTATGAATGGATATCATATCACTGCTTTTTTAATTCACCTTATGGTTTTGGTTTTTGTTTTTTCCCCCAAAGATAAATTTCTTGGGTGCATAATGCTGATGAAATTCGATGAAAGCTTATACCATCTAAATGAATGGAAGAAAATGCATAAGACAGATTTTCCTGATTCTCAGCCAGCTAAATATTCTTCAAACCATCCCTATGATTAAAAGCAGTTTTATCTTCAAAACTTTTGATATTTTCACCAAAAGACTTTTCGCCCAAAAGCTCAGAGTTAGTAGTCGGCCAAGTCAGAAAACTACACGTTCTGATTTTGCTCCAAAGAAGCTGATATCCGAACGCCAAGTCAAGATATTTTCTTCCTCTCTCTTCTCTCTCTCCTCTCTCTCTCTCTCTCTCTCCTCTCTCTCTCTCTCTCTCTCTCTCCTCTCTCTCTCTCTCCCCCTCTCTCTCTCTTTCTCCGTCACAGGAACTGTTAGAACGCTAAAAGATCTGTTTCGGCGTTCAAATAGTGAAATCATGAACGCCAAGTCTGGGATTTCTTTTTTTTACTTAAAACTAGCCACTTTTACTTTAATGCATCCGAAATTGCATACCCGCTCCAATGAAGGTGCCACTAACATCCGTCCTCATCAAAACTCCTTGGAGTTATGCAATGTGGGTGACGAGAAAAAAATAGTTGGAAAAGAAATTTCAAAAAAAAGAAAAAATGAAAAAAAGAAAGAGGAAAAAGACTTGAGCCGTGACATTTTTTGGTTTTAATAACATTAAGAGGTATTCAATACAGTTGAATTGATGAATCGATGCATTTGAGTGTGAAGCAATTGGGTCACGGCTCAAGTCTTTTTCCTCTTTCTTTTTTTTCATTTTTTCTTTTTTTTGAAATTTCTTTTCCAACTATTTTTTTCTCGTCACCCACATTGCATAACTCCAAGGAGTTTTGATGAGGACGGATGTTAGTGGCACCTTCATTGGAGCGGGTATGCAATTTCGGATGCATTAAAGTAAAAGTGGCTAGTTTTAAGTAAAAAAAAGAAATCCCAGACTTGGCGTTCCATGATTTCACTATCTTTGAACGCCGAAACAGATCTTTTAGCGTTCTAACAGTTCCTGTGACGGAGAAAGAGAGAGAGAGGGGGAGAGAGAGAGAGAGAGAGAGAGAGAGAGAGAGAGAGAGAGAGAGAGAGAGAGAGAGAGAGAGAGAGAGAGAGAGAGAGGAAGAAAATATCTTGACTTGGCGTTCGGATATCAGCTTCTTTGGGAGCAAAATCAGAACGTGTAGTTTTCTGACTTGGCCGACTACTAACTCTGAGCTTTTGGGCGAAAAGTCTTTTGGTGAATTTAAAATACTATAATAAGCAAGTACTTTTCCGAAATAAATACGGGTTCGCCAAAAATTTAATCAACATTTCCCTCTCATCTATTATTTAACGGAAGTCGTCCATCGCAGTTTTTGAGGTTGCCTTCGCCTGAGAGGCAAACATTTTAAAAATAGGCGCTAAAACCAAACGTTTACTATTTCAAAACTTCTTTGTCTGCAAGTAACTTACTTTATAGTTTTTACAGAATTTTCAACTCCTAAGGGGGTTTTAGTGTTTTTTTTTTTTTTTTTTTTTTTTTTTTTTCTCCTTCTGAATTTTTAAAAAAAGTGTATTGATTTTTGAGAATGAACTAAGATAGAACGTTGACCTTGATCGGATCTCAACAGTAAAATAAAATAATAATAAAAAAAAATTAATCCGGAGTTTGCGCTGAAATGCTCAGTTTTGAGCACCTTTTCGTAACGATCGCAATAAGATATAAGTTACTTGAAAATCATAAGTTTGGGCTAATCCTCCCCCCCTCCCTACAAAATACGCCAATAAACATTTTGGGAACACCTAAAACTAGCTCTCATACGGAAGAGTTGGGCAACCAACTAATGAGAGTTAATGAAATGACTCCGGCAACACTGAAAACTGGATCTGCTACCTGAGCTGAGGAAAAGAAAACACACGGAAGGTATAGGTCAATTGTAGAATTATTCGTAGATTAATTCGATTGACTCGGCGTTGCCTGACTCACCGAATAATTTCCGAATAATTTTTGCCCTACTCTGTCAGACAAACGGTATGAATATCGGGCCATAGGTGGACCAAGGCGGTAATAAAGGGACTGTAATAAACAAAATTTTGCGCAGTCTTCGAGAGAATTTTTGGAAAAGTGATGCGGGCTTTCATTGACAAATTAGACGTTAACCCCCCCCCCTCTCCTATGGGCTTTAGCCTTCTTTATATATTTCTAGATCCGCCACTGAACCCCTAGTCCGTTTTTTTTTTTTTTTTTTTTTTTTTTTTTTAAATCTGCAACCGTTCAAAAATATAACGGGGGGGGGGGACTCTTTCTAAACATAGAGTATTGTGATTGTTTTTTTTTTTTTTTTTTATTATTTTTTTTTTATTTTTATTATTTATCTGCAACCGTTCAAAAATATAAAGGGGGGGGAGGACTCTTCCTAAACATAGTGTATTGTGATGACAAATTACATCAATATTACCTTCTACATAATAGTTTAACTTATGTGGTAAATCTGACGATTTCTGTTGTTCAAACTAACGAGTTTCGAAAATATTAAAAAAAAAAAAAATCATTGAAATCGGTTGAGTATACATATGTCTCGAGATATTTGCAAATAAAAATATTTGCGTTTAATCGTCGTAGCTCTTAGACTTGCCTTTTTAAGCGGCCGATGCGATGGTCAAGAAAGAAAAACAAAATAAAACCTCCTCGACGGAAGAACCGAGAAACAAGGGTAATTCATAGTAGGAAGATAGAAGAGAGTCAAAACGACTTTCATAATCAAAGGGGCGAGGCTCGTGTATGAGTGTGATTGTGAGAATAACCGTACGACAAACTGCAGTGAACTCAGTGAACACGGATGTGACACAAGCATGGGCACTGGGCAGTCTAATGGGGGTGAATACTAGAGTGGGAAATGGCCGGCTGCGGTGATGGTGCGGGAGTGATGGGTGAGATAAGAGAAAGAAAGAGGGAAAGAGACAGAGAGGAGTGTCGAAAAATGACGGAGCACGTTGTGGCGGGTGAGGTGAAGTAACGCACGGCCCGCCGTTCGTCAACTGAGGCATCGAGCGTCGAGAAGAAACCGAGACAACCACGACGCAAATATGAACTCGTTCAACAACAACACTATATGTAAGCATGATCACGCTGATGAGAAATTGTTCAAGCGTAGGGAAAAATACTCGATTATTTGACGATATCTCAATTAATTGACGATATCTCAATTAATTGACTATATCTCAATTAATTGACGAGATCTCAATTAATTGACGGTCGGTCAATTAATTGACGGTCGGTCAATTAATTGACCATCAGTCAATTAATTGACCACCAGTCAATTAATTGACCACCAGTCAATTAATTGACCACCAGTCAATTAATTTACCACCAGTCAATTAATTGACCACCAGTCAATTAATTGACCATCAGTCAATTAATTGACCATCAGTCAATTAATTGACGGTCGGTCAATTAATTGACGGTCGGTCAATTAATTGACGGTCGGTCAATTAATTGACGGTCGGTCAATTAATTGACGGTCGGTCAATTAATTGACCATCAGTCAATTAATTGACGGTCGGTCAATTAATTGACCACCAGTCAATTAATTGACCACCAGTCAATTAATTGACCATCAGTCAATTAATTGACCATCAGTCAATTAATTGACGGTCGGTCAATTAATTGACGGTCGGTCAATTAATTGACCATCAGTCAATTAATTGACGGTCGGTCAATTAATTGACCATCAGTCAATTAATTGACCATCAGTCAATTAATTGACCACCAGTCAATTAATTGACGGTCGGTCAATTAATTGACCATCAGTCAATTAATTGACGGTCGGTCAATTAATTGACGATCGGTCAATTAATTGACCATCGGTCAATTAATTGACGGTTGGTCAATTAATTGACGGTCGGTCAATTAATTGACCATCAGTCAATTAATTGACCACGAGTCAATTAATTGACCACGAGTCAATTAATTGACTATCAGTCAATTAATTGACGGTCGGTCAATTAATTGACGATCGGTCGATTAATTGACGGTCGGTCGATTTCTTAAATAATTGGGTGGTTGTCGATCAATCTCAATCAATCTCAATCAATCTCAATTCACGATAATTGTCAAAGTCTAGTAACGAGTGAAATGAGAGTGGAATTAAAAAGGAAATGCTTCTCCCCCGCGCCGAGCTGCGCCGCTCCAGGCCTCGGCTCCTATCCGTTCCACAATTATTTTTCGAAGCGCGAAAATTTCAATTTGACGTTTCTATTCTACCGCAGAGCTCTTTCACGGAATACATAGTTCCTCGCTCGGACAAAGGGCGGCGCGGCGCGGCGGTGGCAGAGTGCGCGAAATTCAGTTTGAAAGCTGTCTTTCACCTGTTCCCCTGGGCCGAAATATGTGGTCCCGAAGGTACTCAGACTTAAGTACCTTTCGGCGTACAAACTTCTCAAACTCCGCAACAATCGTGGGTCACCAGTCAACAACTCACTTAAACATGGTTCATGGCAAATGTTTTATAGAAAAATCAAGGATTTTCAAGGAATTTTCAAGGACTTTTTGCAGGATTTCAAGGACTTGACCTGTCCAACGACCTGGACCCACCCTAACAATAAGGAACGTAAACCAAAGCCTCAGCCGATGCTTCCTATGCTTCACGTTATCAGTAAAAGCTACAACGCAATGCAAAAATCGAGTAGATAACTATTCCGACGTCTCGGTCTTGGTGCGGTATCATTTCTAAATGAAGGAGCTCTTAGCGTTTAAGATCTAGTGACACGACAGACAGTGGACATTTACACAATGTATTTTGTATTTCAATTTCTTCGTTCTTTTTACACGGCCGAAAGGTCCATTCTCCGCCGTTTTCCCGAATTAATAATAATTGAGCATTGTATGTATTTAATGCCGTTTTTTAATTCAAGACACTCGCATCTGTAATCTTTTCTCAATCGGTAAAATCACCGTAAAATGACACAGGTTGTCCCAAACGTACCGAAACTTTTCTTTTCTTTTCAAACTGTCATAACTTCGTCGATTTTTAACCAAATGTGCTCATATTGGGCTCAATCAACAACAAATTAGATGAAATCAAGACTATGGATAGCTACCTTTTTGAAATTGAAGTTACAGCATCAGGCTCGATGCTTTTGGGTACTTTTGCATCAAAACAACCGGAATTTTTTAAAGTTATTGAAGGAGACTCCACCAGTTGAGAAAAGATTACAGATGCTAGTACATACAGGGTGAGCCAGAGCACCCGTACCAGGCATTTTTCTCGAAAACTACTGAACCAAATGATTTGAAACAAAAAAGTCAGATAGGGAATCGACCCCAAATTTTTCATTTTTGATATTTTCAAACGCCCCCAACAGCCCAAAACAGCCCAACAGCCCCTTGGGGCGTATTTGAGGGGGTTCAAACACATTTTTCAAGTTTTCTCGAAAAAACCTCCAATAAAAGTAAACAATTTAGTTAATAATCTTAAAGTAAAGGCAACTGCCGACATTTTTGCTCTTTTTAATATTTTCCAAAAAACCCAAATTTTTTGAGTTATGGGGAATTTTTGGAATTTTTTTGAATCGGCCCTTTTGGCCACCCTGTTGAGAATTTGTCAAAAATCATTACAGATTCTAAAAAACAGATCCAGACCTTTTAATTGATGTGCCACATGTTACCTCAAAGTTGAAAAGTAAGGTGTTTTTTGCCAAATCAAAATTTTGGGGCTTCAATTGCAGAATTGGCGCGATTCCATGGTTTGAGCCAATTGAAGCCCCAAAATTTCGATTTGGCAAAAAACACCTTATTTTTCAACTTTAAAGTAACATGTGGCACATCAATCGAAAGGTCTTGATCTGTTCTTTCAGAATCTGTAATGATTTTTGAAAAATTCTCAACAGGGTGGCCAAAAGGGCCGATTCAAAAAAATTCCAAAAATTCCCCATAACTCAAAAAATTGGGGTTTTTTGGAAAATATTGAAAAGAGCAAAAATGTCGGCAGTTGCCTTTACTTTAAGATTATTAACTAAATTGTTTACTTTTATTGGAGGTTTTTTCGAGAAAACTTGAAAAATGTTTTTGAACCCCCTCAAATACGCCCCAAGGGGCTGTTGGGGGCGTTAGAAAATATCAAAAATGAAAAATTTGGGGTCGATTCCCAATCTGACTTTTTTGTTTCAAATCATTTGGTTCAGTAGTTTTCGAGAAAAATGCCTGGTACGGGTGCTCTGGCTCACCCTGTATGTTCATTTCCGTCATTATTCTCTAAACAGAACTGTGTAATATTTTGGTTGACGGTGAATAGGGCAGGGTGTCTGAAATTGTGTGTTTTTTATAAGGAAAAATTATAGTAATTGATGAGCTGAGAACAATGGTGCCTTTGGTTTTTCCTAAGTGTCCCGGTTTTGGAGATACACACGTGTAAAAAATTGTAAAAAAAAATCGTCACTCCGCGGAATTTCTATTTAACACAGTATTTTGGGCCAAAATCTCATCTCCGGAACAATGGAACTTAATTAGAAACCAAAGGCATCTTTGTTCTCAGCTCATCAAGTACGATCATTTTCTTTATAAAAAAAAACTCCGACATTTCAGACTCTTCCAACTGCCCCATTAAAAAGTGCCACTGAATAAACACGAAGCGACGACTCTTAGGCCTATAATTAACTTGGGCCCTTAGCTTTCCGATGGTTATAGCTCACCGTTGGCGTCGGTGAGGCTAGAAATCGAAGTTTACTTCATTCAACTTGACAACAATCCAGTGGCGTCGCGTGCAATTTGGCAACGTTGTATTTTGTCCATTTAAATCCATGTAAAAAGTTGAATGCAAAGGTGTTCACCGAACACCCAATACTTCGATCTTTTTCGTGGGTTTAAATGGACACAGTACAACGTTGCCAAATTGCACGCTACGCCACTGCAACAATCACTGCTTAGGACACCTGCTTTTGTTGAATGGTGAATGTTGACGGCTGTCTCCTGCCTCCCTCCTCCGTCTCGCACGCCTCATCGTCAGAAGGTTTATAAAGTTCACTTCTTTACTCTGTGCTCTACTCGCGCGGTTGACCTTTACGCTCTGTACTGCCACTCACTAATTTCATTCAATTTTTTATGAGACGCTAGCGACTTCAACTTTCGTTTCCTTCCTTCCTTCCGTTTCCGACTTTGGAAGCCCCCCTTCTCCCCCCTCTAACTGCAGCTAACTCTTAACTTGTTTTCCTCCGAATGGGTGGGAGTTCCGAATGATCGTGGTCTTCGGCAAAAATATGCTCCATATCATTTTCGCGACGCCATGTAAGAGCCTTGAGAGGTTAAGGTTGCTAGAAAAACCTACCGTTCTTTCCCACTGCAGTGATTTCCGATTTTTGAAGAAACACATTCCGCTTTACAGTCATTACAGCGAAGTCAATAAAGTAAAGAGTAATAATTAAAGATCTCTCGTTATTTTTTAAGACCCCTGAATTTACAACGAACAAAGAATTTAAAAAATAAAACCGGCAAAATCGATAGACATGAGGGAGGTTGGTTCAAGTTTTAAAACCCGGTAAATTGAATGCTAAAACTTGCCTTCATTCAATGCCTTCAAGGCATTCATTTTTCTGCCTCACACGATCACAGTCCAGAGCTGCACTCCGCCTTGCAATGGCAGATGCAGAGCCCCCGAATTTCAGTTAGGATTAGCAATTAGTCCGGACTTCGTCAACAGAATTTGAAATGGGGCAAATGAATCAAGAGAAAATCTTTGCGCTGCGTCAAATGTATGATTCAATTGGCTGAGAAGTGTCGAGGGACACGATTTCGAATCTGACCGCAAATCATGGCTGCTCATGGGTCATGGAGCGCAGTGTGCATGTGGCAGAAATGGAATGTCACTTTCATGATTTTCGACATTACACATAGCTCACTCACCACCGACGCTCTGTGGACAGCACTCGGAATTTGACCCCCCCCCCCCTTCTCTCTCTCTCTCTCTCTCTCTCTCTCTCTCTCTCTCTCTCTCCCCTCTCTCTCTCTCTCTCTCTCTCTCTCTCTCTCTCTCTCTCTCTCTCTCTCTCTCTCTCTCTCTCTCTCTCACCCACTCCTTCTCTGCCCCTTTTCACTCTCCTATTTCTCTCCCCCTCTCTTCAATTTTCTGTCTCCTTCTACTCCCCTTATTCATCTCAAATTTCCCTTTGTCTCACTCTCCATCTTACTCTCTATATCATCCCTCTCTTAGTCTGCCCACCCTCAATCTCTCTCCTTCATCACTGCAGCATTCCTCCTTTCCTCCATTCTCGGCAGCCTTCTGCCTTCTCGTTCCCTCTCGTTTTCTGCTTGAATGACGCCAGATCAGAGGTCAAAACTCGGATGGTTGGAATAGCTGGAGAACCAGAGGAAAGTCGACACTCGGAACAGCGCAGAGAAACCGCATAAAGGAGTCGGAGATGAATCAAGATTCCGGTCCTCGAATCTGGCGTTTCATTTTCATTCATTAGGAGGTGCGTGTGTTTGATGACACACTCATCATGGGAGGGTACATATATGACCCCGGATGTCGCTCAATCAAACGTAAAATCATGACTTAAACACAATGCAAGGGATGAATTGAAGGTGTATCTTTCAGTATTTTAGTTGATATCTTTGACAGTAAATCTAGATGCTGATGTCTAAGAGGGGAGAAGGGTGGTGTCAAGGGTCGCCTTACATTATACGTTCGAGTAGACGCAATGTGAGAAAGTTTAGCAATAGTATGTGAGTAGGAAAGGGATTTGTTCAAGATAGATCAAAATCTCCTCCATTTATAAACCCATAGAAAATAATCGATTTTTGGGGGATTTACATCAATCTTCAAGTAACTAATCGAGAGAGATCGATTTTTGTGGGTAGCTGCTGTCGATCCAATTTTTTCTTGTTAAACATTGCGTGCGTTTCGACGAAAACAGGGCTTAAAAATACAGACTCTAGCTTGAAAAACGCTTTCGGTTCGCTGAGTAAATAAATTTATCTCTGGTGGGGAAAAACTGCTGAGACGCGGAAGTGCGGAGCGATTAAAAATGGAAATATGATTAAGGTTCGAATCCTCGGAACTTCAAGGGCGGGGAGATTTGATGCATTTGTACAATGTACATGGTGGATGCGGAGTGGGAGGTGGGGAAGAGCGGTGCGTTGCTGTGCGAAAAATGAGCGAATGACGATAAGATACAATGTTGCCACGAGAGAGGGGCAATTCCTGGAAATTTTGAGGCTCTTTAAAGAGGGATACGCCATGAGGCAAGTTACATATGTAAGGACATTTTATAAAACTAGTTTCACGCGATCTTTAAGATAATATTAAGGAGCTTAAAGGAGCTTAAACTTTTATTTAAAAATGAGTTTGATAATGAGTTTGATAATTTTTTTGGACAGTTGAGACTATTTCTTATTAACAAAGCCCTTTACAGCGTGGAGGAGTTGTGGGCTCATACTTAAAACTTAATTTAATTTTAAGAACCATCATTATTATTATATATGTACTTATCTGGTTTTTTTTTTTTTTTTTTTTTTTTTATTATTCTTTTTCCTGACGTGTATTTTAAGCTAATGGCTCTTATGTACAAAATTAAATAAATAAATAAATAAATAAATAAATAATATCAATCTAAGTACCCGGCGGAAGACCAACTCTTTAAAAGACTCGGCTTCCCAAAAATATATAAAAAAAAAATCCCTTGATTTTGTTTCGATAAATCGATCAGTCTGTGGACGAGTAACCATGCGTATAGCAGTCTCCACACTGTAAGTGTAAACGTTGTTCGCAGTGGTGGCTCAAGCGCGGCAACCATGCTTTATTACCATTGAAACCTATACAAAAGTATCGATTTTTTTGGGGATGCAATTGAAGCTCCTGAAGATCGATTGTTTCACATAGGTTTAAACGGAGAGAATACTTCGTAATCTCATTGCACGAGCCACCACTGGTTTTTCGTAAGCTCAAAGAGCTATAAAGCTTTTGAATTTTAAAGATAAAAATGTACTTGATAACCACTTTTACCAACGAGCAATCACCATTATGGAGCCTTCCAGAACGTAATTTTTTTAAGGCATTGCGGAGGTAGTCATGCATGTTGTAGATCTCATAGGACCCTTTTAAAGAGGCTCGGTTGGTTTGCATCTCAGTTTTTTACGTTGAATTACAAATTGTCGCGGATATATTTGACATTCATTTGAAATGAAGATGTAAGTAAGTACAAGTACACTCAGTGACACAAGTCTTCATTGTCTCGACGATTCGTCGCAATCCGCATTGCACGCAGCCCGAACCTTTCTTGATTTTGGGAGATCAAAAAGAAAAAAAGGAAAGCGTGAATGTTTTACGTGTAACGCGGGTTGCATCGAATCGTCGACACAAAACTAATGGCATTGCTTGTACTTTAGAGAGGTACTTACGTATGTTGTACTTGAAAAGTAATTTTTGGGATTGTTTCCATTGAAAACTTACCTAAAACAGAAAAAATAAAAACTCATATGAAAAAAAATTAATAAATAAAAATATGAAAATCAGAACTTGAGAAAAATTCACTTTTCTGGACACATGAATTGAAATTAATAATTATTTTGAGAGGATTTACCAAGAAAAACAAAAAACAAAAAACTGACAAACAACAGATACGATAATCAACATGTTCTCGCATCTGTGGGGTAGCTTTCTGAAAATTCCAAATCCAGATATAGCCGCTCTGAAACACTCGACCTTTCATTCAAAAACAGTTTCGATTGAACTAATTGCAAATTTTGATTGAAGATTAAAAAATAAGAGGTAAACAAACCGTCCATGCTGCCTCTTTGTGATATAGAACTCATATAACATGGTTTCGCCTCTCTTTGGTTAAAGCTCATTCACTTTATACTTAATTTCCACCGCTCAAAACAAATTATTCCAGTCTATTTATCTAATTTATTTAATTAAATTCTACAGTATGTTTTCTTTTTAAAGCAGAAAATAAATACTAATTATCATTACTATTATTAATAGCCAAGGCCCACTTTTCCAGTCATTCCGCAATCAATTCAAGCTACAAAGGCCCCGCCAAGCCGCGCCGCGCCGCGCCGCGCCGTTCAGTTTACGAGGCATTAGAGGAGTAATGAGGCCTGATGGTGGAAAAAGAGTGTGACCATCCATCGATAGATCGAAGATCTATCGACGGAATCGACCTAGCTCAAAGGAAACGGCACGCATTTATTTTATTTTACGTGGATAAATGAACAGGCTTAGTTTTGTATAAAAAAAAATATATATATATATATATATATATATATATATATATATATATATATATATATATATATATATATATATATATATATATATATATATATATATATATATATATATATATATATATATATATATATATATATATATATATATATAGCAAAAGTCAGCGCATAACAATCATATGAGAGTCCAGCGCCGTGTCAGCACGTACGAACTATCGATATCAATCCAGCAACTGGTCATCACCAGGGAGTCGAACCGAACCGAACCGTGAACCGAAAACCGAACCGAACCGCTGAAAAATGTTGAACCGAACCGAACCGTGAACCTTAATTTTAAAAATGGCTTGAACCCAAACCGAACCTGAACCGAAAATTCAGACAGTGTGAACCGTCAAAAAAACCGGTTCACAGACGGTTCAAAAGTTGGACAGTTCAAATGGCTGAGAAGCAACGAAAGAATCCTGAGTCCTAAATTGTCTTTGTAGGATTTGGTTGCGGAAAAAGAATCTTTCAAAGAACCGTTCTTTAATAATTTAGAATGGACGGCAGCTGTTTCCAACGCAACGAAAAAGTAGCATGTATAATGTTGTATTGTTGTATGTATAATTTTTCCGAGAAAGAATAAGTACGGGAGATCCGAAATTCAAGCATTTTAGTAACAAAATTCAAAAATGGCCCATCCTATTTATTTTTTTTTTATTTTTTTTTAATATTTAATATCAAGCTATTTAAGGAAATGCAAACTGTGCGGAGCGAATTTAAGAGGAAGTCACGCTGAAAATATAACGAGCTAGCCAATTTGTTTTCATCAGAATGGCTACACTGACTTAGCTAAAAAAGGTGATGAGTAGAAATTCGTCGTGATTAATAAATTTGAAGACGAAACAGAAAATTTGTCAGTTCATTCCTCTGAAACGGTTCATGAACCTAACATTTGGCCGAACCGCCTTTGAACCGGTTCAAAAACCTAAATTTTTGCCGAACCGAACCGAACCTGAACCACAATTCAGCGCGAACCCGAACCGAACCGCGAACCGAAATTCTGAAAACTGCCTGAACCCGAACCGAACCTGAACCCTTTTTCCGGCCGGTTCGACTCCCTGGTCATCACGTACGAACTATCGATATCAATCCAGCGACATGTCAGCACGTACGAACTATCGATCTTTCGATCCAGCGCGACTGGTCAGCACGTTGCGTGAGCAACAGCAACTGGTCTGCGCGGAACGATTAATCAATAGAACAACAGCGACATGTCTGCACGGAAATAATCGAAAGAAAAACAGCGACTTGTCTGCACGGAAATAATCGAAAGAAAAACAGCGACTTGTCTGCGCGGAAATAATCGAAAGAACAACAGCGACTGATCTGCGCGGAAAACAGATTATTTTACCAACAGTGACATTGACAAAATAGAATAAAAAATGAATTTAAATTTAGAAAAGAGTTAATAATTAAAAGTGAAAAGGAAAACTAAACCGGAGTCAGAAGATGAGATTTAAACGGTAAAATAACAAGTTTATTAAAAATATCACAGATGAAAAAAAAAAAAAAAAATAGTAACTTTACCATTACCTTTACCATCAATAGCATTAATTATATGAGCATTAAATCATATAGAACATAGTATTTGATCATTATATATCATATCATATTAATTTGGACGCAGCAGTGACCAAGTGTCTCTGCTGAAGAGAGAATGCCCGAAAGAAAGAAGTTCGCATCCTATTTAAGGTCTCGCGCATTAATATCTAATTGAAATGAGAAAGAGAGAAAGGAGAGAGAGAAAACAAAAATAGAGCGCGCGGAAGACATGATTAGTTGTTATCTGGTTTGTTGTTGATGAACTTATTAGATAATGCGACGCTGCCGGAGCGATGTCAATCAGGCGACGCGGCGTTGTCGGCTTGCGACATGCTGCGGCACGACAAGTGATTGCTGGAAAGTACTATATAGAAGTGAAATTGAAATTAATCAGAAGTTATTCTTTGATTTTGATGAGAAAGAACGAAGAAAAACGGCTAGATTGATCTAAGCAAGACATGTAATTAAAATCAAAAATTGATTGAAAACAAAAGATGAAAATTTCATGAGGTTAATAAGGGAGTTTGAAAATAGCTCGGGAAGATTATATACCTTGAGCTGTAGGATCTATAGGCTCCCTGGTGGCTTCCTCAAACTCCCTCTTCAACTTAAAGAGCGATTGATAATCTCTTTCTCTCTCTCTTCCTCTCTCTATACCCATTTAATGTTAGAAAAGGATAGCCGAAGAGGCCATCACATACCTTGAACCCCATCTTCGTCAATTTTATGGGTTCAAAAGAGAGGAGAGAGAGAGAGAGAGAGAGAGAGAGGGAGGGAGGGAGAGAGGGAGAGAGAGAGAAGGAGAGAGAGAGAGATACCAATCAGCCTGTGGAATGAGAAACAAAAAATATGAATACGACGCGACATTGGGGCTTATAGGTCTATGTCTCTTCTCCCTGTCATATAATAGAATCACTTAAAAACCCCTTTAAATCCCAGTGATAGAATGCAAAAAACCCTCGGGACAAAACGTGGCGTGCCAAGCGAGCGGCTTTCGTTCTCTGTTAGGCCTCGCAATCCTTATACAAATTGTCCCATGAGGAAATTGCCTTGAAATGGGAGGAACTCGTGTTTTGTGAGTTTTTGCTACATTGATTCAAATCATTAGATACAACATAGAATAACGCAAACGTAGGAAACGGTGTGAACCATAAGAATGTTCCTAATCCACTCTTCAACTTTAAGAGAAAAAAGAAAAAGAAGGCAAACGAAAATTATTAATTTTAATTTACATTACCTAAGTTACTAACAACAGTAACGAGCCACTGTTTCCAATTGTTCTTTTTTGTAATGTTGGTAGGTACTAGATTAATTTGGTGACCGATTTTTGCCACGTCGACAGCATCGACATTAATCATGGATTAAGGTAGGGTGGTTGTGTGCAGTCAAACGGCCGAGTTTGATGAAATTTTTGTAAACGCAGCAAAGTTCTTTCGTCATTTTTATTAGAATTTGAGCCAACAGCGAGAATTTACATCGACCCGTTTGTTGTCACAAATTCGAAGCAGATGCACTAACACAAACATCGAACATACGCCGAGAGTAATAATTTTAACAAAAACAAAACAACAGAAAATCGCTAGGATTGACAACACTGTGGCGATGGGATGGGTGGATTAAAACAAACCGGAAGGTACATAACAGACTCGTGGTGCGATGATTTATTTATTTATTACGTCTTCAACCCCCCCCCCTTCCCCATCTACCTTTTACACCTCTTACCCTTGTTTCGACCGATACCTCACTTGCTTCCTCAAGTCCCGTCCTTGTTTCATTATAAATCACGAATGGGGGTACTTTTCTGCGCGGGGAACGTTGTATGTTTGATACGCTTATGAGTGATGAGTGACCCCTTTGAATGGGTCTCTTGCAAACTTTTGCTCCAGCAAAATGGAAGGTAGATTCCTACGCAAAATGATTTGAAAATAATAATGAGATTGAGATCATCAGAAAGTTGAAAAATCCACTTAAAAACTCAATCAATACGTTTAGCAAACTTCAGAAATAGCAGGTGACAAATGCGGGAGTCCCATCTGATCGCAACTTTCTATACTGAGAAAAGTGATGTATCATAGAGATAGCTGCACTTAGATGGGACTCCCCCATTGTGACCCGCTCTTTCAACCGCCATGTTCGTAGTTTTTTAAACGCAATTATTTGAGTTTGTGAGTGGATTTTGGAACTTTTTGATGCTTTCAATATGATTTTCACGCGATGTTTCATAAGAATCAACCTTCCATTGTGCAAGCAAAAGTTTGCAACAGACCCATTGCGCAAGGCAAACAGCAAGGCAGCAGGGTATGTAAATAACAATAAGACCATTTACGTTGCATTACAGATTCAAATTTTTTCTGTGAAAACACTGAATTTAAAGATGCTCACTCGGCATTATTTCGAAGAGTCCTGATTTAACGTTTAGGAGGTGGTTCAGAGATAACTTTGGATTTGATATTGACTGATGAGTGATGGCACATAGCAGTTATGTGAGTTTATTAATGAATTTAGACTTTTCTTAGTGTTATTTTCGTGATTTTCGCTGGGTTTTACAACAGATTAGACTATTCATTTACTCACAGCAAAAGTTTACAAGAGCCCCACCCCAACATCAGTGTATTAGCCTTCCGATATGAGCTTAAGTAAATCTCGGCACAGTTATTCTAAGTCACCATTACGCTTAATCTGATTTTTTTTTTTTTTTTTTTTTTTTTTTTTTTTTTTTTTTTTTTTTTTTTTTTTTTTTTTATCATAAATAATTAGCTTGCAATTTTCCTAGATTTCTTTTTGTCTGCGACAAATACATTGACCCAAAAATAATAGAATCGTGGCAACCTCAAGTTGTCTTTAGTTCCCGTGCTCGCTTATTTTGTATTTTAAGAGCCTCCTTCAACTTAAAATCCTTGAAAAGTACGGCTTTAAACGCGACGTTTCGTTTATCTTCAAGTTTAAGGTGTAAAATTTAAGAGCACGAGGAAACCTGTAAATCACGGTCAATTCAAAAAGCTTTAAATTCCGCGACTCCTTCCTCAAGCACAAAGAGTTTACGCGTAGAGAGAAGTTCTCACATCGGAATTGAGGGCTGCATTAAAATTGAGTGCCAATCCCGGGCAAATTTTGATGCTTGGTGTGTTCGTAAATGAAACTTTGTTACGCTCGTAAACACTTATCTAAGGCAATGGATCCGAGGAATGGGAGTCTTTTGCAGCGCTGCCACTTTTATTCGACACTAACAATAAGATATCAGCAAGTCTGATTTCCACAGGCGCATTAGGGTCTGAGATCCTCAAAAAGTGGTCAAAAATCAGAAAATTTACAAACTTTCAAGACAAATTCTAATGACAGAGAAGACTTTTAACCAGTATTTTTTACCTAGAATCGTCACTGGAAAGTTTAAAATTAAGCTTAAAAGCTCTAAAACAAAGGTTTTTAACGACTTTTTTTCACTGATTTTTTCCACATTTTTTTTCAAACTCAGACCATAGTGAGGAGGCCGGTCGCAACATCCGAAGGGCTCTTCATTCGGTGGCGGTGTTGCGAAATTTGGCGGGAAATTCAAAACACTTACTTTGAGTATGATGGTAAAATGTGTAGGATTACACTCAATAAAATGGCAGATCTGCTCGATGATACAGGACTACCGCAGTCAGAGACTTTTCTCAACATTTAACATCGGAATCAATACGCACGCAATCACTGTAGGAATAACTTGCAACGGACCTATTACAGGAGCTTAGCGATGCTAATGTGAGAGGGGATAAAAATAAAAAGGTCCTCGAATGGGAAGAATAAGTTTAACGAGCTGAAACAGCTAGAATGAGGAACATAACCCTAATAGTGCCAGGTTATTTCAAAAGAACGCCTCTCTTCCGTTTATAAAGGGATGGTAGTTAACTATTCGTACTCGGGGGAGTTGAAATTGCCTATACGACGAATTGAAGGCGCCCGAAGATATCTCATCTTGTACATGTTTTCATCGATTATCGCGTTTATCCAGAATGAAGACTGAAACAATGTAAAGTAGAACAGAGAAGAAAAACGAGTATACTTGGGCTTGGTCCATAAAGGGTTAATACACATAAACATTATAGAGTGAAAAAGGGGGAAAAATACGATTAACTAGATTGGTCCCTTGGTTAAGAACATTAAATGCTGTGCTGCAATATGTCACCTTCTCGACAGACGACCTGATGCAGAATAAAGTGGGGGTGGTGGTTGGTGGGAGTGGGAAGGGGGGCTGCTGGTGGTGAAAAGGGGCAGGTACCGAAGGCGACAATGCATGCTCCACTTTCAACGGAGAGACTGCCGCCCGCCCGCTCCATCCCAAGTTCTGACTCCTGTCACCGTTTTACATTTCCACTCAAATGCACCTCTCCACATTTTCGAGTTTCAGCCAACGTTCGCTTCATATGTTCGCTTTCAATGGTACCGCCTATAAGTGTGGATGAAAGTATCATTCGACATATTCAGTGATGACACAACGGAGCTTTGGGAACTTCATCTATTCAAGGAAGTGCGTAGTTGCGGGCTCAACAAGAATAAAATTGTTGCCCACTGCTAAATACGAGCATTTTTTATTCGGATCAAAAATTTTCGCTCAATAACGGGGGAATTTTTTTTTTACAAAAAATAAAATAAAATTGTTTAAAAAAAAGTATAGATGGATGTATACATGTTACAGGACAAACCCGATTTTAGGCCAAACTAGTTTAGCCTAGGCCGAACTGTTTTTTTAAGGAGATTTGGTTTGGCCTAGAGAATTTTAGGCCAAACTAGTTTGTCCTAGGCCCGACCGGTTTGGCCTAGCATTTCAGGCTGAACTAGCTTGTCCTGCACATCATCAGTTTTGCCTGCACATAATCAGTTTAGCCTGAACATTTTTAGGCCGAACTGGTTGGGCCTAGGACAAACTGTGTCAGCCTAAAAATCGTTAGGCAAGACCAATTGGATTATACGAGGGGAATTCGGAAAGTAAAGATACACGGCCTCTGTATAAAATATGCCGACAGGTATCAACCAACGAACGAAGAAATCTTATCTGATATACCCTAAAGATGAGCTGTGCACAGTCGGAGACTTATGGGATCATTACTTTTTGAGAAATCAACATTTTAGTGCCATAGTGTTTGAATTTTCTCCCGCCGGAAAATGTGAAGTTCCGCGTGCGGTGCTCCATGCATTCGCAAGTTTCCAAAGTGCGGAGTGCAATCTGTAATCCGTTTTTTGGTAACCAGAAGTGACGATTTGGCGGTAATTTATCAGCACACAAATACGGTGACAAAGGACGAACCGGTAAAATGTTGCCAAATTGTGCCGAGAACTCAACGCGGGCCAGCCGGCAGATGCCGCCGCGGCGGCTCGGCTGCGCGGGGCTTATGAAATTAATGATGAAGCGCGAAGCAGGCAACCGACTATTGAAACATACGAATTTATCAAACATATTCATAAAAATATTCATAGCAGTATACGATTCAAGCTGTACGATCTTCGAGAGCTCGCCTCTTGTGTGTCGTGAACAGGTCTTGAAAAGATCATCTCTGAAAAGCTGGATTGTCGGAAACTTCATGAATTTCAATTTGGCCCGTGTCGACTTCCTGGCACTATTTGGCAACGTTTTACTGTTTCATTGCGTTGTCACTGAGCACTTGAGCTATTTTTGGTCAGTTTCTGCCAAATTTTTGCTTCCGGTAACCACAGATAACATATCGAACTCTGTATTTTGAAAATTGAAGAATGCGCGGAGTACCTACTGCACGCGGAACTTTGCATTTTCTGGCGGGAGAAAATTCAAACACCATGCACTAAAATGCTGATTCCTCAAAGTGTAATGATTCAGTAGACCTCCACCTGTGCACAGCTCATCTTTAGGATATATTTGGTACGATTCCATCATTGGTTGGATGATACCTGTCGCCATATTTTATACACAGGCCGTGTATCTCTACTTTCCACGTAGTGATGTCAATACGCACACAATTTTTCACAACTTTACACGTGTGTATCTCCAAAACCGGAACACTAGGGAGAAAACCAAAGGCACCATTTTTCTCAGCTCATCAAGTACTATAATTTTCTTTATAAAAAACACACAATTTCAGACCCTTACAACTGTTCCCATGGGTTTGAGCTGTACCATTTAAGCCAAACTGGTCCGAAGTTTGAGCGGTTGCAAATACGCACGTTCTTTGAAATACAAGCGAAGTTTATACTCACACGATATTTTACCTTAATTGCAAGTAAAATGGATAAACAAACGATTTTTACGCCTTAACGACATAAGGTGTCCGACTGCTATGAACGTAAAACCAGGTTTTACCATCATAATATACCTCTTTCTCACCCCTTTCGCAAGATTACCCATGTATTTTGACCCGCTGATTTCAAATTTGGCCTTCGTTTTCCCTCAAAACTCATACTATTTCCAGAATTTAGAATTTATTGCTACTAAGCCGTAATTTCGAATTTACGTAAAATCTAGGCCAGTTTAATGAAAACTGGTAGCATTTTTGAAATCAGCGTCTCAAAATACATAAGATAGCGACGATGAAGTGAAATTGAAGGCGTAGAATTATTCTAAAACACTAAAAATTAGTAAAATTAACCTTGATGGATGGTGAATGTCGCGAACACATTATGTCATTTTTGATGCTTACTTCAAACAAACAATAAGCGTATTTAATTATCAGGTTCGGTTGGAAATTGGAGGTTCGACAACAGTTTCGATACACCGCAGTGATGAGATTGGTTTCAGATGTGAATCCGAAACGATAGCATATTTAATGGTACTTACATAGCATATTTATGAGGTACTTACATAGCATATTCGAAGCAAGATCTGCATGATGGCTCAGGGACCAAAAATGAATGTTCCCCGCAGTGTCCGCAAGTTAAACTGAGTGCAGTTTCGACCAATCAGAGATTCTACACAAGTCACATGACCGTGAGCAGGTTACGCTCATGCAGGACCTAATTTTTTTTTGTATCCCAGATACAAAAAACGCATATAGCTTGAAGCGTGAAATTTACCGACGGAGTCTGTCTTAATGAAAGATAAGATAATCATTCATTCGCTTAGTTCCTCAAGAGTCTACATCAAAGGATTCCTCTCCCCCACATAGGTTTCTCACGGCGATTTCAAAAAAGAAAAAAGAAAGATGGAAAGGGGAAAAAGGCTACAGTGAAACACCCGTACATTATTATCTTCCTCCTTCACATTTTTCTTTTGACTCCTTTCCCACCGCAACACACTCAAAGACCCACTAAAGTGGATTTTTCCTTTCTCGATTGAGGAAAAGCTTTCAGTTTTGGGACGCTTGAATCCTTAGATCAGTGATCGTGTACCTACTCTCAAGTACGCATCTTGTCCTACCCTAGCGTGTACTTTCGTGAAAAAAAAGAAAAAGAAAAAGGAAAAAAGAAAAAAAACACTTATTTTTCAAATGAGGGGTTGGTAAGAGTTGGAGAAAGTAGAGGGTATGGATATCAATAATGTACGGATATCAATAATGTACTCTCAATCAGCAATTCTTGGATTAAGTTCATTCACCCCAGCCATTTTTGATAGTTCATTCAACTTTTCAATGATTTTGAGAATACTGGGAAGAGATTTTCGCACCGGCGCGGCAGAATAACGTACTATGAAAAAATTCGGGTTAGAATCCCTATAATATGAAAGAGTCAATTAAGACACGTGAACGGAAGTGAAGAAGAAGGGGTCTGAGGAGCCTGGAAGCGCGCCTCTTTTTTACATTTTTATCCAACGATCTTCCCGCCGAAGATTATTTATACATGTATTCGTGTGTAAGTAATCTTTGTTAGGTCAACCTAACCTTCAATTCCCGTTGGCTTCACTCAGAGACAAATAGCTTCACGACCTGTTTTAATTTACAGTGAAGAATAATGCGTGAATTTTATTCTGTTCCGAACATACTTTGATCGATTTCAATAAAAAATGTCATCAGTTCCAGCTGAAAATGCCGAAAGTTTCCAGCGGGTCAGATGGTTCCATGAAGATGTAAAAATCAGGCGCGCCTCCAGGCTTCATAGACTCCTCCTCCTTCTTCAGCCAATCAGAGATGGAACTTCGTATGGCGAGACTCTTTTATACATAGGGACTCTATAACGTATACCTTCCTTAAAAAATGATGCAATTTACAGAAATATAAAAATACAAAAAAGAACAAACGGTGTTCCGAAAAATAATTAAAAAAAAGTTATTTGCATCCAAAAGGAGGAGGAATCGGATAAGATTTTGCGCTCATATTGTAGGGGACCCGCTAATCGTGAGATTCTACCAAAATTGACGTGAATCTAGTCCTCCTTTTTGCCGCACAGGGATCCAAAGATTGTTTTCACACGATAATGTATATCAGCATTTCAAGTTCCCAATTGACGAGTCACTCTAATTATACGTCAAATTATAAATTCCATTTTTTTTCTTTACATATGTTCTTATAATTAAATCCACCTTGGGCGTGGGCAAATTTTCGGGGGTGGGGGGAGGCAAAAACTCAAAACCAAGTTTATGTTGGGGGGGGGGGGTGAAGGTGTCCACTCGCAAACCCTTGATTTTCGTAAATTTGTGCTTGTTCTCAGCTTGTTTATAGAAAATGAAAATTTGTATTTTACATATTTCAGGAGAAAAATTACTCTTTATTCCCCCCCCCGTCCCCGCCGCCGACGACCCTGGAACCAACCTTTTCTTTATTCGCATGATTAAGACATAGCACATCGTTCTTGTACATAGGAATATTTAATTTTTCCCCCCATAGATTCTTTGAGCTTTTGAGTTAAGAAAACTTAAAAAGTAAATTATGAAAAGTTACGATGCCACATATTCCAAATCATTCTTATCATAGGGAGGGGCGGGGGACGCCCACCCGGACGTGCTCTCTAGACCCCCCAGCAATGGACTCGTCACTGCTGGCACTCTTCAGAAAATTTCCCTAGTCACGCTCACACAACCATCCACTCTCTACGTTTTTAGAGAAAACAGCAGGCGCTTGCTTCTAGTTTGATATATTCCGCCGCATTCGTGTTCAGAACCAATCATGCTCACATTCTAACAAAACTGCACGCTGTTTGTGGCAAGAGCAAAAGATAGATAGTGCTTGTTAGTTTGTTCTTAACTAACAACCAAGAGAAATACGTAAACTAAAAAGAAAACGGAAACAAGGAGAGGAGGGAGAGAGAAAAAGAGAGTTTGGAACTAGAACAACTGCGACATCATCAGTCAACAGTGGCAGCTCCAGCTCTAAGAGAGAAGCTTCTATAGTTTATTTTATTATTATTCCTTCGAACTCTCGAAGTCGCGACTCTCTCGCGAACGGAGCTGAAGGTCGAGTCCTTTAAGAGAAGGAGTCGGAGGGGTAGGGACTAGGGAGAGCGCTCAACTCTTTGAGATCAAACTTCAAAAGCATCATCGACTCTTCTCTAACGAAGTTAAATGAGTATCGTTTTTGGGGTACCTCTCCCTTCCTCTCCCTCTCCCTCCTTCCCTCTCCCTCGCCATCACTCTTTCTTCCTCTCATTTTATCTATCCTTACCTCTCGTCTTCTTCCTCTCTCTCCCCCTCCCTTCCCCTTTTCTCACAGGTCCAAAAAATCACAGCCCTAAAAGTCACTTTAAAACCACCCTAAATTATCAAAACCTCATTTTACTAAATAAAGATGAAAGTGCGTTGAAAGTTGCAAAATAGAATTGCGATAGAACTTTTAGTCATTCGAAAGCATCGTTTTCCCTTCAAAAGAGCGAACCCTGAAAGTCACTTCAAACCTATCTAAAAGTGTCCTGAGCCTGATTTGACTAAATAACGGTGAAAGTACGTTTTAGAACTTACTAAATTACTACAGGACTTTTAGGAACTAGATAACATTGTTTTTTCTTTAAAAGTGCGTAGATCAAATGTACACGATTTAAAGAAAGGCAGGCAAATTATCCTGAAAGAAGAAATCCGTCAATGTTTTTCAATAACCCTGCATTACCCCTTAAAAATTAGTCACTTCACTTAATTCTGGAATCACATCAGAAAACTCGGCGTTCCTCAGGGCTTAAAACAACCCTGGATTATTTTAATTACTGTAGATCAACCGGAATTACGGAAGACCGGGCAGCGCTGCTTCCTCTTTTTCCCCTCTCTCCCTCCATCGCTCTATCCCTTTACCTCTCGCTCCCTCTCACCCTTTATCTTTCTCTCTCTCTCTCTCTCTCTCTCTCTCTCTCTCTCTCTCTCTCTCTCTCTCTCTCACTCTCTCCTACTCGCCCTCTCTTCGCCCCTCTATATCCATCAGTCTGTCTTCCCTCGGCTCCATTTCTCTCTGTTCCTCCCATAAATTCCACACGGGGCAAAGTATCGCGTTGCGTCAATCAGCCCTTTAAAAATTATTCCTTTCGAACGGATATACTTCAAATTTGATTTCTAGAGGCATATGTATGTATCGATTCGATTATATTTTTTTTTTATTTTGTTTTTTTTCATCTCTCCGTTCCGATGAGTTTTAAGAGCGATGCAAAAATTAAGGTCATACATGGCTAGCTCTACCTCTCAATGTTCTTTGACATTCAAAAATCACTGAGCTTGAACGGAGCCTACTCGAGGAAGAAAATAAACTATACTTCAAGAACGCTATCTATCGACGTGTATGTGTGAGTGTCTGTTAGGGGGGAGAAGGGGTGTCGTTTGATAGGAAAAAAATTAAGTAAAACTCGAGGGAAGATAAATCGTAGCACGCGCGGTCTTAGATCGGTGCATGGCTGGATCTTCATTTGCCATATAGAATGAAGGGTAACTTAATAATAATGTGATGGTAAACATAAGGAAAAATGGTAAGTTTGAGTGGATTTTGGAAATGGTTTTTTGCGACTTATGTTAGTCTTTGTCAAATTTTTACACCACTTTTCAGTGACCACTGAGAGATAATTCACGCTCCCTCTATTATTGCATGCGTGGTCTAAAGAAATAAAAGTTGACAAAGATCGGCGTCAGAAAAAAAGCTCCTTTAACGGGCGTATGTACTGAACGGATCGTGCGATTCGATGGAATTGCTATGGTCCATTGTTCATTTAAACGGCCAGTCCATAAACGATGTACTCTTTAATACCAACCCGGAAATTCAAATTAATTAAATTAATTAATGGGGCAGTTGCAAGGTTCTGAAATTTTGTGTTTTTTATAAAGAAAATTTTAGTTTTTGATGAGCTGAAAACAATGGTGCCTTTGGTTTTTTCCTAAGTGTCCCAGTTTTGAAGATACACACGTGTAAAGTCGTACAAAATCGTGTGTGTAGTGACGTCACTACGCGGAATCCCCGTTTAAAATAATGTATTTTGGGCCAAAATCTCATCTTCGGAGCAATGGGACTTAAATAGAAACCAAAGGCATCTTTGTCTTCAGCTCATCAAGTACTTTCATTCTCTTGATAAAAAACACAACATTTCAGACCCTTGCAACTGCCCCATTGTCCAATTTGGTTAAGTCCCACTGCCAACATGTTCTGAAGGGAGCAAAAGATTATAGCGCTCGGTCGGACGTCCTCTATACAGTGTTTTAAATGGACCTTCGGAATGGGGCTCCAGCAAACTTTTGCTGTGAGCAGATGAATAGTATAATCTGATGTTTTAACCATCAAAAATCACGAAAACCACACTGAGAAAGTCTAAAATTCAGTAATAAACTCACATAACTGCTATAACGGTAAGTTCGTGATGGCGCATGACGGTTCAACGCAGGTATCACGAAAAATTCCTGTCTATTTTGTCACTTTCTCTGCGGAAACACAGAGATATGTCTCAATAAAGATGGGAATCTCCCACGGTACCTGCGTCTCTCCACCATTCAGCCCGATTTAGAGAGTGAATTTCGTGATTTTTTAGTGTCATCGTCATTTTTACAGGTTTTTATGCAAGAATGGACTCTTCAATCCCCTGTAGCAAGAGTTTGCAGGAGCCCCATTGTGACCATTATAATTTTCTCGGAATTATTACAACCATTGTAGTTTTCTTAGAATTTAAGATGAGGATCAACCAAGACCCAAAGCTAGGTATAGAGAAAGAAAGTAATATGCCTGAAAAAGGGTTAGATGAGGAGTACACCCGCGCGAGGGTCCACAATAAGAGAAAAAGAGGTTGCGTGATATGAGCGTATGCTAATTTTGAGAAACGAAGTTAGTTGATCAAATAATGATGTAAATGATATACTTCGACTGAATTTTATTTTCAAACCTCTTTTAAGCTATTTTAAAGTCGATCAGGCGCGATCCATAAACGCGAGGGAGAGCAATCAAAGTACTCGCAGCCTCCTTCCTCCTTCGGGCACCGCTACTGTATTTCAGGGTTGCCATTCGTTCGAGCCGTGAATTTCATGAAAGCCACAAATTCAGCAATCATTTCATCGCATCGGTTCATCGGTGGATAAAATTATTACAGAATACAGCATTCGCACTAGATAAAATCTTAATGGTTAACTGAAAACTATATAATCTTTTTTTTCCATAGTTGGAATTACCGATGGATTTAGGAATTCTGTGAAAATGATACAAGGCGGCAACCCTGGTATTTATACTCTTAAGTATGCTAATGTAACTGATACTGGATATAGCGGAAGAAGAGCGTGAGGCGAGAGGTTGAATTCCAGAGTTGCCAAATTTGATGATAAAATTAGTACTTTACATTGGGTTAAATACTAAAATTAGCGATTTTATACGCCAACATCTGGCAACTACGGTTGAAGGGGACGCACTCGCGTTAGATGGAAAAGTCAAACACAATTCTTCATTTCGCCTTACTCGGCTCATCCGCTATTCCTCCGACTTTAAGAGATAATGGCGTTTTAAAACTCCCCCCGATTTCATATCCGTTCGACTCTTATTAAAAAATAAAATAAAATACAAATAAAATAAAATGGGAACTTTTGGAGCGATGAAAGGCGCGCGACGCGACGCGACGGTGAGTGCTTTGGTGATACCGTTTCATTGAGGTAGCGCATAGCGCTTTATTCAATGAAGCGGGAATAGACGATGATGCCAAATTTTACAAAAGGAAACTGCGCTTCACGCAAAAATAACTATATTTCTATATGAGGGCACTGGCGCAACCAGGATATCTTCCATCTCTCTCATTTCCCATTTGAATGTATGAGTAGGAAAAGGACAGAAGGAGGGGGTTTTATCCCCTTGTCCATCCTTGTCTAACATACGTTTCTTCATGGAGAAAAGAGAGAGATGAAAAAACTCTCGGTGCGCTACTGGATGAGGGGGAGGGGGGTTGAATGATGAGTGCCTTTAATTCGCGCCAACGTATAACACTGCTCAGGAAGCAACCTTTGTGACTTGAGTTGTGACCAACCAAAGGGAGGCAATTCAAATATTTATAATGAAAGCAATTGATAGGCTGCCGGTCGATTGGTCTCAATCCACGCACGGGCGTAACTCTGTATTTAGCCGTGCTTAGATTTGAGTCTAATCGTAAGTATTCAAAGACTCTCTATCGGTCTGGTTATGTTTTACTTTTAAGACTTTGATCCTAAAAATTCTAGAGTTACCATATGTGAAGTCAATCACGTAGGCATGCACACACTGACAAAAATGTGTTGATTTAACAATTCAAATGGTAAAAGTCGGGACCCTCATAATGGTTTTGTTAATTTAACAAAAAGACATGGTGAATCAACAAAATATTATCGTTCAACTGACAAAAGAAAAAAAAATTCACAACATTTTGCCGGTCTAACAATACATTTTATCAGTTTTACAATAATATTTTGTTGATTCACCATTCCGTTATTTTAAACTAACAAAACCATTTTGAGAGATTCGACTTTTACAACGAAAACACAAAATCAACGATTCATCAGACTTGTTAAAACTACGTTCCCCCACCCTCCCCTCCCCCCCAGTGCATCTCCATACAAAAATTTGAGAAGAAATGTTTAAGTTTTGCACCCCTGCAAAATCTCTGGAATTCAGATACGTTACTGAGCGTTGAGAGAGACGAGAGACAGACAAAATTGGGGTCAACATGGAATGCAAAAAACTACAAACCTTAAATTGATCCTTCCGAGTCAACATGTTTTTCGTGCAAATCGAACGCAACTTGTAGGTAAACAGAGTTATTTCAACCGAGGTCAAAGACCGATAAAACGGTTGTCGACATGAAATGGCCATTTTTGCGCAAAAGTGGTAAGGTCTTTTGTGAGAGGGTTACCTCAAAATTGACCCTATTGCACCAGATGCCCGGCGGGGGTCTTTTAAGCGATCATAAATTATAGTAAATCAAGCACCTAATACACGCTTGGCAACGCTGTATGGTTACACGGAGAAAAAATTATATTTGGGGCTACCAGAATTACTTCTACGTAATAGTTAAATGTTCATTCGCGTATCCTTAACTAGATTTCTGGTAATATTCAAAATAAATTTTTCGTTGAAACCAGCAATATCTTCACAGATACCAGAATTTACATTTAACTATTCCGTAGAAGTAATTCTGGTAGCCCCTAATATAAATTTTTCTCTGTGATTATAATATAGTGATAAACGAAAATAAAGTGTATGACTACTTGGGTTTGATTGACAAAAAGACTCCAGGCTCTGCTCAAAATAACAAAAGCACAGTCTGAGAACTTTTCATTCCCCTCGCTTCATTATTATGACAACGAGAATCGATGCTAATGTTGATGATTATTTCTTTAAAATTAATGAATAAATAAGTATATCTGGGTATGAAAACGCACCTAGCAAGCATGAGCATCATGGATGGATTCGAAAAATATTGAACTTTAAGTTTATATACCGAGTTTTCACACTCACTGATTGCGTGTGTCTCCCCCCCCCCCTGGTAATACGGAGGCTAGCAAGTGTATATAAAATCACAGAAGTGGGTTTAAATCCAAGTCTAGGAGTTCACGTTCGATTAAAATTGGAGGGGGTATGGGGGAGGCAACCTGCAACACACAAGGCGCTCTCGCCGCAGGAAGTGCCTCATATTTAATATCCTCACCTTTGCCCTCACGGGTTGCGTTCATAACAAATTGTTTCGATCCCAGCTCCGCTCTGCGGTACCGCCGCAGCTTCTTATTTGAGAATTATAGATATTGAATTTATTTTTACCCCGTAAACGCGGTAACCTTTCCCGCCACTTCCCTTCCATCCCCGAAACCACTATACCTCAAGCCATTCTAAATTCATCCAGGCAAACTCTTGACTAGGTGAGCAACTGAGGATGTGAGTGAGAGTGTGAGTGTCCATACCTCCCCTTCCCCATATACAGGGTGTCCGAGAAATGAGTTCACACTTTTGCTGTGAGCGCCTGGTTGATTGTAAAAATCTGAAAAATTCAGGAATAATCTATTACTCCTAAGCGACTTCAGAGAAAATATCGGGGGGCTCCCACCCCCCTTAAGGGGGGGCGTAGGCCCCAAAATGTACCCTGTGTTGCCAATATATCGCATATTTCAAATGGCAGGGGGTATTTTTTATTTCATCATTCAAAAGGGCTAAGAAAACTGAGTAATTTCGTTTTTTCAGATTTTCGATAGCCCTTCATAAAACAAAATGGCGGCCAAATAGCTACCCCATACTTTAGAGGCCCATAACTTCGGTTTGAATTAATATTTTTTCAAAAACTAAAAACTTTCTGAATTCTCAAAACGTCCTCTTTCCAATGATGTGCCACACTTTATCATTTGGTGGAAAAAAATGGGGCGCGGAGCCCCCCCAAAAATTTTTGAGTTTGGGGGACTGTAGCTCAAAAAAGTCAAATGTAAAGGGGGGTCGTGTTGTACATCAATCGAAAGGTCTTAAAAAAAGGAAGAATTTGGCGCAAACCCAAAGTCGCTACGATGCGTCTATTCAAAATGGCGGCCACTTAACCATTTGGGGGTGGGGGACCGTCCCCCCCAAATAAAATCCCTCCATCGAGTAATACACCAATCGAAAGGCCTTTGAAAGAGAAATAGAATGGCACAAACCGGACGTCAATACGATGCTTGTATCCAAAATGGCAGCCGGTCAAAGTTTTGTAGCTATAGGCCTGCAGGGTCATAAGCCAAAAAACTTTGACCGGCTGCCATTTTGGATACAAGCATCGTATTGACGTCCGGTTTGTGCCATTCTATTTCTCTTTCAAAGGCCTTTCGATTGGTGTATTACTCGATGGAGGGATTTTATTTGGGGGGGACGGTCCCCCACCCCCAAATGGTTAAGTGGCCGCCATTTTGAATAGACGCATCGTAGCGACTTTGGGTTTGCGCCAAATTCTTCCTTTTTTTAAGACCTTTCGATTGATGTACAACACGACCCCCCTTTACATTTGACTTTTTTGAGCTACAGCCCCCCAAACTCAAAAATTTTTGGGGGGGCTCCACGCCCCATTTTTTTCCACCAAATGATAAAGTGTGGCACATCATTGGAAAGAGGACGTTTTGAGAATTCAGAAAGTTTTTAGTTTTTGAAAAAAATATTAATTCAAACCGAAGTTATGGGCCTCTAAAGTATGGGGTAGCTATTTGGCCGCCATTTTGTTTTATGAAGGGCTATCGAAAATCTGAAAAAACGAAATTACTCAGTTTTCTTAGCCCTTTTGAATGATGAAATAAAAAATACCCCCTGCCATTTGAAATATGCGATATATTAGCAACACAGGGTACATTTTGGGGCCTACGCCCCCCCTTAAGGGGGGTGGGAGCCCCCCGATATTTTCTCTGAAGTCGCTTAGGAGTAATAGATTATTCCTGAATTTTTCAGATTTTTACAATCAACCAGGCGCTCACAGCAAAAGTGTGAACTCATTTCTCGGACACCCTGTATGTATATTGTATACCCTGCCGCTACGGCACTCATCGTTAACCGTTGGCATCGATGCGGTTCGGTTCCTGTACTTTAACATTTGAATAATGTAGGTTGTACCGATGAGAGCGGAAGAAGGAGCTATCGAGACCAATGTTGCCAATTTGCATCATATTTCTCTGTATTACTCGCTCATTTAAAAGCATAAGTTATAAAAGGATAAAAATAGGGGCAGTGGCGAGGCGTGCGATTTGGCAACGTTTCTTCTGCCCATTTAAACACATTAGAAAGGTCGAAATGCCTGGTCATCGCCAATGACTGAAGCATTCGACTTTTTTGGTGACTTAAAATGGAAAACATACATTGACGCCAATAATGTCACGCCTCGCCACTGAAGAGGGGTCCTGAGGCCAGAGGTGTTATCTTGGACGATGGTATCGTAATCGTAATCATATCAAATACGCATAGCCTTTGGGCTTACTCCTGCGCAACTGAATCGCGCAGGTAATCAGTCGTAACCACTTTCTCGCTCTCACCTCCTCGTTCTTCAGTCAACAGAGATTCCGAATTGTCTCCACTTAGAGTATACTATAAGACCCTAGTATTATCGATGACGCCATGTTCGGTTAATAGCAAAATCGACCGCGCGGTTAGAAGACAGTTTTGGCGCCGCGGCCGTTCAAAAATAAGACGAGGCACGCTTCCCCTGCTATCAAAATATGTTGATTAACTCATTTTGCTGTTTTAAATACACAATCACGATTAATTTTGCACCGAAAAAATTACTAACAAATACAACATGACTGAAGAAACGCGATTGCTCGCTCAATGTTAACATTCCTGATATGCTGATCGCCGCCATTTTCGGTTAGAATCGGCTCTCTCATAAGTAGCATTGATCGGGAATACTCGGGTCTTATAGTATACTGTATATCTCCACTCACCGGAATCTCTGTTAACTTAAGAATACGAATAAGTGAGAAAATGGTTACATAACCGGTTACCTACGCGATCGATTTGCGCAGTAGCACGCCCATTGGATTTACGAATTCGATCCGATTAGGATTACAATACGATCCTCCGTTATCACCCCTCTGAGTCTGAGTCAAGTAAAAACTCCAGCAACTCCCTCCATCCTTTCCTAAAACATCAGCCAGGGCCGGACTGGGAAAATTTGGCCCGCGGTCCGGGGTGCTGATAACCCAAATAGCCCGGGTACCCGAGTGAGTGGTTTAAGGGGGCACACCTCTTACTACGGGGGGTCGGGGGGGGGGGGTCCTTCCCCGGAAATTTTGTTGACATTTCCACCTCTTAAAATGAAATTTACTGCATTTCACGGTAAAAGTAATTGCTCATTCTACCGTTTCTTTCATCAATAATTTGGCAAATGACGCAATACAAAATTAAAGACACGACCAGCGGGGGGGGGGGGGGGGGGGCTGCTGAAATTCTATACACTTTTGAAATTTATGGTTGATTTGTGGTATATTTATTCAGTTATATATTTACTATGATATAACTAACGAAACTATTTTTTGCTGTCAAATTAAACGAATGGGCTACTTGGCCGCAATTTTTTCCGCTTTTCTCTTCTATTCTGAGCTGCAATTTGGCCCGTGAAGCCGTTCCGGCCAGTCCGGCCCTGACATCGGCTCAAAAGCTCCATGAGAGAGAAAGACAAATTCTTAGAGGCAGCCATTATTTTGTATACCTAAAAGAAGGAACTCTAAGCTAAGTTTCCCTGCGAAAAAGTCCGTTTCAACCTTCATTACGAGTGTAGGAAAAATATCATTTTATTTTTGAAAATTGGAGGTTCTCTCGGTTTTCCCAGAGACAAATATAGAGACCCAGCACATCGTATGCTTCCCGTGTTGGAAAAGTGAAACAAGTTTATAGTGCGCTCATTTGTTCGGGAGTCAATGGCTGCAATGATGAACAGTAGCCTACTGTTGCGATTGGTGAGCTCAACGAAAGGCTGTGATTGGTCCGCAGTCCGGCGATTAAATGACACCAGTATTTGCCTTAAAAAGGGTAATTTTTTGCGATTTCAGAGAAATCTTACCAAAAAGTTGCCTTTGGACCCCCCCCCCCCCCCCGACAGATTCGTGGCTACGCCACTGTCCTACACCCAAACCGCAAGTTGAGAACTTGAAAAATCATTTATACCAGGAACACCCTTATCAGTTGGTCATCGAATTTCACAAAACTTGATTTTATTCGAGGACGAATTATTTTAAAAGCGTGAGATTCGATCATTAGGCAACCCTGTATAGAACGGCACGGTATAATAATGACAAGTATATCTGCTATTGAAAATGGTGAAGTAGGGTGGGGGCGGAATTCATTTGAATCAATTGATCAGCTGTGACTTTGTCAGACCGTGAGCCGCTCCTGATGATGTATACATAAAAGCGAGGTTTTCCACGGCAAACACTCCTACAGTTTCACTTTCCTTGCGGATGAATTCGTTCTATTTCATTCTTTTTTGTCTCATCGAATAGAATAAAGAGCATTATTCACGGAGGGGGTTTTTTGGACCACCCTGGATTTTCACCAATTTTTCAGGGGCGATAGAGTAGGTTATCAGACACCCGAATATGGGCACAGATTTTCGATATCGTGCCAAGAAGCGGTGTTGCCAAGTCGCAAAGTCAAAACCTTCAACCGCTCATAACTTTTTAACAAAAAAAGATTTTGAAACGCGGTTTGTTGCATCAGATAGAACTACAAATGAGCTTTATTTTGCATGTATAAACATTAGAATTTCGATGTTTCATCATGATTTTATGACGATTTTTCTACTTTTTGAGAAAGTAAAAAATTACGTTTGTTGTTGTATCGGCCACGGAACCTCGTGCCAGTTTCACCAATAACTACCTAAAAAATTTTTTATGATACGCTCTTTCGAATGGCGCAAACCGCAACCTGGGGAAATGATTTGCCTCCGAGTTACAGCCGCTCAAAGTTGACGGCGCGCATTAAAACTGCCAATTTTTACGCTCGGCGCCGCGCGCTCACCCACCTCCCTCCCCGCGCGTTGTAACGTACCACTCGCAGTGTCTGCCGGGATCACTGTTGCATCTCCTGGAAGAGGAGCTGAGATCAAACTGACTTCAGACCCCCCGCCCCCGACCCCCCCCCGCCTCTTCACCCCTTTTGCATTTGTAATGTATAACAATGTATCAATGAAAAAAAATAAACTTATCGGGAAAGCTGCACTCACATTAAAAATCTTCCGGGTCTCCATCTTCATCGTCCGACGGCGGGTCCGATGACAAAAGGCTAGATCGGACCAATGGGAAGCTCTCGTTCAAAATACTTGCCGGCGTATGGGCAGCGTTGCCTTGTGGCGACCGTTGGTGACCACCAATGTTAGCATCGGTAGTCTCATACAATTGCTATTTTTGATGTTTCCTTGCATATCTTATCACATGGTTCTTTAACACAAACAAATGCACCGCGACACGGTAGGTCGGGACAGATTCAAGAATGGTGCACTTCCTTACTCTGATTGTCTGGTGTACATACATGAGCGTGAAATAAGCCTCCAAAACTGAAGATACTTAAAATCTTGCTTTGGTCAGGCCTGATCAGGCGCTAATATCCTCGGATTTTTCGAAGAAGTCAAAATCGGCGCTTCTATCATCGACGGCAGAGTTGATTGAACGAGAGCTTCCCATTGGTCCGATCCAGCCTTTTGTCATCGGACCCGCCGTCGGACGATGAAGATGGAGACCCGGAAGATTTTTAATGTGAGTGCAGCTTTCCCGATAAGTTTATTTTTTTTCATTGATACATTGTTATACATTACAAATGCAAAAGGGGTGAAGAGGCGGGGGGGGGTCGGGGGGGGGGGGTCTGAAGTCAGTTTGATCTCAGCTCCTCTTCCAGGAGATGCAACAGTGATCCCGGCAGACACTGCGAGTGGTACGTTACAACGCGCGGGGAGGGAGGTGGGTGAGCGCGCGGCGCCGAGCGTAAAAATTGGCAGTTTTAATGCGCGCCGTCAACTTTGAGCAGCTGTAACTCGGAGGCAAATCGTTTCCCCAGGTTGCGGTTTGCGCCAATCGAAAGAACGTATCATAAAGAATTTTTTAGGTAGTTATTGGTGAAACTGGCACGAGGTTCCGTGGCCGATACAACAACAAACGTAATTTTTTACTTTCTCAAAAAGTAGAAAAATCGTCATAAAATCATGATGAAATATCGAAATTCTAATGTTTACACATGCAAAATAAAGCTCATTTGTAGTTCTATCTGATGCAACAAACCGCGTTTCAAAATCTTTTTTTGTTAAAAAGTTATGAGCGGTTGAAGGTTTTGACTTTGCGACTTGGCAACACCGCTTCTTGGCACGATATCGAAAATCTGTGCCCATATTCGGGTGTCTGATAACCTACTCTATCGCCCCTGAAAAATTGGTGAAAATCCAGGGTGGTCCAAAAAACCCCCTCCGTGAATAATGCTCTTTACATGAAACTGAACATATCCTTCATTCACGTCTTAAATTCGAGCATTTTCCACTTCACGGTTTGATGTTTTTCATTGATACTGAACCGGATTGCTTGAAACATTAGGGATTTTCAGCCTCAAAAAGAATTAAATGATTTAAGTGATAGGTATTATTCCAGTGAAAGTAGACATTATAGGCATTTTTTTTCCCACAGAAAAAACATAAAAAAAGTTGAGCCAACTAAATCTTCGGTTCACCCGGCAAAATCTCTTTAGTCAGGTGGCGTACAAAACCTTCAGTTGGCTCTACTAGTCTTTTGCTGGGTCAATTTTCGACCAATAATGTTTTGTCAGTGCTACCAAAGCATTTTGTCTGTTTTTTTAAGTACTTTGTGCCGAGGGCATCATGCGGTGCTGCCAAATTTGGAGAAAAATATACAAATTTCCCACATTATTTAATGTACAGTGTGTATCTTTTTTGCAAAATCTGGCAGCACTGGCACTGGCAACATGCCGCTTCCACGGCAAAAAATGCCAACATCGTATACCATGGCACCTCACGTCGCCCTTTGAGGTGACCCTCGGACAAAAATTAAAAATCCGACCCTGAAGTAGGAATTTTCGGATTTTTCAGGTGAAAAGTTGGAGCAGCTTCATATAAAAAGAGGGCGGGGGGAATCAAGTGCACAGAAAAAAAAAGAAGAAGAAAAAAAAACGGGAAAAACATTTTATAGTGGCGCTGATAAAACCTTTGGTAGAAAATAACCAAGCAAAAGGACTTTTTAGTAGAGCTAACCAAATGTTTCATACTCCTAATTAAAGAGATCTTGCTCGGTGAACCGAAGATTTGGTTGGCTACAAAGTCTTTTGCTGGGTCATTTTTCTACCAAAGGTTTTGTCAGCGCTACCGAAGTGTTTCTTTCTGTTTCTTTGTTTTTGTTTTGTTTTGTTTTTTTTTTTGTGGGTACCCGGCACACGTGGGTGTGCGATGGCAGTAGTCTCTGCTTCAGATACGGCAAAATTAGGGTGGAGGAAAAACAAATATTGGATTTTTTAAGTTTTTTCCTCAAAGGGTAGCAAAATTGTAACCTTGCCTCCCCCTCCCCGTTTCGTACTGTTTTTCAGACTTCAAAGTTAAGACGTCTTGAAGGGTATTTTTGGATCTTTTACACAATATTCAAAACGAGACTTAGAATTCACATTGATACTTTTATTTTGATCAAAATTAGGAGTTGAGTGGTCTTAGTATTGGCTGAAAGATAATCTATACATAACTAGAAGTAGAATACATTTATTTTGTGAAGACTAAAGAAATATTACGAGTATGATGTTTTTCGTATAAAGTACGTATAACGTTGGCCAAATGATGGACTAGAAAAAGACAAAAATATTTCACATGGTTCAAAGCGGAACCAACATGTGTTTTACCCTACACTGAGAAAAACATTGCAGTTAATTCAACTGGAATTCCTTTTGGGAAAGTACTAAACAGAATTCTTTAACGTAGCCGGAATTCTTGTTGAAATAACCTGACGTCTTTTAAGTGTAACCAGAATTCCTATTACAGTGTTTATGTACGCATCCAAGATCCCTCTTGTCCACTGTAGGATGCAGCTGGACACTCACTTGTTAAAATGAGAGAGATGCTCTGAAGAAGGGAGTCTCCCTCTTCGCCTTTTTCTAAAACATCACTCTATCGGCAGCTCTCACTCTTAAAGCACCCAAATCTCCGTTACTCGTTTATTCCATTCTCTAATGTTTTCCTGTCTGTTATTTATTCCTTTTCTCTGTTAAATTAGTATCAATATTATAATCGCAATATGCAATCAACTTTCAATCGATTCATTACATGTACCTTCATAACATCGTACACTGAGAGAATTTTTTTTTTTTTTTATCCAACGTGTATTTCTTCGTTCGTGTTAAAGAATCTGCACAGTAAAATATTGACTCGGGGGAAATTCCTTTAACCCAAGGAAAATGTCTGCTGCTACAAGTAAAAGATTCCTTGTTGTGACAGTGATTCTCCTTCATGCAACAGAACTTTACGTCGCGCGAGGAAAACTGTCACAAGTAAACGTGTTTCCTTGTTTTTAAAAAAAATGATAGTTCTCTCACACGGAAAAAAAAAGTACGGTGAAAATAACCATACGGATACCTGATTTTGGCACCTGCTAGATGTTATGGTAATGTTAACCAGAAGTATACTATGTTTTGACTAGGTACTAGGTGATGTTACCTGATTGCATGTTCAATTTACTCAAAGTATCGGTAAATGTACCATACTTCTGGTCAAGTTTACCATAAACATCTAGCAGGTTCCAAAATCAGGTATCCGTATGGTTATTTTCACTGATCTTTTTTTTTCCGTAGCAGTGTAGAACCGCGTACTCACATGGGTTCGTAACACAGAAAATTGTTCATCTTATATTTATATTTATTTATACAACGGAAATTATTTATCAGAATTTTTATTACGGCAACAGGAAATTTTTCTCGGTGTATAGTTGACAACACTGCGTGTGCGTATCATGAAACAGAGAGGGGGATTATTATTACATCTAATGTGATGAGACAAATATCGCATCTTCAGATACGCGTAGTGTCGCGGTTGTGCCTCCTCACGTTAAAACGTGACGAGAGTCACGCTACCTCCAAAAACATGTCAGACGAGAAGGAAAGGTTTTTGTACTCGCGAGCTATTCTTGTTAATGTAAAAATAGCGATAAAATAAAGTTAGGCGTCGAAACTTCTCGGAAAAGATACTTCGAGAATAAAAGGAAAAAAGGAAATCAAATATGCTTTGTTCGGATGTTGACTTTTAAAAATTATGTTATTACACCACCATCACGGGCTCGAGAACCCCCGGCCTTTGTTGTAAAACTGCCTCATTACATCCGTGTGAAATTTATTTTTATACCGCTTTATCTCCTCGCTGTGCTGTTTCCTTTGTCGCTCCATACTTCCAACGAAAATACGACTAGAAAGCAACACACAACTCCTCAAAAGCATCGCGAGATCATTTAACATTCTTTCGAATCTTGAGCTTACTGTTAGGTTATGTGTGAAAGTAAAAGATACTCGAGGAAACGTGCAATGAACCGCCTTCGTCGTGTGGGGTCAAACCAGAGATAACTAAGCTAAAGAGATATGGCAGAACTGCTCAAAACTGTTAATCGACTCCTACGAAGTAGGCAAACTGGCATACGATCTGGTGGACCATTTTTGTAAACAATTCTGAAAGTAACCGAAGTGCGTTCGGCTGCCAGTAAATGACTTTTGACTAAAGTTTCAGTGGTTATTTTTCCGGTTAAATTTTTCCCTTGACATTTTCCATTTTATTAACGTGTTTGGAAAGTAAAAAAATTCAGAAAAGTGTGTGCCTAGAATTTATTTCCACTAACAGCAGTAATAGCAATGTTTACGAAAAATGGTCCACCAGGTGGTACGCCGTATCGTATCACGGTCTATTTGAAGGCGTTTTTTACGAAATGTCGATTAACGGTTTTCTAACATGGCGGGGATAGGACTTGCCATATCTCTTTAGCTTAGTAATCTCTGGGTCAAACATAACTATACGCAAATGTGTCGGTTTAGTATTTGTGTCCAGATGAACCGTCTCTTAAACGCAGTAGGTCACTGACTGGTGACTAATGAGTGTGGTGAGCTTTAACCCTTTATGGACCAATCCCGAGTCTACTCGTTTTTCTCCTCTGGTCTATTTCATATTGATTCAGTCTTCATTCCGGATAAATGCGATTAGCGATGAAAACACTTACGAGATGCGGCGCCTTCAATGCGTCGTACATGCAATTTCAACTCCCCTCAGTACGAACAGTTAACTACCTTCCCTATTTGAACGGAAGATTGGCGTCTTTTTAACTAACCTGGTCCTTAGAGGGTTAAGATGATCCCAGGGTCGATTAGTTCCAACTGTGAACACCACGTCGCGCTGGTCAAAATGTCAACCGTTTTTGGCTAAAATTGACAACTCCACGCTAAAAACACAAATTTGAGGAACGTCAGCACCTGCGAGCATACTTTAGGAAGATACCCTGAAAGTTTCAGGCAGAACGCACACAATTGAAGCCGAAAATGATGAAATACGAATATTCCCATAAGCCTTATTGAGTGCGAGTGAGGCTGATGGACGTATTCTCACTCGCGCTCACTCTCACTTACTAAGCTTATGGCGAAACGAAGTTCATAGTTTACGGCTTTAATTCTTAACCAACTTTGCTTGTTTTGGGCTAAAAAAGTCCATAAAAAAATTTTGCAGGTGCTGACGTTGTTGGATTTTGCGTTCTATCTTTGGTTTCAGTCTAAAACGCCAAAAACACGACTATTCCATTAAGCGACTAGTGGCGCTATCCATCGGATGGAAATATCGACAATTTTCGCCTGGAATCACCTTAGGCGGCCGCAATCCGACTTACCGTGAGGTAGGTTTCTTTCCTTCCGGAAACACACACACACACTTACTCTCACAATTACATTTTTAAGAAAACAAGGCGCATCGGCAGGTTTGAATCTACTTCTTTGATTTCACAGACCCCTCTACTGGTAATTTGTGTGCTCATAGTCACTTTTCAATAGTTTCCTCATTGCATCATTATTTTTTTCCAAAAATAAAGCAACAGTGGGGGAAAATGTAGATCGGAATTCGCGGATCCGAGAGTCCGAAATTCGCGGTCGACGGGACAGTGCCGCAAAACTTAACTCGCGGTTGGCGGGGGATAAGAGTGCACATCATCAAACCCCGTTGGTTTCAATTGGGGTGATCGGTGAGATTTAATGGTTTCGCAGAAGTCTGAGTTGAGGAAGAGAGAGTCTACTCAGACACATCATCTCTCTGCGTCACGACGTAAGCCCGTGGGGATTTCTGAATCCTTCATACAATATAATTTCATTAATAGAATTTCACTCGCTAATCAGTCCCTCTTTCAACTTGAATGGAGTGTTCTCCTCGTTCTGAGGGTTGATTTTATTTATTGTTCTGTTTTTATTTTTATTGATTTATTTTTCCGATTGAAAATGGTGATTTGAGCGCACCAAAATCTTTCGGAGATTGATTTATTGTTTAGGTCGAGTTCGAATTATAATTACGTAGTATATACAGTATAACGTGAAAAATTAAAATAAAAATTTCTCAGTAACCAATTGGTAAATTTTCTTCCATTTTCATTAGAAACTAAAGATCGAAATCTATGTAGCAAAACTTCACCCTACAGATTTTGAAATATACTTGACCTCAATGTGTGTTAACCTATGGTTTAGGGTTCTGAACTATGATCTGTGGGTAAAAAAGAAGGCATTAACGTAAAATGGTAATAAGTGAAATGAGATTTTTGGCAGTATTATTCGTTGTAGTTGTCTAAGAAGCATTGCGTGTGAAATCGCATGACAGATTAATTTTCTTAACCTTTTCTTAAACGGCCAGTCAGTTACATTTTATTTTTTTTTTATTATTTCATGTAAAAACCTGCTATTTAAAGTTACAATCCTATTTATTTGTTTCCAAAAACTTAGTCGAAATCAAATTTTAATCCCAAAAAAGAGTCTTCAATGTCCTGGGGGCTGATTCCGCTCTTCTGGACGGAACGAGACGAGATAGCTAAAACTGACCAATCCAATCGGTTTAAACGGCGTCACGTGACTGATTTCGAGCCATTCGATGGACGGAGGTGTTATATTTTTGAAATGAACGCCTATAACGACTTCAAATCGGTCACGTGATGCAATTTAAACCATTGGATTGATCGATTTCCGCTATCTCGTCTCGTCTCGGCCAAAAGAGTAGAATTAGGCTTCTGGGACGGACCCACTGCCAAAAAAGTTAAAAGCCAGTTGTAGACGGTGTTGACGTTTAGAGGGCCCAAAAAATGCTTCGTACGGACGCAGACGAAACGGACGGCGGACGGCCCACCAGTGGCGAATCCTCGCTTCAGCTTGTTTAGACTGCACCTACGTAAGTACAAGAACAAGGAACGTCAAACGATACGTCCATCATCCGCGGACACAGTAATTTATCTATTCCTCTCTTCCCATTCGAACAGAATAAAATATGTTAGAAAATGATAGCATTAGGGGCGATCATGTGACTTAAACCTTCATCCTTTAATAACGTCCTAGCAGGGACAAAGATACCTGGTTAGAGTATGCAACACGCAACACACATAATACACGTGTTCAATGGTATTCTGTGAATTGCTTGTTGCATACCCTGGCTAGGTATCTTTGTCCCCGCGAGTACATGTTCAAATGGGAAGAAAGAAAGATATACAAACCCCTGTATCCGCTTATTATGTCCGTCCCTTAATATTTTTTTGGACCCAGATGATTCCGGGGTGCAATTTTCATTCGCTAAATGTGAGTTTTCCCTATTCGAGCATCCATCGCTTCTTTCTTAGAGGAATTCTGACCAATTTGCGGATATATAAGTACATAAATGGGAAAATGCGCTGCGAAGCAGCTGTAATTCTAAACATTTCGAGCAAAACTATCTGTTTGCTATCTTAGAATATCATCCTGCAACTTGGAAGCCTCCATTCCATTCCTTTGAGAACTTCATTTCTGTTTCGCAAAACAGCTTACGTGTGTTGGTTGGTTCGCTCGTCTTCTCTCTAAGTTTGCCCGCGCTGTTGAGTGCACTTGACAATGTACTGTTTTCTTCACTTGACGCCTTGTTGTCAAATGTGCTTAAAAATCATTAGACATATGAAATGATTTCTATCTAAGCAGAGATGATCTGACAATTATCCATAAATACGACAACATTGCGTCTGCTTCTTTTATTGCAACCAAAGAGATAACACCTTTGTTCTAACTGCACCGACGTGGTGCAGGGTTGTCGGGAATGTCGGGTGTGAAAAGAGCCCTTAAAAACCAGAGTTGCCGTTTTGAGTATATTTCATGGCATTTTTCAATCCACCGATGTGATTCTAACGATTGACCAAAAGATTACACAGTTCTGATAGTTCAGTTCATCGTATGCTTTTACTGTGCAAAAATACTCTGATCTGTGATCTTTTCTCAACCGAAGGAGTCGCCGTTAAATCCTCAAAATATTTGCAAATTTGTTCAAGTTACAGCCGACTCAACCGTTTGCGAAAATATTACAGATCGGAGTATTTACGTGCCATTACAGGCATACACTAGACTGAGTTTTGCAGTTTTTTGATCATCCGGTGGAATCATCGTTGAATTGAGAAACGCGATGAAATTTACAAGAAACGACAGTTCAGTTTGAAACGGAAGATTGAAGATTTCAAAATACAGGGTGTTGGAAAAAAATATTCCTATGCAATTTTTCCGGCAACGACATCGAAAAACGGTTCGGCATGTTTTTACAAAGGGTACCCCAAAAGTACCGAGACTGGTGCTCGAACTTCAAAAGTAAACAAGCCAGCGATCTCGTCTTGATTTCATCGGAGAGATAAACTTATCTGCTTTTGATTGGGTACAATATTAGAAAACTTGATTAAAAATCGACGAAGAAAAGAAAGTATGGACAGAAAAGAAATTGACCGCCTACAGGTTTTAACGAATATTTTCTCGACGCGAAAAACGAAGTACTAAATTATTCGAAGCGCACTCTATCTCACCAACTACCGAAAACACCAAAAACACTATTCAAAAACAATACTTTGTCGTCTAAATCAATATAAGACAAATACATTTATTGGTTAGCACAGTGACGAAAACACGTTTATCGCTACGATAAAATATTCCTTAAAGAAAAATCCGTAAGGGCTCGAATTTTTCATTTCATTTTTATAACTTCGTCAATCTTTACAAAATGTGCTTTCCTTGAGCTCAATTGAAAGCAAACGAAATGATCAATTAAACTTTTTTTTTAAAGATTAGATCGCTATAGCTTGTTTACTTCAGAAATTGTAGCATTAGTCTCGGTTCTCTTTGGACATTCTTAGTAATATTATTGAAAATGACTCCTAGCAAGTTGAGTTTTTCAAATTTTTCAATGAAGAATAGAGAGGTAGAAAATTTCTCGTTGTAGCACAATACTTAATTGAAATTTTTCATCCTTTCGTTTGCCGTTGGATTAGCCTTTTAATTCAGGCATTCCATCACATTCACGAGCCGCGGCATCTATGGACCAGAGTCGGCGCGGTATGGAATGAAACTTGAATTCAACGCGCATCAAAGCGAACACATAAAGGGAACAAGGTAAGCGAAAATGGTTTAAAAGCAGAGAAAGAGAAAGCGAAGGATAAAAAAAAAAAACAAAAAAAAAAACTTGGAGACAGTAAAAAAACAGGGGGCGGATGAGTGATACCTATTTTTACGACCAGGAAGGTGGCGTCTCTGATACTATCTTCATTTCAAAAATTACGCGCGGCAATATCACCGCTCAAAGGGAGGAGGGATGAAAGGGCTCGATAAAAACAACAGGGAGAAGAGCCGCTGCGCTGTTTGAATGAGATGATATGATGTATGCAGAGAAATATACATTATACAGGGTGCGTTAAAAATAAAGCAGTTACTTACTTCTCTCTCTCTCTCTCTCTCTCTCTCTCTCTCTCTCTCTCTCTCTCTCTTTCTCTCTCTCTCTCTCTCTGCCTCTCTCTCTCTACTTCTGAAAAAGTTGAACTGAACTAGTCTCCTTTCTCCCCCTCCATCACTACTTCCACGACCGAGGGAGGGTCGTTTCAGATGAAACCTTGTAGGTCATTATAGGATAGACGGGTTCCGTTATGACGTCATCCTGTGAAAAGGTTCGTTGGGCATCAAACTATCTCTCTCACTCTCATTAATCCCTATGTTCTGCTATCTCATTCTCATATAGTGGTAGAATCGTGTATACACTATACATACTTTTTATAACGCGTGCATAAATACTTTACTCGGAATACTTTTAAGGCAATTTTGAGAGGAAAATGGCGGGAAACAAGTCCCCGTGTGCAAAATTCAACTTTAAACGTATATTCGAGTATACACACATGGGGGATGCGTGAGAGTGAGAGAGAAAGTTTTGAACGCTACGCGAGTTTTGTCACAGCTGATTGGGATCGATGAGTGCATTGATGGAAAATCGTTGGTTTTTATAACGCTGCACTAAAACCTTCAAAGGGAGAAACACTAAAACATAATCGATTCTCCAGGAGACTATTAACCTCCTCCAGAATGGATTGTTTTACCTAAGTTTAAATGGAAAAATTGCACGGTGCCGAATCGCAAGAGCCGCCACTGATTAAAAAATATATATTTTCAATAAAGGAATGATCCGTTTAGCGCCTTCAATTCGAGGTATAGTCAAAATGAATACCGCGGAGTAGAAATTTAACAGTTATACGAGTGAGTAAGCGAAATCGCCGACATAACCTGGGACCAAATAGAGATGCGCCTTTACGGTCCCCTCCGTAGGTGGTTGCGGTGAGCACTTACGGAGGGTTAAAACCCCAACATTAAACATCTTCCTTCAGAGACATTTACGCCGCAACATTATTTGGGACCAAATAATGCAACGACTTGACGGGATGACGGCGCCAATAAGACGTTGGATGGTGAGTACTTATACATGGGGTTTTAAATGGACATAAGACATCTGCATGTGGCACCACGAGGACGTAACAATATTTGGTCCTCAGTTGTCGAATCTGAAATGTTTAGATGGTGAAGCAATGATGGCATCGTAACCTATCTATCATTTTGTTTTGTTTTGTTTTGTTTTATTTTTGTGATAATTTAGAGTCAGTGGCGTAGCCAGAAATTTTTCGAAGGGACCGTCCAGTGTCTGATTACTGGAGAATTTGTCAAAATTCCCTAGAAAACGCATAAAATTGCCACTGTTTGGAGTAAGGACTTTTTTCATTGAGAGCACGATACCCAAGTCCCACTAAAATTGTGAAACCGAAATGGAAGCAAAGTGTTCACTTTTGCAGCAAAAAAATAAAAAAAGAATAACAAAAAAAAAAGTATTCATTGCCCATTGAAATTCACGTGACCTTGGTTCTTTCTCCACACACCTCTTTTTTTTTTTTTTTTTTTTTTTTTTTTTTTTTTTTTTAACCAGTATATTTGTTCAAAGAAAAAAGGATTAAAAACTTAACATATGACTCTTTTTGATGAAGTTATCCTGCCTCCGCAAGATCTTCATCATGATCTTTCGCAATCTTTTTTATTGCAACAACCTCCAGCTTTCCGAGAGAGAGAGCGACATATAGGTAAGAATGAAAATCGAGATAGACTTGATTTGAATCAATCACCGTTCAAGTAAACAAGGGTCCGTCATTATTCGATGAGATTTGTGAAAGAACATGAACGGTGTAGATGACTGAAATCATTTATTTGAAGTCCTGGGGTCCGGGGAGGGGGCTTACTGAATAAAAGTGAGTTAACCCACTTTTTGGTAAAAAAAAAAAAAAAAAAAAAAAAAAAAAAAAAAAAAAAAAAAAAAAAAACTTTTTCCAGTGGTTAATTCCGCTACAATATTGCTTGAGAGTTTCGGCGCTCCAACCCCATTTGACCCCCAAAAATTTACCTTTGATCCTCGCATAATAAAACTCCAATAACGTCACAGCCACAATCAACTTGAAGCTTCTTCCATCAAACTGTGCTTGCTTTACAGACATTTTGTTCGAATGTTAGGAAGTACCATTTCAAGTTGCGTGCAACAAAGAGTCAAAGGTTCAGGAAGTATCAGTTCATTGTCTGCACTCTCCTTGCCGTATAGACGTCGTTTTGTACATAGATGGGGGTAGAGCGTGGGAAGACAAGGGTGAGGGGGGAAGGGTGGGGGAAGAAAAATTCTCAGCACGAATAAAAGTTGATGGAACGGATGCGTTTCCCCTACGAAAGAACTGGACGCATGCCAGAGGAAACCACCCATTTCGAATTCAGATTGTCTGCAAAAGGATTTAGGTAAGTTTTACTTGGCTATAAAACGAAAATCTGACTTGGCAAAGTTGGCACTATTTACACGTGAAAAAATGCTACCACTGTTAAATAGTTAAACAGAACCGAGAAAATAAAATAAAAAAAATGCGGGAGGGCTCACGTAGAGAGCCCCGTAACGGGGTCACACCTACAATTTTTATTGTAAGCGTTTACATTATGCTGAAAAGACTTTTTTACGACAACCTATAAAAGAGAAAAAAAGAAGAAAAAACACGAACTGTTTTTCACTTCTTGCTTACTCCTCGCACGCTTTTAGAGCAAGAATTATTGACAAACAGCAGACATAACAAATCTCAATTCAGATTCCAAAGTTCTAATTCTTATGAGTGATTCTGTGCCGAAAACCAACCCTCTTTTTAATGTCTTCCGCAGCGCAGCGTATCACAAGAAATTCTGAGAGGGAGATCCTGAACATCAATTTCAATTTACTCTTTTCCAAATATTTGTTTCCCTCTTATAATACTCAGAGAATACGCTTAGTAAACCCTACATAAACGATAAATTTGTTGAAACAACAAAAAAACAAAACAAAACAACAAAAGAACTTTAGCGTTATAGTCGTAGAAAAAAAAATTGAAATCCTCTGAATGAAACTTATTTTTGAGTTATCATTTGATTTTGACCGTAGGTAAGGTTTACGGATGAACAGTAACAATATATGCATGCGCACAATTATTTTTCCGATGGGGCTGTTGCACACTTTTGCTATAAGCAGTTTAACAGCCGATTCTGGTGCAAAAACCTCGAAAAATAACAATAGCGGCACTAAAAACTTCCGAAATCCACTCTTGAACTCAATAAACGCTTTTAATTACGAGGGCGTAATGACGGCCGAGGCAGGGCTGCCGTTCCGCGGGTAATTACCCGCTCTGCGGATCTTTTGAACATTTTCGGACCAGACTGCGGATCTTTTGTAAATCGGGATAGTTGCGGATTTTTATGAATTTTGCGGGTCTTTTGCGGATCTTTGGTCGATTTTTGGTCAGCACGGAAAAAAATTTCGATGAGCATCTCGTTTGCCAGTTCGTGTCAGGAAATGAGAATTTAGGACTTGGATATAAAACCTCACTGGTATTTGGGCGGTTTAAATCTCTGGTAACCCCGTAATCCGTATTCCTATTGGTCAACAGTACCGCTTATCACTAAGTCACTAACCTCGAAAAAAAAACCAAGCAAAATCGTGAAACCGTCTAGATACCCTTCGTAATTGTAAAAGTTGAATTAGTGTGGTGATCCTCTCAATTTCTTTTTCTGTGATATTACTCTTAAGTCTTAAGTGTTATAACTGTAACAGTGTAACAGTTGCAACCATACCTTGATGGAGATCTCCTGGCCATGCCCTAGTCCGACGAAGTAAAAGAGTAATCATTTTTTTTTTTTTTTTATTTATTTTTGAAGATACAAAGCAACTACAAATAATTGTATTAAGCGATTTCGATTGTAACATTAAGACAATAGAATAGTAATAACTGGAAGAAAATGAAAATATGGTGAATACTAGAAGTATTCAGTACTTGACCTAGGGGACCTACGATTAAGTTTAGTTAATAGTTTTTACTATGTTCTATTCCAGGAGGACATCCCCCCCCCCCTTCCGCCCGGAATGTACGTCCAGTCAGGCTGGCGAGGGGAGGATGCCCGCCCCGAACAAACCACAGTGATAGATTTATACAAAAAATGCAAGGAAAAAAGTATTTAGACAACCTGAAAAAAGAACAAATTATTACAAGTGTATAAAAAGAATGTAGAAAATGTAAAAATGTAGAAGAGTAAAAAGTAAGAAAGTTAATAAAAAAGAGTAATTTAGAGAAACTGTCTTTTAAATTTTAAGTTATAGGTCGCCTTTATTTCCTTGTTACATAAAGCCTACAGATGTTAAACTGGCCGCAGGAAGTGTCAGGGTCGCCCGGAAATAGATAAGTTAATAGTGCAATAAGACAGGAGCAACTGAAAAAGAATTACACAACAAATGACACTGGCGACTCACTTTGCCCTTAATCACACCGGAGATTGCCTAGCCTTCCCGTTTCCGAGTGATTAGACAATTTCCAAAAATTTTGATTAACGACAAGAGTGAGTCGAACGCTGAAAAGGAAATAAAACATATGAGAAATTAAATTTGCAGAAATATGGAAAACAGAGGAAGCTATTTTATAAAAGATCGTCGAGTTGGTCTGCCACGCGATCAAAGGGCTTAGCCCTTTGAAGACGTCTCAGACTTCCTTCATACGAATCGAGAAGATGATACGCTCTTGGATTGGGATGCGTATCTAATCTCTTAGCGTATGCCAGGGTCAGTTTGTCGATTATCTGGCTGACCGTAGGGACACCGAGGATATGGTGGATGTCGTCCGTTCGGACATAATCATCCCACCTCACTCCAGTGATACCACGGAGAACCCTATTCTGCAATTTCTGAATCTTAGAGATATGTGTTGGGGAGGCGCAACCCCAAATCTGGGCCCCGTACGACCAACACGGTAGCAGTATGGATTTGTAGAGTGTTAACTTGTTTAATAGAGACATCCCACCACCGGGGCGGAACAGCCAGTACATACTCCTATATTTAGAGAGAACTTGGCGGCGCTTTTTCTCGACATGAGTCCCGTACGTCAAATGGCGGTCTAGGATCATGCCGAGATAATTAGCCGAATTACCAGAAGGGATTTTATCTTTGCCTAGCTTGACAGAGAGTTCTTTCGTGTCAGGTTTGATATTGGCAAAAATGCAGTGCTGTGATTTATCGGAATTAAGTTTGGTTCTTGAGTTTTTACAATATTTAGTGGTTAAGTTGAGAGTTAGCTGAAGATTCTGATTGGCCTCGCTATGACTCCGCCCTATCGCAGCGTGCGCAGTATCATCAGCGAAATTAGAAAGACGTGTACCCCTCAGATAGGGGAAGTCATAGATGTAAATTATAAATAATAGAGGAGCTAAAATGCTACCTTGTTGCACTCCTGATGATATGGGGGCTGTTTTAGAAATACAGCCTTCGTATCTGACACGAAAAAATCTGTCCTTAAGATAGGATTCAAGGATTAGGTAGTAATTACCGGGCAGTAACCTGCGCAATTTAAGCGACAGGTTATCTAGCCAGACTCGGTCGAAGGCCTGAGCCACGTCGAGAAACGCTACCGAACAGACGAGTTTGTTCTCCAGGCATTTCTCGACGTGGTCAGTCAATCTATGGATCTGCTCGACGGTGGAATGTTTCCGTCGAAATCCAAACTGATAGCCGGGGATGATCTTGCGCTCGTCGACAATATGCTCGAGTCGCTTAAGAAATAATTTCTCGAACAGCTTGCCGACGACCGAAAGCAATGATATTGGCCTGTACGAGGAGGCCAGATGTAACTGTTTGCCTTTTTTAGGAAACATTACTACTTCAGCTGTTTTCCATGCACTAGGGACGTGTTTCAGCGCAATAACTGCGTTATAAATGTCCGCCAGCTTCCGGAGCGCCAGCTTCGGGAGATTACGCAGCATTTCGATAATTACAAGATCAATCCCTGGAGCCTTGCGCAACTTAAACTTGTACCGTATTGTATCTTCTACCTCCCATGTTTTTATTTTGGAAATTTCCTCGTCGGGACTCAGAGGTGTTTGAAGGGTTTCCAAATTGACGTCGAGGTCTGATACAATGTCCGGGTGGGGTTTGAATACTTCGGATAAGTGGCGCAAGAACTCGTCGGCCTTCTGTTGATTAGACCTTGTCCAAGTGCCAAGCGGAGTCTGTAAGGGCTGAGAATAAGAAGGGGGTCTCTTGAGATATTTTGTGACTTTGTAAAGCGAATAGTTAGTCTCTTTAGTCGGTGTAAGGTTACGGAGAAAAGCTTGTAGCCTTGTCTGACGTAATTTTGAAATTTCGGAAGTGACTAATCTCGAAACTCTATTAAAATTAATGCGGTCTCGGAAGTGTCGGGAATGAATCCACTTGGCCCTCAGTCTACGTCTAACCTTGACCAAGTCACGTAATTCTCGCGGTAATGAGATGCTATTAAGCGGCGCCCTGATAACTGGCGTTGCAACGCCTGCAGCGGTGATTATTATTTTTGAAATGTGCTCGGCCTCATACTCCAAGACTTCGACTGAATTAATTTCACTTCTATGCAAGTTATTATTTAAAAAATCACGAAAAACAATCCAATCGGTCCTGGAGTTAATGACCGAGTTTGAAGTTTTTAAAATGACAGATTGAAAGAGATTAATATGGATAGGAATGTGGTCGGAGCTCAATTCGATCTCCGAGCCAACATTAAGATAGTTACGGGAAATATTTTTAACGATGAAAAAATCTAAAAGGTCTGGTTGCTTATCAGCCGCCGTAGGGTAATATGTGGGAAAGCCGTCCGTAGCCACAAAAGCCCCCTCTTTTTCGAGTGAAGCTTTCAACTCTCGGCCGCGAGGATTATTTTTCCTACAGCCGAAAGAAACATGTTTACTGTTCCAATCGCCTGCGAGGATGTGTCGTTGGGGTAAAGATTGAAAGAATTCGTTGAATTCATCTACGGAAATATGTGTTTCTTTGCCGGGTGGGCAGTAGACCGCGGCGATGTAGACATCGCCGAACTTACAGGTCACTGTCACACCTACAGATTGGAAATTGTTATTAGAAACATTGAGTCGAGGATCGTGTTGGTAACGAAGTGAGTTTTTCACTAATATACCTGCACCGCCCCTACAGTTGTTCGAGGGGTGATCAGACCTGAAAAAGGTGTAGTTACGGGGCTTTCCCGCACACCGCAGTCCCTGAGCCAAATGCGTCTCAGTGATACATAAAATGTCAAGATCGTTAGAATGAACAAAGTGATCCACCTCGTCCTGTCTGCGCAGAAGCGAGTTAATATTTACACAAGAGATTTTTAAAGAATCCATTATGATCTGGAAGAGGAATTAGCTCTTTGAAGATAAAGCATGTTAGTTTCGACTGCTGACATCCTATCAGTTAGAGAAGTCAGGGCAATCATTATTTGATTGAGTGCGTTATGTATCTCGTTGGAATTATTTACAGGAGGAGGTTGGTTGTAATTTTGCGAACTGTTGGTTTGCCAAAAACCAGTGTTTTGTGGCTTAGAGGGAGTTTTGAGAACTTGCTGAGAATTTTGATTAGCAGGAGGCTGTTTATTTTGCTGTGAAACATTACGGTTAAGAGAGGGGAAAGATTTATTGGAATTAAGAGCATCTCTAAAAGATACACCTTTCTTCAGCGCAGACAAGACGGGTTTCACGGGAACCGAGCTTTGCTTTGCTTTGACAGCTATTGCTTCCTTCCTGTCTTTGGTTATCGTTTTTGCATAAATGCATCCACGATAGCTGCTGACATGGGAGAGGCCGCAATGGCAACATTTAGGGGATGGCGTAAACTTGCCCATGGGGCAATCTGAAGATTTGTGGGAGTCAGGGCAACCCCTCACACAAACTGGAGCGAAAGAGCAGTACCTTTGAGTATGTAGGTAACTCTGACAATTGGTACATTGGACCGGAGTAAGAGGATCATTATTCTGCTCCATTTTTATTTTGACCTGCATATTGCATATAGCTTTAATTTTAAAAATCTTTTCGATGTCATCGTCATGGTTGAAATGAACATGGAAAGTGTTTGTGGGAGAATATGTTATTTTGTAATTTGGATAGGGATTGAAATTTAGTTTGGGTGATTCTTTAAAGTATGTAATGAAAATTCCAGGATCTTGTATGACTTGTTGAGCGTCATTGTAAAAATATGTTACCATGGCGGTGGGATCGGTAAAATCAGTAATTTCATGTTCTAGAAGGGAGCCCGGGACGAGCTTAGGAACGACCTGTACCCGGTCTTTCCTAAGCGCGTTCCGGACATGTAGAGGTCGGAAACCTTGAGATTTCAACGATGCCAGGATTTCATCTGGAGTAATGGAGTGGTGGAGGCCGCTCACTACAACCCTGATGGGGCGAAGGTTTTTAGATTCGAAAGTGTGGAATTGGATGCCCGCCTCTTTCAACAATCGACAGATTGTTGAATGAGTCGGGTCATCCTTTGGGCTGATTCGAAATGAGTCCTGAATTAGAGAGACCGAAGTCCATAATGTTTTATCCACATTTTTAAGGGCATTGTTTAATTTTAAGAAGTCAGTATTGGTTGATGTTTGGATAGGGGGCGACCGAAACACTTTCTTTGGCTTGACAGGTTCGGGGATGTTTTCATTAGAATCTGAAGGATTCTTAGTTGGAGAAGCAATTGAATTTAAAGATTTTGCTTTTGAATTTTCCTTAAGGGTATTAGAAGAAAAGTTAAACCTAGGCTTATCTGGTTGTTGTTGAGGTTGTTGCTTCTGTTGACGTTGGCGGATTTTCCTATTGGCTCGAAGCATGATAGGGTCCGTCGGCTGTGTGGTAATGAAGACGTCCTTGTCCGAGCCCAAGGAGGTATCGAGAAAGGAGTTGTCCTGTATGTTGGGATCGTCCTCATCGTCGACGCCCTCGTCCATAATCTCCAGTTCCTGGAATCGGTTGCGGTTGCTGAATAACTGCCTAGCTCCAAGAGAGCGGACACGGGTGGATGGGTTTCCTTCGGTAGCGGGTTTTTTTCTTCTGGGTGATTCGATGTTGGTGGAAGCGGTAGTGTTTAGTTTGTCAGAAAGAATTTTAATTTGATTTGTTAGCTCAGATACCTGGTGTACTAGTTGCGAATTTTGTTCAGAAAGGTTATCGATTACTTTCTGCATGTTTTGAATGATTGTTTCACTGGGATTGCGTTGTTCACGATTGAAGATTTCGGGAGAATAGAAAGAATCTTGAGTTGAGATCTGGTTAGAGTCGTCCTCACGAGCCACGTTTCCAGCGGACTGATCAGGGAAGGTTAGAGGGGGTGAAACGTTTCTGCGGCGCTGAGACATTGATTGAACAACTGGTGGAATTTGGCGATTAAACGCGTTTGAGAATGATAAGTTTAGAGTCGAGTCTCGTAAGCTGGAACATACCTCATCTAAGCAATCCGTTTTGCGATGGAGAGCACATTTACAGATGGAACAGTGTAATTGAGAGTGTGCATTGCAAGGCCTCATTTCGAAGGCACACTTTGTTTAATATTTTACACTCGCGAAATTAAGTATATATAAAATATATACAAGTTATTTACACGAGAGAAAGCACTAAAAATTCTCCCCATAAAGGGGAGAATTTAGGGTTAGAAACGGAAATATTTACATATTTATAAGTGAAGTTGCTATTATTTCATAGTAAACACAAATTATTCACAGGTCATGAACCGAACGAAACGCTAGGTGAGGTAAATAAATCTTGATTAGCGGAGCGCGTATTCGAAGTCGACCGTTCACGACCGAGTCTGATAAGAGAGTCAGTAATCATAATAATGAGTGATAGTGAAACCGTCTACCCTCTTTAGTTGTAAAAGTTTAAGTGTGGTGATCCTCTCAATTTATTTTTCTGTGATATTACTCTTAAGTCTTAAGTGTTGTAAACATGCCTTGATGTAGAGATCTACTGGCCATGCCCTAGTCCGACGAGGTGAACGAGTAATTACAATAATGAGTGATAGTGGTGCTGATGAGGGCGGCTTCGAGAACCTCGTGTTCGAAGTCGCCGCCCATATCGAGATAACACCCGACAGTGCAAGTAAGTAAATAAATCTGATTCAGCAATATTGAAAATAACAAGCCTTGGTATGTCCTTAGCTCAGTTATACATCGCACTGATCAACTAGAAACATTAGAGTGCCACTCAAGGAACTCGAATGTATGTACCATGTACTGACAGTCAGTTGTAAATTGTGACAGACTAATTTCCATGCCTGTGACTCCTTATTACAACACTGACTGTTCTGATTATTTACAAAGGTGAGACTGTCAGATGTTCAACAGCCGCCCGTTCATGGTGTGCTGTTGCCTGAGAATCAACTGAGATTTTCGTTCTTTTGAAATAAGTGGTACTTGCGTTATGGTAAATTTATCTGAACCCTTATCAGTATGTTGGAATTTAGTGTAGACCATATTTTGATTAGAACCACATATTTACTGGGTGCACTGTTATGATTCACTTGTAACTCGATTCCTTACCAACCTTAGGCAGATTCATCCTCTAAGTTAGGCTGATCATGCTTGGGTCATCTCCTTTAATTTTTTCTTTTAACAAGTGGAGTCCTTAATTGGAGGTGCTACTAAACTTGATTTTGAAGAAAACTGGATTGTGTTTTGATTGGTGTGCCGCAGACATGTTTGCTGCAAGATTAACCTCTCAAGTCCGTCTAAATTTGTCACCGGTGAAAAAGTTGACCCTGACCCTACTCTGCTTACTCCAACTTGCCATTCTTTTGTGCGATGAAAATTATTAGATTTTCTGAACTGTGTGTTGTTTTTAGGGCAGTGTTTTCTAAAGTTCAAACATTCCTGAAGTGCTATTAGACGAGCCATCCCAATACATGCGTAGTCCAGAAAACAAATGATGGCCAGATCAATTTATAGACTTTTTTATACTTTACAGATGATGCCTCAACTAGCCTAGAACCTAAGAGCCCAACATTAACTAGCGCAACACCGACCAGCCCCGCACCGACCAGCCCCGCACCGATCAGCCCCGCACGGATCAGCCCCGCACCGATCAGCCCCGCACCGATCAGCCCCGCACCGATCAGCCCCGCACCGATCAGCCCGACCTCAACCGGCCCACCAATAGATTCAGCCCAACCAGCTGAAGATGATATTATTGCAGATCCGGATTGGATTCCCCCCTTGTCTGATGATTCTGATGCTGGTGATTCTGATCGGATTGTTGAAGAAGTTTCTAGTAAGTATTTGAGGATCAAATTATAGAGTAAGGGGAATCAATGTTTGTCTGTGCTTTATCAGAAGGCAGCAGCTTTTTATATTGAGGTAAAGGGGGAAAAAAAATCTTCAAGGCATATCTGTAGATTTGTTGCATCAGACTCTTGCACAATCGCAAACTTGTCTATTGAAATTTTGATTATTTGTAAAAAAATTTCCTGGCTGTTTATCCATCCTTTAGAAAGAAATCTTTTTAAGTACGACCTTATTCCATGTACTCAAATTTTTTTGTTTTTTCCCTCTTGTTTCTCAATGACATTTATATTAATGATTGCAGGGTCTGCTGATACAGAAAATCAGAGGGGTGTCAAAAGATTTTACTCGATATTCGAGAAAAGAGCTCAACAACCCAAAAAAATATCAAAAGTTGAACAATCAATCAGAGGTATGCGAGACCTTCCAAAGTTTTAAACTTTCTCTCTTCTCCCTTTACACATCCTGAAGGAGGTGCCTTTCTTTTTTTATTATTTTTGCATTGCCCTATTTAATAGTCTGTTTAACTTGTGGGCAGATTTATTCCTATTACTTTTGTCTGAGACTACCTCTGCCAAGCGCATTTATCCTAACTTTTTAAGAAGAAGTAATTGTAAACATGCATAGTAGAATCATCGTCTTTTAAATCCGTAAGTGATTTTTTTGAAAAACCATAGTGTTCTGAGGAGACCTCTGAGATTGTTGATGCCATAGAATTTAGATGAACGAAAGATAACGGAGTACTAGACTATTGTAACTCAGTTGTAATTACAGTAGTCTAAAGCAAATTGAAACAGCTCGCGTCCTTTTACTGTCGTCGTACTGCTTGGTTTTATCTAATTTAAAGAATCGCCTCTATGTTAGGGTTATTTGAAGTATACATTTTTTCTCTCTGCTGTTTTGAGGACATGCGTTCCACCATCATCAACTTCATAGTCAATGTGTTTACCAGCATTTCCCACTCACCTGAGACCCGAAGTGAGTATACAATCCTCCTTGTAACCACGGATGAGAAATAGGGATTTTCTTGGTCAGCTTTTTGCAATGCACTCCTAAATCTATAAACCGTATCATCTGACTGCCCTCATAACCCTATTGTCTAAAGACCCTGTCACTTTGTCCTTAAAATATCATGTTTTACAGTGTGACATAGGAGCATTTTGTATTCAAGTCAACATTTGTGACTGTATTTTTTTTAAGTTTACTCCAAGTAGGTCAAAGATTAAATTAACTTCCTTCTTGCTTTGCGATAGTCATATAATTGTTCGTTTACTTTCCTCTTCTAGCTGAATTGAGCAATGCAGACAAACAGGAGACCAAAGGTGAGCCAGAGAAAGTAGGTGTTGAGAAAAACTCTGTTGCATCGAACGGAACAGAACAGAAGGCCCAAGGTAAGCCAAAGAAAGGTGACGAGCAAAGGAGCTCTATTGCATCGAAGACGCAGCAGAGCTGTAAACCAGCAGTTGTGGTGAAGGTCCCGGCTAATTCATCTGATCCGCAGAAAAAAACTCATTTTCAGCAGGAATGGATGCTGCTACCTCAGTTTAAAGGATGGCTGAAGAAGCATCAAAAAAAAAGTTTGACAGGTAATGACCAGGCATACTGCTCAACTTGTGACAGCATCATTACTGCTCATCTCACTTTAGTAAAGAAGGATGCCATAAGTGCAAAACATGCTGTTAATACAAAAGTATTGGCCAATGCTCAGAACATTGAAGCTGTCGCTACATCATCTGCATCATTCAAAAAACAAAAACCGTCGAATTGAATTAAAAATTCTCGGCTTCATTGCTTGTAAGAATTTACCTTTGAGTGTTTTAGATACGTTGATTCCATTATTGAAGAATTTATTTCCTAATGTTCAACTGATCCAAAAAATTTCTTTGAAAAGAACGAAAGGTACTGATCTGATGAAAACTTGCCTAGCGGATGTATTTCATCAAGAATTAATTGATAAACTTAGATTTGAAGGGCAGTATCTGTCTCTAATTTATGATGAAACAACAGACCTAAGTGTTTGCAAGCAGTTGGCTTTTGTGGTTATTTTTTTTTGACGAAGAAGCAAATTGTGTGAAGACAAGATTTCTTGGAATGGTCTGCCCAGATGGTGGTACAGCTGAGGCTTTGTACCAAAGCATTACAGATTTTTTGGCAAATAATGGAATTCCCCTGTCCAATTTAGCAGCCACAGCCGCTGACACAACAAACGTGAATTTTGGAATTCACCACTCTGTCTCCGTTCTTCTTGAAAAAGCACTGCCCCATATTTTTAATCAGAAGTGCACCTGCCATTTAATACACCTTGTAGCAAGCAGAGCATCCAAAAAAATACCATCCCAAGTAGAATCTATGCTTTCAAAGGTTGCTGCTCATTTCCATTATAGCTCTGTACGAAGTGAGCAATTAAAGAAACTGCAGGAAGTGATGGAGGTAGTGGTACACAAAATACTTTCGCCCAGCCACACCAGGTGGCTTGCATTGCACTCCTCAATTGAACGTGTGCTAGAGCAGTACGATGTTCTTCGAGCATATTTTTTACAGTTTGTGACATCTCACCCAAAGGACGAAAATGGAAGTGTCATAAATTCAATTTTAAAAAATGATTTCACTCAGCCGTATTTAGAAGTAATGGGATATTCCTTAAAATTACTCACTGATTTTAATGCGTTGTTTCAGACTGAAGGTTCGCTTTTGTATGTTCTCAAATTTGAGGTTGAAGAATTGATAAAACATTTCCTCAGGTGCTTTATTGATAAAAAATATCATCACTTGTGCAATAATAATGTTTATAAATTTCATTATCTGAACCCTATGTATTTCGTAAAATTGGAAAATATTTATGTTGGAATTTCTTGCACCGAATCTCTTCAAAAATTAAAAGAAGATCCTAGAAATAAAGCGAGTGTTGAATCATTTTTGAAAGTTATTTTATCATTCTATGCTGAAATTGTGACAGAAATCAAAGAGAAATTTGATTTTGTATTCAAAGATCCCATCTATCCGTTACTTAGAGTTTTAGATCCTAATCCTGAAGTGTACAAAGAGGTCCCAACGCTTGTGCCTATTTTCTCTCGGTTCCCTTTCTTGAAAGATACCATCGATGCCCAAGCTGCGGACAATGAATGGCTTCGTTATTGTGGTCTAGATTTCAATGCCATTCGCGAGCGCACAGATGGCAACATTGAAGGATACTGGAAAGTAATCTTTAAACAGAAAGGTCCAAATGGAACGCGTATGTTTCGGAACTTGAAAAAAGTTATAAAGTTCTTATTAATATTGCCTTTTTCAAACGCCTCGGTCGAACGAATATTTAGTCGTTTAAAATTAATAAAAACAGACAATCGTACTTCTCTAGGAAATGATACAATAGTGGCTCTCTTAAAGATCAAAGATGGAATTGAGGCTCAGGGTTGTGATTGCATTACTTTTGAACCAACAGAAGAAATGTTAACAAAAAAGTTGAAAGGAAAGAAAAAGAAGAAGAGCAAAGGAAATGACCAACTGCATTCTGTTTAGTCTGTCAAAGAGTAAAAAAACATGAGCGGATGTGAACTGCGCATACTTTTATGCTCATCCAAGTCTGATTTAATAATTTTTTAGTAGATTGACAGTTGCAATGCTTTGTTCTACTTTGTTAGTAGAGTTTAATGTTTTTAAAGGAGTTCCTATTTTGACTCGGCAAATGTTAGCTGCAGTTTTTTTGCTCTCCTCTTTTCGGAAATCATTTTAATATGATTCCAAATCCAGTTTCTTTAAGTTTTTCCTTGTTTGTACGTACTTTCATTTTTTGTTTCTCTGTGTTAGTACAATTCTTAACATTGTTACGTTCATTGACCTTTGTGTTCCGTCCTTTAAGTCTGAAGCTCATTAGTACAAATTTCTTGCGTATACTTTTACGCTAAACTTATGTGTAAGTGTAACCTAATAGTTTTCTTTTTGCAGATTGACGACTGAAATGCTTTGCTCTATTATTTTATTAGAGATTAATGTTTGAAAAGGAGTTCCTACCTTGACGTGTCAAACTTTAGCTGTAGTTTTTTTCCTCTCTTTTCCAAAACCATTTTGATTTGATTCTAAATCAAATTTCTTTTAGTTTTTCCTTGGATGTATGTACTATTATTTTTCACTTCTCTCTATTAGTACAATTCATAGAATTGTTATGTTCATGGACCTTTGTGTTCTGTCTTTAAGCCTATGAGTACAAGTTGCTTGCGTATACCTTTACGCTTAACTTATGTGCAAGTGTTACCCAATAATTTTCTTTGTGCAAATTAAGAATTGCAATACGTTTTTTTAGCTTTTTGTAGAGTTTAATGTTTCAACAGGAGTCCCTATCTTGACTTTGCAAATGCTAGATGCAGTTTTTTTGCTTTCTTCTATTTGGAAATCATTTTAATATGATTCTAAAGCCAGATTCTTTAAGTTTTTCCTTGTTTGTATTTACTTTTATTTTTTATTTCCCTCTATTTGTACAGTTCTTATAATTGTTAGGTCCATGCCTCCATGGACCAATGTGTTCCGTCTGTTAAGTCTGAAGTTTATGAGTACAAATTGCTCGCGTATACTTTTACGCTAAACTTACGAGTAAGTCTGACCTAATAATATTCACTGTGCAAATTCTTGCAATTCTTTCATCTTGTTTTTTTAATGGAGTTTAATCTCTATTTACCAGTATTGAGAGTGACTAACAATGTTTTTTGCCAAGCTTCCCTTTAAACTACTTTTCCATTTTATTTTCTAAAATAGTTATTAAACTAAGTCTTCGTGCCATCAGTAATTTTTTTCTAGCAGCTCTAAGATCCTGGAAGGAAAAATGTTTGTACCCTAGATTGGAATTCCAAGAAAATAGCCTACAAAATCTCTAGTCGTCTCTTGGTGGTCTCGTTTTTTTGGATTATCTGACTTAGTCTCAGAGCATATCCAATTAGTATCAATTCTTCTACACTACAGTGGTCAAGGACCACATAAAACATAGTATTTATTGGTATTTAAAATTTAAAATAAGCTTTGCATCTTTTCTGCTGGCAGCTATTGACAATTGACATTGTGATTAATTATTTTTCTTATAAGTTTTTGTTTTTGTATCTTCTCATTTTCCTATTTTTCTTCATCTTTTTGATTTGTTTTTTAAATAAAGATGTTCTTATCACTTTGTGTTCTTAAAAATGTATTTAATTTTCAATACCTAACTCTTAACTAAAAGAAAAAGACTTGCTGTAGGAACAGCGCAATAAATTTTGCAGAGATTATGCAGGAAGTATCCACAGTCTTTGTTTGCAAAGAAAGAAACCACCCTAAGTGCTATGGATGTCCTTTGTAATTGGTTTCTTTTTTTGCCTCCAAAAAAATGGTGCCTCTGCATAAAGTCACCCAGTTGGTCGCCTTTCTTCTAAGCTGATCAATGCACTCATGAGGTTCCTAATTTAATCTCACTAAGTGCTTCAGATAAATTGATAATCAGCCATTTTCTCAATTGGAAAGAAAAAAATGATTGCAAGGTATTCTATGCCCTGTTCTTGATTAATATTCATGAGTTTTAAGTAAACTTCTATACTTATTACTTACCACCAAATCGCTCTTGCGGTAATGCTAATTATTTCCAGTGAAATTGCTTTTATTGGAAATCTTAACCGTCAAACAAATTCAACTGAGCTGGTAATTTTGAGGTAAATGGTTATGCACTGAAACTTTGATATTGTCCTGAGAGAGATTTTGGTAGGAAAACCGCATTTTTTTTTTTTTTTTTTTTTTTTTTTTTTTTTTTTTTTTTTTTTTTTGTGCTGCAATATTTATGAGGTAATTAAATTGGGTCAAATTTCATGACATTATTAAAGATATCTTTCCCGCGAAAGCTCTCCCATATTCCTACGTTTAACTAGCATTCTTATATCCTTGCTACATTGCGCGTTACTTCTTCGGAACACTCGCCATTTTCATACAAAAATTGCGAATTTGAGGGATCTTTTAGATTTTTTCGAGTTCGCGGACAAACTTCGAATCGCTCGGCAAAAATCAGTGATGCAGATCTTTTGAAAATTTTCGGACTAGCTCCGGATCTTTTTGGAAATTGCGGATATTTTTGGAACTCTCCGGATTTTTCTCGAAATTTGCGGATCTTTTTTGCAGTTTGCGGATTTTTTTAAGAGAAACTAACCACGCGGATCTTTTGAGAAAAATCGGACTAGCCGCGGATCTTTTCGGATCTTTCCAGTATTTTTGGAGGGTAATTCACGTCGAGCCGAACGGCAGTCCTGGGCCGAGGGGAGTAACAATGGGAGATTCCTATCTTAATTTCGTCACTCTTTCTATGCTGACAAGGATAATTCACAGAGACATTAGTCATCAGAGTGATGATCCACATACGATGAATGGTACCGCGACACCTAATGACACCGGTGTCAAATTAAAGTCGTCTCTTATTAGTCACTTCTTGATGGAGTTACAGTATTGTTAGATGGGAATCTCCCATTGTTACTACCCTCAGCCACCATTACGCCCGCGCAAATAAAAGCGTTTATGTAGATTATTTCCGAAGTTTTTAGTGCTATACCATCGTTACTTTTGGAGGTTTTTACACCTGAATCGACTATTAAATCGCTTATAGCAAAAGTATGCAACAGCCCCATTGGATATGTATACCTGCATGAAAAAGAAATTGACCTCCCTCTCGAGTTTCAATAAAGGTTTTTCCAAATAAAATGACCTACGGCTGATAGTCGATAGACCTCTGCAGCAACTTTGGAGGTACCTATAGGTATGAAAAAAAGAGAACGAAAATCAATTTTATCTACAGATATATCTAATGAGGGGGTTGGGTTCTTGTATGAAAGTCACTCGTTCAAATAACACGTACTCGATCATCGAGTCGATTCGATGGTTCATAATCACCCTACTGCCCGATTCGTCAGGTATTTGATATTTAAGACACACCCCTTTTGTAGGTTTTGATAAGATGGAGGGGGCACAGAAACAAGTGTTACAAGTGTAATTTATCGATTCATCCATTGCATTTTGCTCATGTCTCGATCAAATGCGACTTGATTTTTGTCCCTCCTGAAGGTGTTCTGCGGCGTTTACCGTTCGATGCAGTGGGGAACGAACACACCTCGAGGAGGAAAAGAGGGGAGGAGGGGGAGTGCCGCGGACCGCGGTGACATACCGCAGGGTGCAGAGCATACAGCCGCTGGGTTGACCGTGAGTTTGTGTTTATCAAAGACAAACACCGGCGCCTTTTGCTTTTCGCCTTAAACCGTCTGCCCTTTTTCATTCCACCCCCGGTTTCTTTCTGCACTGTTGACTCGTGTGTTTCAGAGTACAGCTATCCAGCGTTGCAAAGTCTGCGTCATCAGATTTTACGATTTTTGCGTTTATTTTTCTCTTTACTAAAATCTAGAGCTCCATGGGATTAACGTAAGGGTCAAGAGTTTGAATGGGGCTCATGCAAACTTTTTCTGTAGGGGTTTGAAGAGTTGATACTTGCATAAAAACCTGTGAAAGTGACGATGAGCACACTAAAAAAATCACGAAATTCACTCTCAGAATCGGGCTTATTGGCGGAGAGATGCAGGTATCTTGGGCGATTCCTACCTAAATTGAGACATATCTCTGTGTTTCCGTAGAGAAAGTGACATAATAGACAGGAATCTCCCATGGTACCTGCGTTGAACCGCCATTAAGATCTTGCCGTTATAGCAGTCATGTGAGTTTATTAGTTTAGACTTCTTTAGTGTGATTTTCGTGATTTCCGCTGGTCTTTACATCAGATTGGACTACTTTTTTGCTTATAGCAAAAGTTTGAAAGAGCCCCATTGTTTTATTTGAAAAGTGGGAGTGCCAAACCAACCGAATACAATGATATTTTTGTTTTCTACCTCTTACTTTAAAAGGACGAGCTGATTTAAAAAATAAAAGTAAAATAACGAATGATGCGTAAACCTAAAAAGACAAAAGTTTGGATGGAAAAAAGTCACCGAAATAAGGTGAGACCCGTCAAATGGTCAGTTTTCTACGAAAAACCACAAGTTTTGACTCCAGATGCATCGGGGACTCGAGCGTTTGCTACGACGAATTTGAGGAGGCCGGCTCGGATCGTAGTGGTTATCGTAATCAGATCGAATGCATTAAAATCAAATGGACTTGATACTGCGCAACTTGATCGCGCAGGTAACCAATCGCAACCACTTCTACACCTCTTCATACTTCAGTCGACCGAGATTCCGACCGATGCGGTCTTCGCTCATCGGCTCCGTTCCAGTGGCGTAGCGTGCAATTTGGCAACAATTTATTGTCTGCATTTAATCCCATGTGAAAGGTCGAATACGAAGGTGTTCGCCGAACACCCAACAGTTCGATCTTTTTCAAGGGTTTAAATGGACAAACAGCAACGTTGCCAAATTGCACGCTACGCCACTGCTCCGTTCGTCCGTTTTTATCGGAATGGAGAGCTCAAAACGATTGGATTTTTACGTCAGAAAGGAATGGGGCAGTTGCAAGGGTCTGAAATGTTGCGTTTCTTAATAAAGATTTTTGTAGTACTTGATAAGCTGAGAACAATAATGCCTTTGGTTTTTTCCTAAGTGTCCCGGTTTTGGAGATACAAAAGTGTAAAATTGCAAAAAAAAAAACTCGTGAGCATAGATGACGTCATTACGCGGAATTCCCATTTAAAACAATATATTTGGGCCAAAATCTCATCTCCGGAAAAATGGTACTTAATTAGAAACCAAAAGCATCTTTGTTCTCAGCTAATCAAGTACTTTCATTGCCTTTAATAAAAACGCAACATTTCAGACCCTTTGCAACTGCCCCATTCTGCAGATGATGTGAAGAAGAACTCGTGAAAATGGCGGAGAGCCTGCTATTTACAGTTTTAAAAAGGGAAGCTCATTTTAGAGAAAGACAGCGCTAACTACGGCTTACATGAAAGTAAGATGAATAAAATACAACTTGCATGTATCAAACAAACCGAAAACATGCGCACTTTCTCGAAAAAAAGCTCGTCTAAACATCGTTCTGGGACGTAGTGTCACTAAACCAATCTATACCGAAAGTCAAGGTTTGGTCCAAGGTAGATGGAGAATAGGTATAGACAACACTGATTGGTTCTCCAAAAAAGGGACTACGCCGCCTTTTTTCTTACCGCGCGATTCAAACTGAGATTTTGCACGGCAAAAGAAGTGGCGGTAAATCTAACCTAAGCTGCATCACAAAGCTTCGATCAGTAATTTCAAATTGTGATTGCCAACTGATACATGAAAACACTTTCCGCTAGATTCAAAGTTACACGTAATCACCTGTAATAGCTCCCATAACTTTAGTAAACTCAAAATCAAGATGGCGGCGGAGACGCTTTTCAGAGGTGAACGCGCCCCCTCAGCCGAGTGTTGTCCAATGTCCATACCTGTTCTCCATCCACCTTGGGTGTGGTCTTGTACATACATTAGGACGGTAAGACAGTTCAGTAAATTCTAATGCCGTCAAGTATTTAGGACTGACCCGAGATACAAACCACTGGAAAGAGCTCATCGTGTAAAATAGGCGGGTATATGATTTGAGTGAGGAAAAATTCATTGGCTTCCGAGCAAAAACTATATTCACTTCTAACGAAGTAGATAAACTCATACACGAAAAGGTCTGTGAGGAGTTCCGGATGCCAGCTTTTGAGTTGCACTGGATCTCGGCCAACTTCTTTTTCGCAAAAAAACAATATAAAAAGTGCACATTCAATTTTTCTCCTTCCTGATTTGAGTCACTGAGGGCATATCATAAGCAGTGCTACCAAATTTGGTGGGAATTTCAAAAAAATAACATCAAGTTAGATGGAAAATGCGTGTAATTATACGCAAACTGGCAGCCCTGATTAAGAAAAATACGACGATCTTCTTGTATTAATATCTACTGCGTACTTTAATAATTATGAAATGTGCACTTATAAATAGTAGGATCCACCCACACGGATCTTTGCGATTATAGCAAACCGACCCATTTAGAAACGGAACATAAATAAATTATGCAAGAAGCTTATTTAATGTGCTTTCAAGCAGTGTTCGTAAAAAAGTTGACAAAATACGGAAAGTCGAAAGGTAGGGGGTTTGGATCAAAATACGGAGAGTGTGAAGGTAGGGGGTTTGGATCAAAATACGCAGAGAGTCTGAAGGTAGGGGGTTTGGATCACATTTACGGCAGAGTTTCGAACCGGTGAAAAAAATTATTCAGGTTTCTGCTTTCCACATTTGTTAGCTAAGTCAAAGTCAGTATGTATAGCTATCCTGACGGAAATAAACTGACATAGTATATTTCTTTTCATTCACAACTTCTGAATATTCTAAAGAAAAAAAGATCGATACTTAAATAGATAATTTTTCGCAAAAAGATCCTACAAAAACAATTGGGATTTGGAACTTGGGATTTTTGCACCCCCCCCCCCCGGAGACCCCCTTTTCCTTTTTTTCTCTCTTCCTTTCCCCTTTCCTCCCCTCTTTTGGCCGAACGGGCGGGGGGAGATCGCCCCTTCGCTCCTCCCTGTATCTGCCAATGCGTACGAATGGTTAATATCCCATACTGCTTGGGTTGGTTTTAATAAAACGAGTTTGGGGGAAGCGGAAAGTAAAATCAGTCAAATGAGACACGCAATATAATACTAAACAAACTCAAAATGTAAAAATAATTTCTTGTTTGTCTTCGATTTTTTGGTCGCTCTCTAAAATACCATTTACAATGTTTTACTGAAAGTTTACGAAACATATTAAGTTAGTCTTCATCACAGTCTTCTTCGTCTGAAAAACATTCAGAGCCGACCAAGTCCTCGTCTGAAACGCAGCAACGTGGTGATGTAATGAAGCTCGCCTTTATTTCAGTGGCGTTGCGTGCGATTTGGCACCGTTTGTAGTTCGTCCCTTTAAACCAATGAAAAAGATCGAAGTGTTGGGTGTTTGGTGAACACCTTCGAATTCGACTTTTGACATAGGTTTTAATTCTTTCAGGAATGACAATTTTTTTGTACAAAATTGACAAAAAGTGCTGATGCTCTTTCCTCCCATAAGTATGACCATATTTTTAGTAAAATTCATAGTTTCGGCAAGAATTATAATTCTAGACGACTTTTTCCCCAATCCTTTTCGCTAGTTGTCAATATCTTGTTTTGACACTTTCTCTAGCAAACACGGATGATGGTGTGCCTCTCTTGCAATCAAATCTTCGCCAATGGCATCGCGTGCCATCTGGCAACAATGCAACTGCTCCATTTAAACTCATTAAATATATCGAATTTTCCTTGTACACTGTGCACCCCCTGAATTCGATTTCTTACATGAGTTTAAATGGATAGAATACATTGTTGCCAAATTGCACGCGACGCCACTGATCTTCGCTCATTTCAGTCAAAAAAGCTAAGTCATTCGGCAAATGTTTAGTCACGGAGAAATTAGGTGAATGGTGTTTTATGAATGCGAATAATGGATACTTGGCAATACTGTTTGAATGGTCGGGAACCTTACCCTGAAATTATTTGAATAATTGATTCCTCTCGACCGATACACCCCCTCCCAACCACCCCCCCACTCATATTCCTCTCCGACGATTTTCCGCGGTCTGTATGTCTCCAGAATCGCTTATCTCCACGAACACGAACCCGAGGACCAGCGGACAAAACCCCCCTCCCCATTCCCCGTGGGGAACGGGTTCTACTCACCACTTGCGCGGCTCATTATTATCCGGTGCAGTTGAATAGCTGAATACACACACACACACACACTGAACAACACTTTTAGACTTGGACTCATTTTTAATGCCTTCCCTGTCGTGCACGAAAAACATTTAAATTAATAAACTAGACAATAATTGATCATGTGGAATTGGCCTTACAAAGAGGAAATCTATTCTGCAGTAGCTCGAACCCGTGAATCAACGACCACGCAGTGACCGAGCTTCCGCTTTGCGTAACATTAATGGCATTTTTCGATTCACCGATAGTTCCGCTGGTTGACCAAATATTCAATTTAGTTTTTCAGCTAATTAAAATTTCGAGAAAATTGTTACATCGATGTTCCTAGAATCCATTCAAACGCCATCAAAATGAAAATGATTTCACACGTTTGTGGAATCAAATGCTGAGGTGTCTTTATATACACGATACATGTATTTTCCGGCTAGTTCAAATGTCGAGAAAATTGTTACATCGATGTTCCTAGAATCCATTCAAACGCCATCAAAATGAAAATGATTTCACACGTTGCGGAATCAAATGCTGACGTGTCTTTATATACACGATACATGTATTTTCCGGCTAGTTCAAATTTCGAGAAAATTGTTACATCGATGTTCCTAGAATCCATTCAAACGCCATCAAAATGAAAATGAGTTCGTGTGTTTTCGGGATCAATGATGACGTGTCTCTTTATATACACGACCATCGTGAGAGACGATACAAACTACACATTTTAAGGATAAGTGACCAAAACTTTAATACTTCCGCGGAATCAACTGAGACAAATTCTCAGATTCTATCCGTGAAAGTTTATTTGAAAATTGAGCAATAAGCAATGAGCTAGCTTGTTTTGTTTTTGTTGTTGTTGATGCTGCTGCAAAAATAGATCCAGCAAACTTTGTATAAGTCACAATCTGAAAATGATACCACATCGATACTTACTCAATCGCAGCAATATTCACTTGAAAGTAACTTTTTGGAAGTAAGGAGAAAAATTACTTTTACGGAACCAATATAACAATGTCGGTCCCTGCAGGCTGATTCTCCCTGCCGAAGTCGTACGACACGACACGAGATAGACGAGATAGAAGTCATTCGTTTTGTCGTTCTCGTCTCGTGCGATTCTGCCGCTATCTCGTACGAGATACGGATGAGACGACACGACATAAAGTCGTGACTTCCCAAATGCTTGAGATAGCACGAGATAGCTCATTTCTTGATGTTTTTTTTTTAATTTTGAGAAGCAACATTTGCGCACATCTTCGATTTATTTGGATTCTTGAGATTAAAACTTTAGGACTTTTTTGACCACATTTAGAGGAGTACTTAGGCTTGTTTTCAATACTATTTTGGCATATTTAGAAGACTTTTTGGTCCCATTTTAAGGACTTTCTAGCACTATTTCGAGGGCTTTTTTGGCATCTTTTGATTCACTTTCCCCCCGATTTTAAGGACGGTAGAGGCTTATTTTGAGGAGTATTTATGCTTGTTTTCAGTACTATTTGGGCATATTTTAAAGACTTTTTGGCCCTCTTTTGAGGACTTTTTTGCACTATTTTACGGGCTTTTTTGGTATCATTTGATACATTTTCCCCCAATTTTAAGGACTATAGAGGCTTACTTTGAGGAGTATTTATGCTTCTTTTCAGAACTGTTTTGGCATATTTTAAAGACTTTTTGGCCCTCTTTTAAGGGCTTTTTTGCACCATTTGATACACTATTTCCCCGATTTTAAGGACTTTAATGGCTTATTTTGAGTAGTAATTAGGCACATTTTTTTTTTTTTTTTTTTTTTTTTTTTTAGTATATTTTAAGGACTTTTGGGCCATATTTATGGAACTCTTTGGGCTTGTTTGGAGTATTATTTTTAGGCATCAATTGTGGACGTTTGGGTCTTACTATTAGGACTTTGAGGAGTATATACAGAGATGTTTTCAGTACTACACAGAAATGTTTCTCAGAATTTTTGGCCCCATTTTGAGGACTATTTTGAACAATTTTGAGGAGTATTTTTAGAACCATTTCCCCCTTTTTAAGTATGCCAATGCCCGCAGAGATCTCTAAATTGAGCGACAAGCTAAGATGAGCAAAGATGCTTAAAAATATATGATATTAGTACAAGAAAGTCCTGAGATTGAGAATTGGGCCAATATGTCCTAAAAAGGAGGCCAAATAGTCCTGAAAATATGCTTGAAGAGCTTTCAAAAAACCAATTTCATTCAAAGTTCATTCACCTTTAGAACTTCAAACAATTATTCTTGACAAATGTTCCATCGCAGAATGTAGAAATGGACATTGGACAGCTACAAAAGTTCAGATTTTTATTTTGATCTATTCCATATTCCCTACAGTGTTTCAATCATACCACCATAGACATTTGCAGTCATTGAGGCTTCATTTGAGCTTTCAAAATGCAACCCTGATACATTTCCAAAGATTGTGACATAACCTTTTCATTGTTTGATACTACTAAATAAAAATAGATAAATTGTTAAAGGAATTTTATCCTCATAAGATCTCTTGGTGCTTATGTAATGGGTATTTTTATGGATTTGGATAAGAATGATTCAATCCTTGCAATTTTGTCATGGTGATAGTTGTGTTACAGATGGGGCAAGCTAGAAAGGTGGTTACTCTTTAAAGAATAAGATAACCTAAACAATATACTTCCAATTTTAACATGGATCAGAATAAAACTTTTGACTTGTCAAGCATGTGACCGCATGTGACCTCGCACTGTACGCTTAATGATTTAAACTGAATGGGATTAGCTACTGTAGAGCTACTTAAAATTTAAAAAAAAAAAAAAAAAAAAAAAAAAAAAAAAAAAAAAAAAAAAAAAAAAGCATATTTACTTTCCCATACTTTTTGTGACAGTTGTGGGCATGAATTATTTTGACCAAGATTAATTCTTTGCCTCAACCTCAGAAATTATATGCTAGAACTACTGTTTGCTAACACCGAGCTGAGCGACATTTTGCGTTATTCAATTAACAGTGAGCTCATTCACAGTGCAGCTGCCATACGTCACAATCAGTGTCGAGTACTAAAGAACTTGCCTCCTTAAAGGCTACAGACAGCAATATTTGAGGAAGTCAGTAGGTCTTCTTGCTTAATCTATTTGTAACAAATCTCCTTTTGAAAGCTCAATATGTGTGCACATTGTTAGTAAATCTTTCCTTTTATTTTACCGCATAGATCTAAGGAAACACTGGAGAAAGCTTAAACTTGTCTCGAAACTCCTCCATTAACTGTTCTGATTATGTGAGTAAAATTGGTACAGAAGGGCAACAAACATCAGAAACTAAGAGAAAATAAAATGTAACCACAAAATCTGTACCTACCTAAAGTACCACCTACCTATGGTTAAAGTTTGTCTACGTTGACTGGTTGTTGAGTTCCATCGATGAATGTACTTTGAACTGACTTTAGCAAATTATAATTTTGAATTTAAAATGACCATTTGCAGAAAATCTGTTATCAAAGTCGAGCTCCGGTCAGTTTGGAAATGAAGAAGCAAACAAAGAGATGACTCAATAATGGCTCTGAAATTTGCGCGCACAGAACGGAAGACTTTAATTTCATTGATAAATTAAGAGTGCCTCATTAGAAGAGCAAGTTTTTAGTTTAAATGAGAGACTGTAGAACCCTTGCAAAGAAAATAAGAAATAAAGGAAACAGCACAAGGCTTGAAACTGCAGTCATCACTATGTAAAAGGTGCAAGAAATCACATAAAACCAGCATAGAATGACTGTAGTATTGGGTGGATAATCCGTAGAACTCTGAACAGGCTGAAATAATTCACTGACACGCTCTGTTATGAAAAGAGAGTATATAGAAACGAGATTGCTCTCTTCTTTAAGGAATAATCAATGACCATGAGAGGAAACGAAACGAAGATCATAATTCTTTAATCACTGAGTGAGAAGTTCAAGCTGAGACAGAGGAGCCACTAGGTAGCAAAACTGGATATTGATGAAGGAAAATAACAAAGTACCGCATTATTTGTTGAAACCATAAATAAAACCGGAGTAAATTCAGACTTGAGTAAACATAGATCGATTATACACTCTTTAATATCCACTTAAATGATACGCGCAACTCGTTTGCAAATCCAATGTTTTGATCTGCAAGCCGACAATGTAACTCCGGGAAGCCAGTACACTAAATACAGTATTCTTAATTCTTGGTCACTTAAAAAGTAAGAAAATTTTATCCACAAGTTTTTCTGCAAATGCCGCAACCCATCAACAACTTTATCGGCACTTTAATCCGCAATTCTTCATTAAAAACGCGTCAAAAGTATGAGCACAATCACCACCTCAACACAACAGCACCTAAAGAAAACAAAAACAAAACAATATTCTTCTTCCTACGCTCCAAACATCCGGCGCGGCATTTCTTTTTCTTCGCTTACCGTCCGAGCCCGAGCGCTGTGGTTGGCTAATTATAATTAGATGATTATTTAAACACCACGGCAACGTCGCACTGACTTCAACTATCTCGTCTCATTTCGAAGTCATCTCGTCTCATTTCGAAGTCGTGTCGTTTCGACTATCTCGTCTCGTCTCGTACGACTCGAGTCGTACGACTTTGCAGAATCGCATGACTCGTACGACAAAGAGACGACACGACACGACTCGGAGTCATCTCGTCTCGTCTCGTGAAACAGGGAGAATCAGCCTGCAGGAGCTAATTGAGACTGACTAAACAGTATCCATCGCGATTTTATATAATAGTCGGCAGGGCTTCAATTTTATATTTGTTTGAGTGGAATTGATTCTGTACATTGAAATATGTTCGTTTTTAAACACTTCGGCGCTAAGATTTTACATACAATGGGGTTCTTGCAAAATTTTGCAATAAGCAAATAAATACTCCAATCTTATGTAAAGACCAGCAAAAATCACAAAAATCACACTAAGAAAGTCTAAAATTCAGTAATAAACTACCATCGGCTAGATGGCAATGGCGGTTCGACGCAGGTATCATAGGAGATTCCTGTCTATTATGTCACTTTCTCTACGAAAACACAGAGATATGTCTCAATTTAGATATAGGAATCGCCCAAGATACCTGCGTCTCTCCGCCATTAAACCCGATTCTGAGAGTGAATTTCGTGATATTTTAGTGTACTCATCGTCATTTTTACAGGTTTTTATGCAAGAATCAACACTTCAATCCCCTATAGCAAAAGTTTGCAAGAGCTCCATTCAATTTACGTCCAGATCTGAGCGTTCGGTAATGCACACGGCAAGTCAGACAATAGAATATTCGGTCACGTCAAATAGAAGGTAAGTACACTAGAGTGGCGCGCAATCTGGCAAAGTCATCGTCGGCTGCACTTTGACCATTTATATTTAAACCCGTGAAAAACATAGAACAATTGGACGCGCACTTGACTGTGCACACTTGAATTTCAAATTTTACAAGGTAAACAATGGACGAGAGGCAGTGATATATTGCACGCTACGCCACTGCTCCAATTAAAGCACGACAAAAGTCTGTCTTCATTAGTATTGACCTATTTACTCACCCAATGGCCAGTTACTTTGCGTTTAAATTGGAAATACAGTTTACAAGGGAACTGAAAAAAAATGACACTTTCATAATATAATCGGCTACTTACGAAACGAGCTCAAACTCCAAATCCATACAACCGTCATTTGTTAAAGAGACATGTTCATACGTAGCTCTAAGTGATTATAAGTGCACCCATTTTCATACCTTCTGAAAAAGTGCTGATGCAGCCACGATTTCATATCTTCAGCTTCAGACAGTCATATGAACATATAATTGTATGTAGAGAAATCTATTTGAACCATTAACCCTTTCAAACCTGAAAATACTATTTGTTCAGGGACGGATTTTTGGCCGTCATAGCTGATCTGTGCACAATTTTCTCATAAAAAACTATAGGCATATCGTTTTTTCATTTTCTTCATTAGATTCTATATTATTCAGGTGTACATTGATATGTGCAACAGGTCTGAAAGGGTTAAGGGTGGCTCCTACAGGGCTGCCGTTTTGCGGATGTTTAATTGTTTAATGGCATATTCTACCACCCATTGCTGCCTCCATCGGTTGAAGCAAAGAATACATACATCGGTAGAAAAGAACAACAATAGCTTATAGAAATACTAGATGGGCCTGCGAGTTATTAAAATAAATCAATGCTAGCCCGTTCTTCAAGGGAAGCTAACTATTCCTACACCGCAGTGTTAATTTTGCCTACCCATCTAATTGAAGGCACTTGACGAAACGTTATTTTGCACACAAAAACGCTAACAATTCGGGATAGCTTTTATGGTGGATAACATATTGGGATACTATGCGGCAGGTCGAGTTATACGACCACGAGTCTACTCGAGTGTGGTATTGAAAGGGTTAAATATATTAAAATTACCATTTGTTTCTCAATACAACTCTCAGGAAAGCAATGGTGCTGTTGCACACTTTTGCTATAGGTGATTTATAGTCGATACTAGTGTAAAAACCTATAAAAATAACGATGGCAGCACTAAAAACTTACGGATTCCACTCCTAAACTCAATAAAGGCTTTTATTCGCGCGAGCGTAGTGGCGGCGTAGGACAGTAACAGTGAAATATTCCTATCTAATAATACTGTAACCCCAACAAAAAGTGACAAATAAGAGACGACTTTCCTTTGACACTGGTGTCACTAGGTGCCACCATACCATTCATCGGACGTGGATTACTACTCTGGTGTCTGATTATTCTGTGAAATCTTCTTTGTCAACATACAGAAATAGTGACGAAATGAAGATAGGAATCTCCCATTATTACTACCCTACGCCACCATGCATTCCGCTCAAGATAATAAAAGCGTTTATCGGGTTTAGGAGAGGATTTCGGAAGTTTTTAGTGCTGCCATCGTTATTTTTGCGGAGATTTTTACAACAGAATCGGCTAGTAAATTTCTCATATACAGCAACAGAGTGCACAACAGCCCAGGGCTGCCGTTTTGCGTATAATCAATGCTATTTTTTCTATTCACCGATGATTCCACCGGTTGAGAAAAGATTACACAGTTCAGTTCAGTGTATGACTGTAATGCACGAAAATACTCCCATCTATAATCTTTTCTCAACCGGTGGAGTCGTCGATGACTTGAAAAAACTTGCGGATATTTTAATTAATCAACGGAGTTTCCACCGATTAAGGAAACATTACAGATCAGAGTATTTTCGTGCATTACAGTCATACACTGAACTGAACTGTGTAATCTTTTCTCAGCCGGTGGAATCATCGATGAATAGAAAAATAGCATTGATTATACGCAAAAAAACGGCAGCCCTGCAACAGCCCCATTGAGGACATTTCCGGAAGAAGGGCCATCAAACAATGGGTGTGCTCTTCCTGAGAAAATTGTGAATTTTTCGCAAATAGAAGTTTTAGCTGAATTGCACATCATTTCTTTTGGAAATGTTTTCAATTGAGCCCGTTTCCGGGAAAAGAACCCAACAAACAAAACTGTCGGTGATCTTCAAACCAAAAGTCTCCATTCAATCTCCATTATGATTCCTCAGAAAGAGCACACCCATTATTTAATGAACATTTTCCCCGAAAATTGCCTCCCTTCCTTGTAGAACGCTGCCTGCGTCAGTAAATAAACCATCTTCCTTTCGAGGAAAATCAAAACTTCAGTCGGTCATGCCGTATATTTTGGTATCATATTTAAATGAGATATTTCAGCTTTTGGTGGATGTGAGTGATGAGAAAGATGTTAACCGCTTTCAGTTGTGACCGAGACGCTTACAAAGTAATGCAGCGCTGGCCTAAACACGTTCAACACATTAGTGAGAAAACCCAGTTCAAAGTTTCGCGAATGTTTCTGAAATGTTTGCAAGCGAAGCCGAAGGCGGGGAACATATGTGACGTTTTTAAACCGACATTCGTCACCATGTTTACTCTGTGCAAGTTTCCTTTCGACCATAGCGGATCCCTAAAGGTTGTATATAGTTTGGGAAATAGCGGTTTGCTCTTACACTCTTACGCCGTTACGCTCGAAAACGGAAGCAAGAAGAACCTTCGTTTATGAACGACAATTTGAGTTCAAGGAACTGAAAGTAATTCGAGTTTATGAAAAATTTCCAACTCTTTCTCCTAGTTGGCATCTCTGTTTACATACAATTTTTAATAACTTTTTACTCCCGAATAAATTGTCTTCTGGTGTTACTGAATACTTGAAAAGCAGCACTTATACCTATAGTAATTGATTATGCTCCCAGGAAAAAGTTCTTCTTAAAATGGCCTTAATTCTAATAAAAAGTTCCGAAAAGCCGAAGCAAAAAAAAATAAGTGGTTTATTCTATAGTAGGCTGAAAATAGATTGTTTTTTGCTAACTTTCATCAAAATTGATTGAGCCAAACTTGAATTATTCCATTTTTATTCATTTTTATCCATTTTACCATTGATTTTAATGAAAATCATTTTCTCCCCATAACTACCCTAAAAGTCAAAATTTCAAAAAAACAAAAAAAGTGCCTCTGGGGAATCTAAAACGCAACAACTGTGCAAAATCTGGATGCATAAGGATCAATGGTTCAATAGTTATGCCTAGGTACGGAGTGACGGACAACCGGACTGACGGACAGACGCCACAGAATTTGTTTACCTAAATCTCTCTAAGTCAGAGAGGGTTAAGAACTATGAAAATATGATGGAAGGATGTTCTTATGGATGGTATTAGACATGATGAGAGGCCATTACTTTGGCTAAATCATGATTGACTTTGTTGTGAGAGGCCAACTATCGTAACAAAATACCTTGAAAATCTCTGCGCCATCAGAAGAAATTGACTTGCTAACACAATTTTCAGAAAGAAATGGATCGCTGACTCATATTTCAGCATAAAAGACGCTAACTTACTTTTAACCAAATTGTGAGGCGCAAACTCAATTTACTACAAAAGTCTAAGTGCGAAACTTTTAGGCATGACTGATCAACCTCTAAACACCTAATCAGTCTCTAATTCTGATCATTAGCGTTAAAAATATTTAAATATTAAAAGTGAACACTGAACAGTCATCAGTTCAACCAAAGATAAATAAGAATTCTGAGCATTGAGATAGTGAAAGTCTTGCTGCTTGGACTCTCCGTTTTGCGTTTGACCAAACGCTATAATGAATTATAATAATTACATTTACATGAAAAAAAAAAACAATCACTCAGAACGGCAAATGATTGGTTCACTTGATCACCTAGAATAAATACCGGGACAATTTGAAATCATCACTAATCAGAGAGTGAGGTTAGTAAAAATTTTTGAAGTAGAATAACTTGAAGAAAACGTGAATCAATGAACATCTAATTACTTCCAACACACTCGAAATTCAGTCGTGATTGGGAAAACATTAACTTTTCAAATGAAATTGGCATTAAAAAAAAACAGGAAACAACCTAAATATCACGACATCAAAAAAGCTCATTTTGCCATTTGACCACAAGGGGGCGTAGTATACTCTATTGAGTAGCAGACCGATTTCAATAGGCGCACGTAGTACCTACGGTGCGCCTAACAAACCCGCCAAAACCCCGGCCCGGCCGGCGCGGCGCGCCGCGCCGCAGCCTTTGCAAGTTGCTGTTCGGCTTTGTTGATGGAAATTTTAGTATTTGTAATTGGAATTCAAGATTTCTAAACCAAATTGAAGCCACTCGATCAGATGGGGGGCGGGGGGCTTAAATGAACTCAAGGACGCCCCCCCCCCCAAGCCACGAAAGCATCGATGCTAGGATTCTTTTTTTAATAGAAAAATAAGGACTATAATTAATAGGTAAGGTCGAACAAGCAAGATGGGTGCAATGTCAAACAGCCAAACGGCTTAAAAAGGAATTCCCAAGATTAAGTCGACAAACTTCCAGGGTTGATTCTTCAGCTCAAACTTGGACTTTTTTCCTATAAACAAGGGTCCGAAAATATCTCCCTTTTGAACTTGTGCCCTCCAAAGTTTTTGAAAATTAATGGTTTGTTGGAATAGCATTCACAATTATGAGCTAAATGTCATGAAAAGTTTACAGGGATATTTTTACGTGTAAGATTAATCGATGACCTACACATTTTTTTTTTTTTAAAAAAAATTGTCCGAAACGAAAAATGTTTGACGTCAAGTCAATTTAAGGAACGATTATTTGACCTAAAAAATACAATCAGACTCAATTTCTGAATTTTTCAGGGCCATCAATTAATTTTACGCGTAAACATATACCCCTGTGAACAAATGTCCATGACACTTGATTCATGATTGTGAAAAATATTTAAAAAAAAAAAAAAAAAAAAAAAAACATTTTTCAAAACTTAGGTCGAAAGGTCTGGTTCAAAAGGGAGACGTTTTTCAGACCCTTTCTTGTGGGGAAAAAAAATTATGATTCTGAGCAAAAGTATAGACCCTGGAAGTCTGTCGGTTTAAACCTTGGACACCCTGTATTTCAGTGCAGATACTGGGGGATGCTTAAACTTATATCTTAGGCCATGCGGAGTGAACTCACCTTTTCTCTTTACGCTGTTGTTTCTTCTTCCGGAAAACTCGTTTAACCCGCAAGAGCAAAAAAGCTGCCCGATCAATAGTCAGTCCTTGAGGCGAAGTATGATCCTTCTTGGGCTCCTTCTCTTTATCCTTGTCTTTGTCGTCACCCATCGCGAGCCCTCCTTTTTTCAAAATTTCACTCTCGATGAAAAACGCAACCTGTAAACAAAATTAACGGAAATAGATGAGTGGAGTGAAAGACAGAAGAGGGTCTCTGAATGAAAGGTAGGTTCGAATTTGCATGCCACGTGGGGGAATAAAATAAAAAATAAAAAACTGCGAATCTTTTCCTCAAACATTACGTGTACTTTGGAGAAATTTAGACTGAGCGTTGGAGAAAACGCTAAAGTATCATGTAACGGGCCGCGGCCCGCGGGTCAGCAGTGTATATTATCGTATAGCTAAGGTGGAGTTTGGCTACGGTTTGGTTAAGAGCGTGATAAGACCGAACTCTAATTCAACTCTACATTTACACTCTATTCCCAATTATTAGATTAACAAATGAATTTTTCAAAAAAAATCCTAAATTCTCCCGTTTATTTATAATTTGATACCACACTTACTTCCGAATCCCTTGAATATGAATAATCACCCCTCTTTACAGCTAAATGAAAACTATCTCTTCCCGACAAAAATTATGATTTGGACGTTCATTGTTTTTTCTTCGCTGATCACTTTTTTGATGTCAAAAGAAGTCATTTCAGATCAATTCAAGACATTTCAAAATTTCCTTCGAATGTCCTCCGAACGTTCCTGAGGACGTTGAACGTCTATTTTTTTTGCCGGGTTAAATTCCGAACCCTGCAACTATGCGACCTAACCTAACCTCCCGCTCAAGACTTTCCTAAATCCTCCCAAAAATAAAGTTTCGAATGCCATCCCCCACCCGCCCACCCCCGTAATAATAATTTCCCCCCAAAATAACGATATTTTCCGCCAATTATTGTAAGTGCAATATAAGACGTAAACTTTGGGGGAAAAGAGCCCAATACGGTCGAACCTTTCTTTCCGTGCATGGATTGAAATTCAGTTTACGATACGATGAGCACTGGAAAATTGGCACTATTACCGTAAGGATTGAGTGAAACGCAACATTTGGCTGGGAGAAATGGAACCTCGCAGGAGTGACTCGATCCTATAGTGACTGATTAATTGTTTATTAATTTCGGGATGTGTTATTTCTAGACGAATCCCTTATTGTTTCAATCAGTCACGCAGCCCATACTACTAAACCAACCCAAATTTACTAAACCCCATATTTTTAAACTCAAATCACAGATTTTGGATTCAGAGTAAAATGTAAGTGGAACTTGAAAAAGTAAAGAATTGCACCGGTGTCATTTTGAATAATTTTTAAATTTTCTTGCAACGTAATATTCACGGAAAAGTAAGAATATTTACGAGTCTTCAATAATTTTTTTTGTTTTTTGTTTTTTTTTTTGTTTTTGTTTTTTTTTACGATTTGTTGAGTCGTTTTCAAATGGAAGTTATGATGATCATAAAAATTAATTTGATGTATTTTAAATAATATCACTAGGATGTAAAGCAATGGCGGCTCGTGAAATTTGAGACTATAAAAAAATATCGATTTTTTTAGGGATACAGTGAATAACCTGAAGATCGATTATTCTACTTGGGTTTAAAGGAAAAGAATTCGTTGCTGCCACACTGCACGCACCGCCACTGATAAAAAGCCTTGAAACTCACAACTGGAAATAAAATTATAATAGTTTTTAAGGAATATTTTGACTCGATTAATTGTAGTCCGCTGCAATGGCAACAGTTTGTAAAGAAAGAGTAATGCAAATTTATTAGAAATCAGAGTTAGCATGTGCATTAATATATTCAAGAACCAATTTTATAACCCTCGAGGGCGCAACTTCGTAATACTTAAACTTTTATTATTCGCACAGATTCTCTCTTTCCCTTCTTAGCCTCTTCTCCCGTCCCTTCATTTATTTAGGTTTTAGGGACATTCTTCCATCACGCAAAGTGAATTAATTAAAGAAAAATTAGTTAGCTCATAAAATGTTTAGGGCGATGATTTCGAGAAAGAAAGAAAAGCACCTTAATCAAGTCATCAAACCGCCCTATGCCCGTGACCCAGAACGGAAAGTTTGAGAATAATAAGCTGGTCCCAAGAAAAGGGTAAGCAGAAACGCTGAAATATATAAATGGATGAAGGGCAAAACAAACAGGAAATAGATGTAACCTGATTATTCCTCGAAGAGACAAGGTCATCAATATATTTTCTATTCGCAAGGAGCATTGAGAAATTGAGAATACGTGCCATATCAGCAACTGCAAAAATAACCCTGCAGCCGAAGGTTGGTTTGAGACCGCATTCGGGGGAAAATGAGATATTATTTTATTTTTCCAATCACACATAAACACCATTGAACTAAGCTTTCTAGCTAAGCGAGCTAAAAATAAATAATACAATTTTCGTTTTGTAGGAGATAGAGGGGCAATGAATCGCATTGATTAGCAAAACATTGCAGACTCAAAATGCTACATCATCCAAAAACCTTGCAAAATGTGAGTCTTTTATTAGTTAGCGATGGGAGGCAAAACACTAGAAGAGGTTACAAAGAATATCAGAGAATGATCAGCCGATAGAACCAGAACGTGGCATCTAGTTTGTTTAAAGAATTTTCCTTATACGTTGAAAAAAAAGGGGGAAGAGTTTGCGAAAAAGTCGAGAGTGAGGAAAAACGGAAAAGTCTGTTTTTTTCTGTACGCATCACAGGAATAAGGATAAAGTTTCGGAAATCGGTGGATAATATCGCACATCCTCACGCCACCATCGCCACGCCGGCAAACCAATTTGCGACCCCCGAAGCAATACGGGTGAATCGTGATATTCATGAGAGTTCGGCACAAAAATGTGTCAAGAATGTTTGTAATCTATGGAGCCAAGTCAAGCCGCACCATGCTGTGCTGAGTAGGCAAAAACTTTGAGTGCCTCAATGCGTTGTGGGTTGCGTGACATTTATAAAAATGTAATGTTAAACCGAGTGTGAGGACTGAGGAGTATAAAAGTATGATCTAAATTGCCTCGACCGAATGAAATCGTGAGGGGGGTGGGTTACAGGGTAGACAGGAACAGGGGGTTGACACGCAGCATAATTTAAACCGTTTCCTTGCGGGAGGGGGGCAGACTAAAACGCTGTGCATCTAAACTTCTGTCAGCGGCATTTCCCGAGATTAAACATCAGTTTTTATGACAATGACAACGCGTGAGTGTGAGTGAGAATGTGAGAGGGACGGCGAGCGACAAAAACACCGGATATTATTATTACATTTTCGGGGTCGTCTAATTGGTCTTCCGGCTTTTAACAGCCCCGGCCTCCGGCTCCCTCCTCCGACCCTCCGTGTCATCGCTATATCACATGAGAGAGTTGCGAGTCTCGTCCTCTGCTCACGAGAAACGCATCAATTTTTCACGCTTTTACCCTACTTTAATGACAGTTTTTCAGGGAATCCTTTCGTGTTCATATCAGAAACATCAACGAAGAAGTCTGGAAACTAGCGCCGAGAACTGATGCCGTTTATCACGATGGACGGGATGATGAAGGAAGGGGATACGAACCAATTAACGTTGCGGTTTATAGATGTAACAGGAGAAAAAAAAACCATTTCAAAAGAGTGCAAATTACTTTTAGTTTTCTATAAAGTACACGAAAAGTACATAGTATTAAAAGTCAAACTGTCGACAGTACAAGAAAGTTTCGGCCAATGGGGCTATTGCACACTTTTGCTATAAGCGATTGAATAGTCGATTATGGCGTAAAAACCTCAAAAAATAACAATGGCGGCACTAAAAACCAGGGAGTCGAACCGGCCGGAAAAAGGGTTCAGGTTCGGTTCGGGTTCAGGCAGTTTTCAGAATTTCGGTTCGCGGTTCGGTTCGGGTTCGCGCTGAATTGTGGTTCAGGTTCGGTTCGGTTCGGCAAAAATTTAGGTTTTTGAACCGGTTCAAAGGCGGTTCGGCCAAATGTTAGGTTCATGAACCGTTTCAGAGGAATGAACTGACAAATTTTCTGTTTCGTCTTCAAATTTATTAATCACGACGAATTTCTACTCATCACCTTTTTTAGCTAAGTCAGTGTAGCCATTCTGATGAAAACAAATTGGCTAGCTCGTTATATTTTCAGCGTGACTTCCTCTTAAATTCGCTCCGCACAGTTTGCATTTCCTTAAATAGCTTGATATTAAATATTAAAAAAAAATAAAAAAAAAATAAATAGGATGGGCCATTTTTGAATTTTGTTACTAAAATGCTTGAATTTCGGATCTCCCGTACTTATTCTTTCTCGGAAAAATTATACATACAACAATACAACATTATACATGCTACTTTTTCGTTGCGTTGGAAACAGCTGCCGTCCATTCTAAATTATTAAAGAACGGTTCTTTGAAAGATTCTTTTTCCGCAACCAAATCCTACAAAGACAATTTAGGACTCAGGATTCTTTCGTTGCTTCTCAGCCATTTGAACTGTCCAACTTTTGAACCGTCTGTGAACCGGTTTTTTTGACGGTTCACACTGTCTGAATTTTCGGTTCAGGTTCGGTTTGGGTTCAAGCCATTTTTAAAATTAAGGTTCACGGTTCGGTTCGGTTCAACATTTTTCAGCGGTTCGGTTCGGTTTTCGGTTCACGGTTCGGTTCGGTTCGACTCCCTGCTAAAAACTTCCAAAATCCACTCCTAAACTCAATAAACGCAGTTATTTGCGCGAGCGTAATGGTGGCCGAAGGCACTAACAATGGGAGATTCCTATCTTAATTTCGTCACTCTTTCTATGCTGACAAGGATGATTCACAGAGTAATTAGTCATCAGAGTGATGATCCACATCCGATGAATGGTACCGCAACACCAAGTGACACCGGTGTCAAATGAAAGTAGTCTCTTATTGGTCACTTCTTGAAGGAGTTTCAGAATTGTTAGATGGGAATCTCGCATTGTTAGTGCTTTCGACCACCATTACGCTCCCGCAAATAACTGCGTTTATTGAGTTTAGGAGTGGATTTTGGAAGTTTTTAGTGCCGCCATCGTTATTTTTTGAGGTTTTTACGCCATAATCGACTATTGAATTGGTTATTGCAAAAGTGTGCAATAGCCCCATTCATCAGCTACTTGTGATAGAAAGTACAACAGAGATCATGGGTTCCAAAGTAAACATGGACCGACCTGGCGTTAAGTCCTTCAATTTCCAAAGAATAAGGACGAAGTATTGACACTGACTATCGGTGGGGGGAGGGGGGTCGTGGGTACCCTTGTTTCGGGCTGCAAAATAAGGGTGGACAAGCCGCCCCCCCCAAATAAAAGGTCATCAAATTTTTTAAAAAAAAAAAAACAAAAACAAAAACAAAAAAAAATCTATTGAGGGCGACAAAATTAGGATGTGGACAAGCCATAAAAGATGCACAAAAGTCAGAATGTGATAGGCGGCAATGTACGGAGGACAGCGAAATCGCAATCTTGCCTCTTCTTTCCGGAAACGTCAACACGACCCTGCCGCAGTCTTGTCCAATGATTTCAAGGATCAGCCCGCTGGCTGGTTATTTCATTTAATTAGGTTTACCATCGCTGAGACCCATCGATTTATCCATTAACCACTTTATACACTGAGGCATCCGAAGAAGATTCAAATTTGATCATTTTCAATTTTTCCTCGAAGTCTCCTTAATATCACGAAGGGCATCCTTAAAGTGAAGAGCTTCATGTTACGAACTACAGTAAATTAAGGGCTATTATCTAATTGCTTCGTTACACAGCAATGAACTCCATTGAATACGAACTGGATGGGAGGTCAAACACAAGGAAAAGGGCGCTTTCACATCGACGGTTAATGAGGCCAAGTTCGCTCGAAAAAGCAGGAAAAAATGTAAAGAAGAAAAATAATAAAGTGAGACGAGAGATTCCAGACAGGGAAAATCTTCGTCCCTCATCGTTGCATAGACAGTAACGGAGACTCCACCGGTGGGGAAAATGTAAAAATTAGAGTATTTTCGTGCATGACAGTCATACACTGAGCTTAACATTGAAGAAGGAGGGCTCATAAAACAGCAAGTGTGCTGTTCCGAAAAAAATCTTAATTATAGACCGTAAGGATACTCTCTTGGAAAGAGCGCACCTGCTATAGGTGGTGTAATTAGAGAGGGTCTAAGGGGGGTCAGGGGAGGCCCCTTTCGATTAACGCTTTCAGAGAAAAAGGGGGGAAACTAACTTTTTAAAAAAAATTGACTTGAGAGTCCAGTGGCGTAGCCAGGAATTTTTCTAGGGGGGGAGGGGGGTCCGGGGTCCGAAAATTGTCATGGGGGGGGGGGGGTCCAAAGATACTAAGATACTAATTTGGTAAAATTTGTCTGAAAACGCAAAAAATTACCTTTTTTTAGGACAAATTTTGGTGTCATGGGGGGGGGGGTCCAGACCCCCTGGACCCCCCCCTCCCCTTGGCTACGCCACTGCTTGAGACGATATCTATTGACCCAGAATCCTCACCTCAGACAGGCGAGGAATCACCTTAACTAAAAGGAAAAGGCAAACACGATTTCACTGTAACGATCTAAAATCCGCTGTTAATCTGGCAACAAAGGCCGGTAGCAAGACCGCACAAGCGTCCACCGACAAAAAAGGAAATGGAGGCGGTAAAGCTGTAATCTTAACTCCTTAAGACTCCAACGCTCCTCGCATTCTCTCTCCTTCAAATTGAAGGAGAGAGAATGCGAGGAGCGTTGGAGTCTTAAGGAGTTAAGATTACAGCTTTAGGCTTCAAAGTCTCAAAAAGTTGTCGGCGAAACTTTTAAGTTTTAACATTCCACTTACGCGGTGCATGGTCTGAGGCCCGAGGTTGACTTAAAACGCAAAGACTCAAATTCTAAAACTTAAGAGCAATCTTTAGAAGTGATTATATTTTAGAGCGAAACCAATACATTTGAATATTCTAAGTCGATTATATATTTGACCAGAACGTGTTGGATGAAAAAAATCAATTGACACATAATCGCAAGGATTTAATGTCATAAAAGACACGTCGCACAAGCAGCGTTTGCAGCGTTGCAATTCTTCACAATCGGCCGGACTGAAAACATTAGATTCGCAAACGAGATATATACGTCCATTTTTACTTAAATGCATCAGGAGCAAAGACATTATATCATATAGACGGAGTACATCCTATATCGCACTATATGGCCGAATGAGGCAAACATAACGCCCACAGCGGACTCTACAGGGTGTCAATTAAAAAAGGAGCCAGGCCGAATATCTCGAGAACGGCTCCGAATTCCGAAAAACGCTGAAACACGTGTTCAATGATTTTGAGGGGGACATCTTTTTAGGGGTCACTGATTTGACGGCCCTCTCTGGGGGGCCCAGGGGGATACCACCTTCCTAAATCCAATATTTCAAATAGGGACCCCCATTTTTTATTTAACAATCAAAAGGAAGGTAAAATCCTAAGATTTTTGGAACAAACCGAAGGTCGATATCGTTTTTAGTTTTCGATATGTCGAAGGCCAAAGTTCGATTTGGGCCCATTTTCAAAAAAACATTACTCCTCTTTGAAAAGTCGGAATTTAAAAAACAATGAGTCTAAAATACTCTAAGAAGCAAGCCCTTTTCAGAAAAAAAAAATCAATTACGACAAACATTTGGTCAAAATTTGGCTTTAAAGCCCCCCAAACATTTCAAACGTTTTTGGCCCCCACGGGGGGCTATTTGAAAAATTCTGAGAGACGACCCCTATTGAGTGCTACATCAATCAAAAAGGCGTAACAAACTGAGCATGTTGGCACAAACCGGAGGTCGATATCATTTTTCACATTCGAGATATCGCAATCAGTAAAATGACATTCGACATTCGATATTTCGAATGAAAAACGATATCGACCTCCTCTAATGTATCACTCAATAGGGGTCGTCTCTCAGATTTTTTCAGATAGCCCCCCGTCCCTGTTTGAAGTATTGGATTTAGGGAGGTGGTACCCCCCTCCCCCCGGGGGCTCCCAAGAGAGGGCCGTCAAATCATTGACCCCCTAAAAAGATGCCCCCCTCAAAATAATTGAACACGTGTTTCAGCGTTTTTCGAAATTCGGAGCCGTTCTCGAGATATTCGGCCTGGATACTTTTTTAATTGACACCCTGTATATACAGGGTGTTTCAGACCACCTGGCCAGCTATTATTGTGGCCAAACTAAGGCAAATATGAAAAATCGGTGAAACACGTGTAACGTATATCGACCCCAAAGAATTCGGGGAAAATATTTTCAGCCCCCCAAAACCACCCCTTGGGGGTTATTTAGGGGGGTGGGTACCCGTATCTCGAAAAAATCAAATGGAAAGGGTATGTTTTGATATTGGAATCTAATACGGCATAAAAAAATAAAACTTTTTTATTCCCAAGTTTTTTTTCTAAAAACCACCCTTTTTTGAGTTAGGGGTGGTTTTCAAAAAATTTAGGGGTAATCTTTGATTGACCGCTGTGACCCTCCAAATCATTGGATTTCAAAAAACTAGAAAGTTTCTGAAAGGGCAGACCAAGGGCTTTCTTTTGATGTATCACATGCCTATTTTTTGTGAAAAAGGGTACACGGCCCCCTCACCCCAAAATTTTGGGGCTTCGGGGGGCCCTACGTAAAAATTTTCAGATGTAAAGGTATGGCTTGTGATACATCATTTGAAAGGTCTTTCAGAGACGAAAAAAGTGATGCCCCCCAAAAGTCGTCAAAACAACCCCCTTTCAAAATGGCGGCCGTTTTAAGGTTAGGGGGCTCAAGGGGGGACCTTCAGAAAAATGACCCAAAATTGAACGATACTTGGCTAAAAGGGTCTTAAAAAGAGAAAAATAATGGTTCAAACCGCGAGTCAAACCGACTTTTCAATCCAAAGTTACGGCCGATTGAAATTTAGGGGTGCCTTTTTGGGGAACCCAACTACCCAAGGGGTGGTTTTGGGGGGCTGAAAATATTTTCCCCGAATTCTTTGGGGTCGATATACGTTACACGTGTTTCACCGATTTTTCATATTTGCCTTAGTTTGGCCACAATAATAGCTGGCCAGGTGGTCTGAAACACCCTGTATAGTAAACAGCAACAGACTCTACAGGCGAGTCTATAATTGTTTGAAATTAGGGGTGGAACGCACAACTGGTGACAAACAATCGAATGACATGTTGGTGACATACGGTTAGGTGTAATGTATACTTATGACTAGTAACAGCCCTTGACGTGCTTGACTTACATATTCATTACGAACACGACGTTTTTGGCCGTTGGCAATGATTTTTTAAGAACTCTAAAATTAGTGTTTTTGTTATTTTTTGCTGTTGTTTTTTTTTTCCATTCAACTTTTTACCCACTCATTTGACGAGGGAGAAAAAAAAAAAAAACTGTTCAACACAAAACCGTCGCTGCAGGTAATTAAGTAAAAAGTCCGGATAGTCTGGCGAAAGTTAGCGTCGTTCTAAAAAGTAAATAAAGTCACAACACTCACGACGACTTTTCATTAAGTTTCGTCCGCGCTGTCGAGACCTAATGTTTATTACTTACTCCGTCTTATAAGCGACCGCGACGCGACGCGACCTTTGCGTTGAAACTCAATATTATACAATTTGAGTCTGAAACTTTACAAAGTATTGACCCGCTACACAGTGAATCAAAATATGGAATTTTCCGGGCATAATTTAATAAGTGCATGAATATCAAGATTTTGAACAATAAAAATAGGAAGATAACAACAAAATGAATTTGATTAATGGAACCAATGAGTGCCGTCACTCGCGTACCTAGGACGCGGTGGGGTCGTTTCTGCTCCCAAAAGTTCATTATTAATTAAATTCATCATACTTTATATGTTAAAAATTGTGCTTAAAACCTTCAAGAGTGGTGTTAGGTAGGCCCTTTCAAAGTATTTCCCGCCGAAATTAGCTCGAAAAAGAAAATGAAAAAGAAAATTTACCACTGCTTAGTTCGTATTTTGTATTACATGCTGTAAAAACTACGAGAAATGTGAGTTTCTCCAGATTGTCCACAATAAATGGGAACCCGCATCCTTTAAATTATCATTATTAGAACCCCCCAAAATTGAGGTTTTCTGACATCTAGGCACCATTAAAAGATAATTTCATGAAAACTTGTGGTATGAATCTCCCACTAATATAGCCTAACACCACCATATCACGCGGTCGCCCATTTAAAAACATGTTATGAATTTAGGAGTACATTTCGTAAGTTGTTAGCTCATCTATCGTTATTTATGGAGGTTGTAACATCAGCATCGATCCTAACTTCGTCGATAGCAAAATTAATTGTGCAACAACCTCATTTGTGATAATTGCAACGATTAATTTTGGACCCTCCTTGAAAAATGTTTCCTGCAAAGGGAAAGAGGGAAAGGGGGAAGAGGAAAGGTTGCTGAAATCAGGATTTATTAAATGTTACGCAGTTTCACAAAAGATTAGCTGACGTGTCGGAAAAACATGACAGGAAGTGACAATCAATCTCTGCTCAATACCGTTAATGAGAAAAAATGAAAGCGGAGCGTCACAGCGAGATAAATGATTAAGAAAGAGCGAAACAAATTGAAAGACAGGAAGGAAGGGACAAGAGCAGCAGAGGGTCGAGCAAGGGATCCTCCGACGAAAAAAAATGGATAGAGAGGGGAAGAGTGCATGGGTACTATAGGGACCAGGGGAGGGATAGGGAAAGAAGGATGTCTTGAAAGTTCTGATTTTTCCTATTTAGTTTCGAGAAGTTGGAGTCGTGGTGCGGGAGGGGGGGGACAAGAGTATCTAGAGTGGAGTTAAAGTTGAAAATCAGGAAGCACTGAAAATCGCAGAAATTGGAAATTGCGAACATTCTGAAAAATAAAAGTTTGCTCATTGCTGCCTGCCAACCCTACTCCTAAAGTAAATTCAAAACTATTTTCACCCGTGGATATGAACCTAACCTACCATCATCAAGCGTCTCTCAAGATTCATTCGTTCGTTGAAAGGGGGGGGGGAGGGTGTCGTACTAGAATTCATGCGACCGAGTAGGTACACGTAGTAGCTCTACCTAAGGAGAAGGACGGTTGGAGCATTATCGCGAGAAAGTATTTTCTTCAATTAGACCTACGTAAAATAGTCGAATCTTGAGGACGGGTCAGTCCAAGCCAAATCAGACCACTGAAAAACCCGACCCCTTCAGAATTGCATGAAATTTGGTACACTCATTCTATCCACCGAGATGAGTCTAAAACGGATTTTTTTAAATTTTTCTGATCATTTGTCTATTTTTTACAAATTTTCAAAGTTGCCAAATTTTGTCAATTTTTCCCGAGACCGTTACCTTCAAGAGAGCGTATCTCGAGAACCGCTCATTGTAGAACATTCGTTGTGGTCTCATTGAAAAGGTCTTTTTAATATCTTTCTAACTATGTGTAACAACCTTGAGAAAAATTTTAAAATTTGGCTGAAATTTTTTTCTAAAATGTTAGAATTTGAATATCTCAAAATCGGCCACTTTTAAAATTATAAAAAAAATCAGGAAACACGGAGCATACCCTGAAAAAGACACCATCAAAATTTCAACTTGGGACGCCGATGGGATCGTGAGTTATGAATTTTTGTGTGTGCTCGCTCCCACGGATTTGACGAATCGAGCGGCCAGCGGCTCGGTGCGGTACCGGAGGTTGCCACGCTGTGCGGGCGTGTCGCCTCGTCGTTCAAGTCAGCCGTGCGGCTGACTCCGACGTGGCAACCTCGGGTGCCGCACCGAGCCGCTGGCCGCTCGATTCGTCAAATCCGTGGGAGCGAGCACACACAAAAATTCATAACTCACGATCCCATCGGCGTCCCAAGTTGAAATTTTGATGGTGTCTTTTTCAGGGTATGCTCCGTGTTTCCTGATTTTTTTATAATTTTAAAAGTGGCCGATTTTGAGATATTCAAATTCTAACATTTTAGAAAAAAATTTCAGCCAAATTTTAAAATTTTTCTCAAGGTTGTTACACATAGTTAGAAAGATATTAAAAAGACCTTTTCAATGAGACCACAACGAATGTTCTACGATGAGCGGTTCTCGAGATACGCTCTCTTGAAGGTAACGGTCTCGGCAAAAAATTGACAAAACTTGGCAACTTTGAAAATTTGTAAAAAATAGACAGATGATCAGAAAAATTTAAAAAAATCCGTTTTAGGCTCATCTCGGTGGATAGAATGAGTGTACCAAATTTCATGCAATTCTGAGGGGGTCGGGTCAAAAATCATCATTTTTTGGTCTGATTTGGCTTGGGCTGACCCGGACGCAATCGATTTGTAACAAAGATGCCAACAGAGAAAATACCTTTATGCAAGATTTCACGAGCCCCCACTGGTTCTACTTCGCAATCTGAAGCGTCAATGATTTAATTATACCTAATAATACTCGTAATAATCATATGAATAGTAATAATAATAATAATAATAAAAGGGTCCCTCAATCAAGGCAGATGCAACAAATGGTTGCAAAATCTGCCTTTCTGAGGGAATAACCTCTCCCCCTTCTTTTGTTTGAAGGAGGCAGTCAATTAAATGTTAAAAACTAGTTAATATTAACATATAACGCGGCAAATGTAACCAAATGCCGCCCTAGGACCATTGTTTGGTCCCGCCGTGGGACCACCGTCATTACCCACATGTGCGGTGAAAAACAATACACCATAATAATAATAATAATAATAATAATAATAATAATAATAATAATAATCGAGTCGAACTACGAGACGAGGTCGAGTCGAACTACGAGACGAAACCAGACGTGTTCTTTTGGTGCTCCGCGTTTTTCGCTCAATTCGTGTGGATAAAGTTGCCGAAAAAAATCGAAATTGATATCTATCGATCAGATTTTTGAAGGTGCGTTTAACCAGTTTACCGGTTTACGGACAGTTACTGCCGTTTTAGGGATATCAGGAAGAACTTATCCTGTGATTTTTAAATAGGATTAGTGCGAATTTTTTACTTGCTATTTTCCGGTCTAGAAAAGTGACGATTCGCGCGGTGTTTACAGTTACAAGCAGAGATAGTGTCTCCCAGGCGCGAGTGTTTACGTTCGCGGGCGAAAGTGCGCGGCGTGAAACCAAAACAATTGTTTGCTGCGACTGCAATTCGAAGTGCGTTAGATCTCATCACACGAGCACAAGTATATGTACAGGCTGATCCATAAAAGCAAGGACAGATGTATAAATCGGAAACCACTCAGATGAGTACAACTTGAATTATATAAAACTAAACTATTGTTGATTGCTCTTGATTCTTTCTTCTTCCCAATTTATTTTCGTGTTTCAGCACAAGGTTTTTTTTTTTTTTTTTTTTTTTTTTTTTTTTTTTTTTTTTTTTTTTTTTCTCTAACATTGGCGCTTTATAGCGGCCCGCATACAAAACCTTCTCTCACTGTGATGGGAATAAGTGAATGAGTAAATGAGGGAATAAAATATGAGACGTATTTATCCTAATCTAATAGACCTGGAGGATCACCCAGAAACGGGTGAACCAACAGGGGCAGAGATGAACTTTAGAAGCCCCTTAGGGTCACAAACCAGCCAAGTATCAGGTCTATCGGAGAACTTCCTACCGAATGCAAACTCGACGAGAAATGAGCAGTTTCAGGACCATTCTTTGCATATGAGACATCCTTTTGAACGGACTAATCTTCAGGAGAGTACAGATGCAAGATATGCGACGGCACAAGACGAGACGCACTACAACTCAATCAAAAGTACTACCTATGGAACGGCACAGAGCTACGGACAATTAATACAGGGCGGCCCTGGTGGATCATCTGATAGTGAATCGACAGTAAATCGCATCGAACAGGAGGCGAGAGAAGGGTACGAAGCAGCGCGAGCCTTTAGGGTTCACGAGGATTTCAGGCCCCACGAGAGGAGAGCGATGCAGGAGAGGAATAGAGACCTAACTGAAGGACTTCAAGGATTTGCAACCGTAGCACAGACCATTTTTACACCAAGTAAAGCACCTTTTCAAGGACCGCATAAAAATAGGGTTTACAACCCGTATAATTATGGAAACCCCGGCCAAACACGTAACTGGAACCCAAATGTGGTTTACATAAACAGCGGGCCTAAACAAGTCATTCAGCCGCCGCCGGAAAGTAATAGAAGAACCAATACAGAAAAAAAGAGCAGATAAATCATTTGGACGTAGATCTTAGAGACTACAAACTGGACATTACTTTCAAGAATGTGAAACCTGACGTTCGGAAAAGGTTGAAAGCGAATGTAAAAATTTCAAACTTAAACGGCTCTCAAGTGAAGAAATCAAGATCAAAACAGGAAGAGGATCGTATAGAGTGAAACTGAAGGAGTTAGTACCGTATCTCAAATTAGTCCATGGAGACACAGTAGAGACCCCATTGGTACACGACGAAGACATCTATAGGCTTGTTGAGAGGACGAGAGCTGAAGAATTAGTATATTATTTTAAAATCAGTCATCTTTTACCTACGAGTTTACAACCAAGGATGTCACCAGCCTCGTCTTTCGCGAACATAGCAGATCTGGATCTGGCGATGAAAACTGAGGACCAAATACTTAATTGGGGAAAACATAGGGAGGCTTCAGACCCGACCGCTCCTGCTAGCCAGGAGGGTGCCGTGTGGCCCGCACCGCCTCCCTATGAAGAGCAATGGAGAGCATGGTTTGGAAAAGGCTCGGCCAGATCGACCGACTCGATCTCGGCGCAGATGCCAAACCCAAACCCAGTCTCTCCAACAGCCTGGAAGACAAACCCGGAAATAACCATCTCCAGACCCAGTTCTGAAGGATCTGACCTTGAAGAACGTACCAACGATCAAGTAGAGACTCATAACGCTCCAAACTCGTACTACCGAAGATCGCTTGTTTTGCAAATGGGGATTTTTTACCTCATACTAGATCATATGAGAAACTGGACGAGACACATCATACCTTTGGACGTAGTTAAAAATACACTCAGAATGGTTTGGGCAGATCCGAGCAGCTATCATGAAATATCAAGAGAAGAAACCTGGATGTACGTCAAATCAATGACAAACGAAGAAATAGAATACCTAATAACAAAACTAAGCTTTCAACGAACGCAAGTACCTGCTAAAGAACTTTATAGCGGACCTCCTGGAGAGCCGCTCAGGAGAATCAATGCAGGGGCTGGAAAAAATACAAGAAAGAAACAAACCACGGAGGTACATAATCTAAGTGAAGACCATGAAAATAGCCAGAGGCCGCAAACCCAAGGGAGTATGGAGGCGAGTGGGAGCACAAATGAGGCTCTAAGAACCCCAAATACAAATGAGCCTGTAACCGAGTTGTTCCAAACCCCAGTTGGAACAGTAGGTGACCTGAGGAAACTATATGAGCATGGACCTTCTAAAAGTAAAAATAAGAGACCAAGAGAAGAGGAAGAGCCGAAGACCATTGTACAAGCAGAGAAGCAGTTTAAGAGAGCGCTATCCTACATGAAAAATCTTATAAATGAAATAGAGATGGAGGCTGGTCTGAAAAATGGCGCGCGAGAGATGATAGACAATATGACAGAGGCATTCGAAGACATGAAGACAATTGCAGAAGAATTCCAAGACCCGACACGACCTGCTGGCGAAAACCTACAATTGGGGGATCTAAAGAAAGATATATTGTGTGAAATGCAGAAATTAGTGAAGGAAGCCGTGCGGAGCGAGATGAATAAAGCCAATATACCAGCACCAAAAAACCAGGTAAACGAAGTAAAAAATGCAGTTAGAGGTGTACTTATACAGGACATGCCCATATTAACAGCACAGGCAATCGCCACAGCAGGCCAACCAGGGACATACGCGGAACGATTGAAGATACCGAGCATAAATGCCCCTAGAATCAGCGCAATACCGAAGCCCACGGGAACTGTACTCACAATCAAACAAGCGGAAGGGAAAACAGACAAAGACCCCGATGTGCTGACAAAGGAGTTCAAGAAAATCATAGACGAAAAGAATGAAAATCTACAACTAAGAGGAGTACGTAAAGGCAAAGATTGCGTCGTTGTAGTAGCGGACACCAAAGAGATGGCTGAAAAAATAGTGAAGAACGATCAATTCAAAGAAGCAGGACTAGTAGTGGAAACGGCGAAAAACAGGCAGCCCGCATTATTACTAAGGGAGGTCGATGCAGACCTGTCTGAGGAAGAACTCCAGAAAACCCTTTATGAGAAAAACCCGAGACTGCAAGAAAATGGCCAACTAACGCTGCGAGATTTCAGTCTGAACTTTCAACCGGTAGCAAAACTTCAACCTAGAAATAAAAAGATCAAAGACAAGGTCAATTGGATTGTCAAGTGCTCTCCACAAATTAGGAACATTGTAATGAAGCAAGGTGAGAGACTTTTTATCAAGTACGGAACGGTGTACTGCTCGGACTATATCACTCCGACGAGATGTTATAAATGCCAACAATATGGCCACACAACCAAATATTGCAGAGAAGAAAAAGATACGTGCGGATATTGTGCAGAAAAAGGGCATAACTTTAAGAACTGCGAAGTGAAGAAAAACCCAGAAGCTCAACCCAAATGTGCGGCTTGTATCAGAATGAAATTAAAAGATGTCAACCATACCGGAGATTCGTACGACTGTATAGCATTCATAAGGGCTAGGGAGGAGATAGCCAGAAGAACAGATTATGGCCTCTGAAGCAGGAAGTCAGCGAGTGTCACTCAGCCGAGAAGGACTGAGTGACGCGAGCGGGGCGGAGACACAACCCAAGATCAGAGCCAAGTGGACAAAATCTGATAATTTAGAAATCTTAAGGTGTTATTTTTTGGCTCAGAAAAGAAACAACGTGACAGAAAAAGACGTTTACGATCTATGGAGAACGAGAAACCCCAGAATACGACCCAATATGGATTCAAAAAAATTGGCATCCCAAAGGAGATATATTATAAAGAGTAAAAAGATAACAGATGAGGAAATGGAGACAGTAAAAAATGAAACAGAAGAAGATTTAGGGGAGGATTCGGAGCAAATAGTAGAAGAGCACACCCCCGAGAGACCCACCCACCAACCCGCATCCCAGACCCATCCAGACCCTCCTGTACGTGATGTCCCCGCCAGACAAGAAAGAGAAGGTAGTTCCAGCCAAGAGGACGACGTGTCTCAGACAGTGGAAACCAATCGAGCCGTACTGAACACCGTCCAAGACGAAATTAACTTAGAGAATTGGATACGAGCAGAATTTCAGAAGGTAAATGAAGAAGCGCTGGAAGAAAGGAGAAGACTGAAGAAGTTAATCAACCCAAAAAAAGCCCAAAACACAATAATGCAATGCAACAAAGTGATCAAAAAAATAATTGAAGAAACAACAGAAATGATGAAGATGAAAGAGCTTAACGCCCTTATATACGCCACTGCACGAATTGTGATACGCATAGAAGAGCCAGAAAATCATGAAGGAAGAAAAGATAGAAAGAAAAAGCAAGAAGTTCCCGGATGGCAAAACGTATTGAAGCGAAAATACTACATTGGAGAAGACAGCTATCAGTTCTGACCAGTAAAAACAACAACGGGATCAGTCAGAGAAAGGTACATAGCATAATGAGCGAGCATCAAAAGGAAGCAGAATCAGATAAAGAGTCAGTCATTGAGTACTTGAAGCAAAGGATCGCGGCGAGTGCCCAAAGAATCCAACGGTACAAGAAGAGAGTGTTACAGTACAAGCAAAATTGGATATTTAAAAATAACCAAAAAGCGCTTTACCGCCAAATCAGAGGAAACCAAATTGAAGTAAAAGACACACCAGAGATTGAAGAGGTCGAGAGGTATTGGAAAAGTATCTATGAAAATAAAGTGCGACATAACGACAAAGCAGAGTGGATAAAAAAAATCAAAATAGATGGAAAGATGGAATGGACAGAAATTACCCAAGATGGAGTAGTGGCTGCTATAATGAAAACGGCCAATTGGAAAGCGCCAGGAATAGACAAAATACAAAACTATTGGCTTAAACAATTCACAGCTACGCACGAAACGTTAACAAAGCAGTTCAGGGAATTGATCACGAGCAGGGAGTTTCCAGAATGGTTTGCAAGAGGTGTTACAACGCTGATCCCAAAAAATCAAAACACACGAGATCCTAAAAATTACAGACCCATTACTTGCTTGAACACAACCTTCAAAGTATACACCGCAGTAATTGCTGAACTGATAATCAAATACATAACAGAAGCGGAGTGTATGCCACTTGAACAAAAGGGTAACAGACGGAAGGCGAGGGGATGTTTAGATCAGCTTTTAATATCGAAAGCAATAATTGAAGACTGCAAGAAACGTAAGAAGAATTTAGGAGTAGCATGGGTAGATTACAAGAAAGCGTTTGATAGTGTCCCACATTCATGGATATTGGAATCACTCAAATTGATTGGAGTACACGAGAAAATCATTGACGCATGCAAAAATATGATGCCCATGTGGGCAACAGTGCTCCGCCTCAACTCAGTACATAAAACAACACAGACAGAGGTAATTAAAATAAGAAGAGGAATATACCAAGGAGACTCGCTATCACCGCTACTCTTTTGTATAAGTCTAATCCCACTTTCACACTTATTAAGGAGCCAGCAAAGAGGATACGAGGTGTCCGAAACCAAAACTGAAGTGAGCCATCTACTGTTTGTTGATGATCTGAAGCTCTTTGCGAGAGATGAACGGAACCTAAAAAAGATGCTAAAGACAGTGCATGAATTTAGCGAAGATATACGGATGGAATTTGGTCTAGACAAGTGCGCAAAATCAATATTCAAGAACGGCCATCTAGCACAATCCGACAACATTAGGATTCAGCAAGATATAGAGATTAGACAACTAGAAGAAGGAGAAGAATATAAGTACCTGGGAGTTGAAGAAAACGGGAGAATAGCACACGAGAAAATAAAAGAAAAGCTGAGAAAAGAATACAAAAGTCGGGTAAGGGCAATTCTAAAAACTCAACTAACTGCCAGAAACAAACTGCAGGCGATAGGAACCTATGCTATACCGATACTAGAATATAGTTTCGGGGTGGTAGATTGGACACTCAAGGAGATCAGAAGTATAGACGTGAAGACGAGGAAGTTTTTGACGATACACAAAGTACACCACCCGAAGTCAGACGTGGACAGATTGTACGTAGCTCGGGAAGAGGGAGGAAGAGGATTGAGGCAAATAGAAGCGGCTTACAAGTCGAGCATCATCAACTTGAGACACTACTTAGCGAAGAAAATGGAATCGGACCCATACTTAAAGATGGTTTTTGAAACAGATCGCAGAAAGTGTGAGACTAAATCAATACGAGAACAAGCAGCCAAACTAGAGAATGTGGAAGGAATCCGAGCGCGGGACGGGCAGACTGAAGAACAAAGAAAACAAGGAGTAAAAACGAAATTAAGTGACAACATACGAGAAAACTGGACGAGAAAACCTATGCATGGTCAATACCCAAAGAGACTCGAAGAAGAAAGAATTTGCAAGAGAAAGTCGGTTCTTTGGTTAACCCAAGGGCATTTGAAGAGCGAGACTGAGAGTCTAGTGGTAGCAGCACAAGATCAGGCGTTGACCACCAGATATAGAAGGGTAAGAATACATAAGGAAGGCGGGTCATCCAAATGCCGTCTCTGTAAAACCTACGAAGAAACAGTGGACCACATCATGTCAGGATGCCCAATACTAGCAAAGGAGGAGTACACATACCGTCACAACAGAGTATGCGCACAGGTGCACTTCGATATATGCAAAGCCCTAAACGTACCCATAGAAGCCAGCAAATGGTATGAACACAGTCCAAAACCAGTAACAGCCTCAGAGGATGGGAAAACAACAATACTTTGGGACTATTCGATAAGAACGGACCGTACAGTACCGGCCAACAGACCGGATATAGTGGTCAAACAAACTGGAGGCCCATGTATTTTAATAGACGTGTCAATACCAATGGATGGCAACGTAACGGAGAAAGAAGCAGAGAAGCTATTGAAATACAAGAGTCTCCAAATTGAGCTGCAACGAATGTGGAAGACGAAAGCCGTTGTAGTCCCTATCGTTATCGGAGCGACCGGGATAGTATCGAAGGAGTTAACAAAGTGGCTGGACTGCATACCAGGAAAAACATCGCTAGTGAGTGTACAGAAAACCGCGGTGCTAGGCACTGCGACTATACTGAGAAAAGTCTTAGATTAAGGAATAGCGAATAAGAATACAGGCGAAATTGTAAGCTGTTCGGTAAAAAAAAAAAAAAAAAAAAAAAAAAAAAAAAAAAAAAAAAAAAAAAAAAAGAGAGAGAGAGAGAGAGAGAGAGAGAGAGAGAGAGAGAGAGAGAGAGAGAGAGAGAGAGAGAGAAGGGAGAATAAAAAGAAGAAGGAGAAAAAAATAGAATTAAATGGAAAAAAGAAGGAAAAAAGGAAAAAAAAAAAAAAAAAAAAAAAAAAAAAAAAAAAAAAAAAAAAAAAGGAAAAGGAAAAAGGAAAAGAAAAAAGGAAAAGAAAAAAAAAAAAAAAAAAAAAAAAGGAAAAGAAAAAAGGAAAAGAAAAAAAACCGAACAGCAGGACTAGTAGTAAGACTCGACTCCAATGTAAAGGGTCCCTCAATCAAGGCAGTGCAACAAATGGTTGCAGAATCTGCCTTCTGAGGGAATAACCTCTCCCCCTTCTTTTGTTTGAAGAAGGCAGTCAATTAAGTGTTGAAAATCAATTAATATTAACATATAACGCGGCAAATGTAATCAAATGCCGCCCTAGGCCCATGGCTTAGGACCATTGTTTGGTCCCGCCGTGGGACCACCATCATTACCCGCAAAAGCGGTGAAATAAAAATACACATAATAATAATAATAATAATAAAGCAATCTCTTCAAAATAAATAAAAAATAGAAAAATTGAAAAACAAAAACAAAAATCCATAGGAAAAATAGAAATCGTAGTTTTTACCAAAAAAATAAGGGAGAAGAAACTGCAACGTTTACGTATTAGCATTAATAACGGTCATTTTTCGAGAGGACGATCAAGCATCGGCAAAAATCAGAAACGGGCTGTCTTTCCATAAAAACTTCGTGATTTTCCTCTCAACATTTCTTTGTTTCAAAAAAAGAAAGAAAATATAACTCTAATATATAAGAGAGAAGGTGGCAAGGTCGCCGATCATAATTAAAAAAAAAAAAAAAAAAAAAAAAAAAAAAAAAAAAAAAATCTATTAAGTAAGTAATGTTATCAACAAAATTACTGATGAGAAAAAGAAACAAAGGAGAAAGAAAGAAAAAAAAATTCCATCATTTTCTTCTTTTCAATATCTCCCTTTCTTCGCTCATAATTAACTTGACGCATTTCTCTTATTATAATTCAAATTGGTGAATTTAGAAACAGGAACTCTACTTGGAACTGAAAGAAAAGCACGGGAGCTGATCTTAAAAACATATACAGCTAGAGCTCCGCTGAACGTGATAAAAATGTAATCATAAAAAACGGGATACAAAGGCCCATACATTCTTAACTTACTTCCTTGCGATGTTGTCATAACTCAAGAACGCACCTCGGGTTTTCCATTAAAAGAATGGAGAACAATTGATTTTTACAAACAAATCTGGCAATTTTTCCTTCTTTTTTCCCCGTATGTATACTCCGATTATAATCCAGTCAAAAATGCGAGGATTAGGTAAACGAAGGAGGGTTTAGGTCATGAAAATGAAAGAATAATAAAAAGAACCGAAAAAGGTCTCCACGGCACCCTAGCTTTTGAGGATTTTATTTACAGTTTAAAAAGTAAAATCGGCAAAAATTTTACTTACTTTTAAAATGTCTAGGTTGGATAGTACTGGGATACTCTCAATAAATTCGGTAGACACTTCTTTTCGAAATCCTTGACATATACCAAATATGACTTTAATTTTTCAAAGAGAGAAGTGGGTGGGTTTCTTTTTAGATATCAATGACGTCAAATGCAACGTGGCAATGACTGCGTTTAAACCTATGTTAAAGTATCGATTCTGTGGAACCAAATCAGTCAATTCTAGAATGGAGTCTCTTTATTACTTGGGTTTTGGGTTAAAAGAAAGCTGCTGTTTGACAGATCTTGAAAGTCATGTTTTTAAAAAATCGATGATTCCACCGTATATAGTATATGTATAGTTCAGCAGTGTGAATACACGCACGAAAACACTCTGATGACCTGTAATCTTTTCGGCCACCAAAGGGAATGCCGTTGATTTCAAAATTTGATGGAATTTCCATATTTAAAAGAAAAAAGATCCATCTGTAGGTGGAAATTGATTACAGATTGGGCCATCGAAGTATTTTCGTGCGTTAATCACACTTTATACTGCTGTTCTATGTTGTATACCTAATCATTTTCATGGGCAGCTTTTGGTGGTTAAATTGAGCGACGGCAAAGTTCGCCCTTTTTTTGAGTAATCACGGATCTTTTCAAAATATATGTCTCAAACAATACCTTATGATGACCTAATAATTCGGTGAAAAAATTAGGTGGAGTTCTCGCATGGTCCCCGAGATATAGCCCCCCCCCAAGTTCCCCCTAAAAATCAGATTTCTCGTATATTTCGTAGTAATTTGCATCGATTTCCTTGAAAATTGGGTTGAAGGGATTTTTTTACGCGTTTTTGGGGTCAACAATTGGTTTGGGTCAGTTTTTGGGAGGAGTCATTTTTTTTTTCAATTTTGAGTGTGCTAAAAGTCACTGAATTTGTAGGAATAGGTAATAACTGTACACATATTTGAAAAGAGCGTAAAAAATTGAAGAACTTTGACGTGATTGGTTTTTTCCGTCCGAACGATATACCTCGAGATAATTGATCTCAAAGTTCACAAGTTGTGTTCGAGTTATGTATGTTGGATGCCTTGAACACAGTGGCGCGGCACCGGCACAACTTGTTAACTTTGAGATCAACCAATCACGTCAAAGTTCTTCAATTTTTTACGCTCTTTTCAAATATGTGTACAGTTATTACCTATTTCTACAAATTCAGCTTTTAGCACACACAAAATTGAAAAACATGACCACCCCCAAAAACTGACCCAAACCAATTTTTGACCCAAAAAATGAAAAGAACGCGTAAATTATATATACTTACCCTTCCATCCCAATTTACAAGGCAATCAATGCAAATTCCTACGAGATATACGAGCAATCTGATTTTTAGGGGGAACTTGGGGGGGGGGGCTATACCTCGGGGACCATGCGAGAAATCCAGCTAATGTTTTCACCGAAGTATTAGGTCATCATAAGGTATCGTTTGAGATATATTTCGAAAAGATCCGTGCGTGAGTACTCAAAAAAGGGGCGAAAAACGGCGAAAAAAATACCCCTCCATCCCAATTTACAAGGAAATCGATGCAAATTCCTACGAGATATACGAGAAATCTGATTTTTAGGGGGAACTTGGGGGGAGGGGGCTATATCTCGGGGACCATGCGAGAAATCCAGCTAATATTTTCACCGAAGTATTAGGTCATCATAAGGTATCGTTTGAGATATATTTCGAAAAGATCCGTGCGTGAGTACTCAAAAAAGGGGCGAAAAACGGCGAAAAAAATACCCCTCCATCCCAATTTACAAGGAAATCGATGCAAATTCCTACGAGATATACGAGAAATCTGATTTTTAGGGGGAACTTGGGGGGGAGGGGGGCTATATCTCGGGGACCATGCGAGAAATCCAGCTAATGTTTTCACCGAAGTATTAGGTCATCCTCATCATACGGTATCGTTTGAGATATATTTCGAAAAGATCCGTGCGTGAGTACTCAAAAAAGGGGCGGCCTGTTTTTGCCGTTGCTCTTTCAGGAGGACTTGAATGCCCCCCCCCCCCCCAGTCGATGAATCAGAAGTATAGTACGGTGGTAAGTACATTGATTTCTTGATTTTCAGTAAGTTAGCAAAAAAAAAAAAAAAATTCAAGCCACTTTCTCGGATTTACAAAAGTATTGATTTTGTTGACTGGTAGAATCATCAGTGAATTAAATGATACCCCATGATCCGCAAAACAGCCGTTCTGGATTTAAAGGGTTAAAATACATTGCTGTCACATTTCACGAGCCGACATTGTATCTTGGCTTACGGGTTGTGAGAACAAAAGTGATAATTTCGATTTTTGATCAGAGACATATTATACCTGGTGACGGCAAACTGATACACGAAAAAAAAAACAAAACAAAATAAAAAAACTTAGGTTGATGTTCCATAAAAGCCGACGTTTTCAATTAGCATGACCAAACGGTAGTTAAACTAACCGAAGTTCGGTTACACTCGCCGATAATGAAAACCTCGGCTCGCGTGGAACAGCTATACCGACGTTTTTATCTCCGTGTACAATTACAGAAGAGGCTCCTGAAAAAATTGTAGCTCGAAAGAATTTAAAGCCGAATCAGTTTTTTTCCATACCTCTATTTCAAAAACGTGTTATACATAATCCTGATTTAATTTGCAAGACCTTAATTACATTCCAACCAATTAGAAAACAAATTGGTATAATTACTTCAAAATCATCAGCACGGATCTTAGCTCGAATAAAATAATCCAACATAATTTTAAATTGAGGTTTTCAAAACTTTGAAAAGTTGGCTTGGATTCGAGGCTTAGAGAAATGTAAAGCGTCTTTCCTTCCCTCTTCTCTTTGATGCGTCCTTTATCTTGAATTATCATGATTTCACGGTTGAGATTTAGGTGCCCTAAGAAATTTATCGCGGCATAATAACGGTAGAATGGGACACCTCTTACCCTTGTAAACAACACCGCGGGCACATCGTATTACATCGGAGCTGTGCCGGGCGGCTGCGTTTCAGTCATTTCTCTGTGAGATGGATTCTTTAGAACTTTTAAGTTCTTGGCTTAGACACAAGAAAATGATAGAGGTGAGAAAATCTTTCTTTCTCTCTTTCTCCCTCTCTCACTGAGGTATTCGCTTTCTCGCTCTAATCCTCGAGTCTTGAGAAATTTTGTGGGTCAACCCACTTTCCCGTCGCGACGCGCCTTAGTCAAATGGGCGGTCGCTCTTCAAACTTTGTGCTGACGAAAAGTTTCAGCTGACATAATTAAGAGCTGTAAATACATTATAAGACGACTCCACTTCGGAGAAAGAAAGAAGGAGGGGACGCCACTTCCAGAAATTCACGAACTCGAGGTCTGGTTCAAGCTCGGTACAGCTGTGCGGGGTGAAGGGTGAAGGAGTGACTAGAACATGAGATCGGATGGAGGGGGTGAAGGGTTGGGGGTAGAGTTCAGGCAGTGACTCTTGAGTGCAATTTAAACTAGACGAAACGTGGCCAATAATAAGCCCCGAGCGCGGCGAGCTCATAGATTCGGCGGAAGAGATTGAGATAAAGCGCGAGACAGCAAATACTGCAAATAGACGGAGGCAGAGTACCAAGAGAGTAGGAAAGCAAGATCAAGGGAGAGATAATGACAAGAATAGGAGAGAGAAATATCGATTCTGATTATTTCTCATCTTCATCTTTGGTATCCCTTCTGATAAACTAATCCGGATTAAGATCTTTCAAGAGCTAATTCGCTAGCTATATACGTATTAGAGAGGAAATCCTCGAGAAGAAATTATTTAAGGCTCGTGACACTGCTCCGGCTTCATTGTATGACGACGCGACGTGACGTTCAGCTTGGTTGTATTCTGGGAAAGCAGATTTCATATTAGTTCTCGTCTTTTCACTTGTGATGGATCCCTCTCATCTTCTCTCGCTCCTTCTACCAAACCGAACGAAAAGTGCTGTGGATGAAAGGCTAATTAAAATATTCTCGCGGGTAGGTGAGATGGCGCGATTCAAATATATATCGTGCCCTGTTCTGGTGCACTTCCATACGAATGTGCTTTCCGTAATTATCGCGCCTTGAGATTGATCCTGAAAAAGGTAAAATTATTGGGTGCACGATAAAGATCCCCAAATTTGACTTGTGCATGGTCCCAGGGGCCGACTGGGGTCAGAAAAGTTACCGGGAAAATTTCGGTGGGGCTGCCGCCGGCCCTCAACTTATATTCCCAATGGGGGGTGTGTACCGTGGGGGGGGAACCTCCCACCGAAGGGGGGTTCGGGGGCTCTCTCCCGAGAAAATGTTCACAATTTAGAGTCCTTAGAATGCAATTTAAGGCAATTTCAATGTTAAAGCCAACGGTTTTTTTTTTGGGGGTGAATAATGCCCCTTTTTAGAGAAGTACTATTTGGCCTGTGCTTACTTGATCAGAGCAACTGATCGATTGGTGGGTATAAACTACAGAGTAATTCTCGCTCACAAATTAGCATTTTCAGTGCTTTTTTGAGAAAAATCAAACTTGCTTACTCTTTACTTGGCCCTCGGGGTCAAGGTCGCGGCTGCGGGCCGCAGCCCTGATGCCCCCGAACACAGGGCCGTACAACAGGATACACTTAGACCTATGCATTGCGGCCCAATTTTCGAGCAAAAATGGCCGTAGTAGCTTGAAATGTCCCAAAAAGCGCTGAAAACGTTAAAATGTAATATAGAAGTACTCGGTGCTCATATTTTATTCGGCCCTTAGCGGCCAATGTTGTTAATTTTTGGCTCGACAGCCGCAGGTTTTTTTTGTTAGTTTTTTTTTTTTTTTTTTTTTTTGTTTTTTTGTTTTTTTGTTTTTGTTTTTTGTTTTTTTTTTTTTTAACAAGTCGACCGGCCATTCTAACAGACCGGCCCGGGAAAAGTCCCAGTAGTCCCGCCTACCTGTCCACCCCTACTGATGGTCCCAAATCAATTGTCTAAAACCATACACGGGTCTGTTGAAACGTACACTGAAGCCCCGAACGAAGCGCTCCCGGGCGCGGTTCACCTGCATAACTCCCCGTGTCGATGGGTACCAGAGGATTGAGACCGGCGGCTGCCGCCAACGCTTGTTTGTCTTGAAGGGGACACCGAGGCCGGCGGACCCCGCCATCCCAGACCCGAGCTTATAGAGCTATGAGCCAGAAGGCGAAGTTCTGGGCCGGTGTCGCGACTTAGTCAGGATGATACCGCAACCACTCTAAGGGGGGAGGGGGAGAGATTTAATGTTTCAAAGTCATAAAATGGTAAATGGTAATTGAACAAAACGAAGAGCTCAATTAACAAAGCAGTCTTGTTAAAATAACAACATGAATTTTTAAATAGACAAAACTGTTGTGAATTTCACAAACAAACTTTTTAATTTATTTACCACTCTATATTTTGTCAGTTTAACCATGATATTTTGTTAATTTAGCATCTCGCTAAATCATAATTTAGCGCTGAAAGCGTTGGTGGTTGCTAAGCGGCGATGTACTATTGTACTACATCGATATCTCTCAGTGTTGACTTGTGTTATTTAGTGACTGTGTCTTTCCACAATTTAATTCTATTTGTAAATCAATCGCTTTGATTGAAACGCAGCGAACCACCAGCAATTGATTGTTGAATATGAATTTAAAAGGAGGGCAAATATTATAGCCGAACAGCAAGAGCCTTCGCTGATGTCTCGTTGACAGAATCTATTTTCTCGTTCCTAGTTCTAGGGGGAGAGGGGGGGTTGATTTGATAGTGCGAAGGGAAACATATAGGATTTCATGAATTTTGAAGAACGCAAGAAAGAGCCAACGCAAGAAAAAGCAAACGCAAGACTCTTCGTAAGTCTTCAAGTCTTTGTAAGAGTGGAGAGGGAAACATATAGGATTTCATGAATTTTGAAGAACGCAAGAAAGAGCCAACGCAAGAAAAAGCCAACGCAAGACTCTTCGTAAGTCTTCAAGTATTTGTAAGAGTGGAGAGGGAAACATATAGGATTTCATGAATTTTGAAGAACGCAAGAAAGAGCCAACGCAAGAAAAAGCCAACGCAAGACTCTTCGTAAGTCTTCAAGTCTTTGTAAGAGTGGAGAGGGAAACATATAGGATTTCATGAATTTTGAAGAACGCAAGAAAGAGCCAACGCAAGAAAAAGCCAACGCAAGACTCTTCGTAAGTCTTCAAGTATTTGTAAGAGTGGAGAGGGAAACATATAGGATTTCATGAATTTTGAAGAACGCAAGAAAGAGCCAACGCAAGAAAAAGCAAACGCAAGACTCTTCGTAAGTCTTCAAGTCTTTGTAAGAGTGGAGAGGGAAACATATAGGATTTCATGAATTTTGAAGAACGCAAGAAAGAGCCAACGCAAGACTCTTCGTAAATCTTCAAGTCTTTGTAAGAGTGGAGAGGGAAACATATAGGATTTCATGAATTTTGAAGAACGCAAGAAAGAGCCAACGCAAGAAAAAGCCAACGCAAGACTCTTCGTAAGTCTTCAAGTATTTGTAAGAGTGGAGAGGGAAACATATAGGATTTCATGAATTTTGAAGAACGCAAGAAAGAGCCAACGCAAGAAAAAGCCAACGCAAGACTCTTCGTAAGTCTTCAAGTCTTTGTAAGAGTGGAGAGGGAAACATATAGGATTTCATGAATTTTGAAGAACGCAAGAAAAAGCCAACGCAAGACTCTTCGTAAGTCTTCAAGTCTTTGTAAGAGTGGAGAGGGAAACATATAGGATTTCATGAATTTTGAAGAACGCAAGAAAGAGCCAACGCAAGAAAAAGCCAACACAAGACTCTTCGTAAGTCTTCAAGTCTTTGTAAGAGTGAAGAGGTCTTTTTTTGCGCCGAGGCGAGGGTGAGGGGGGGGGGGGGGAGTTCAACATGGGTGCTTTCAGTATAAATGGAAAATAAATTTGCGAATAAAAAATATTACCTCGATGTAAAATTTATAACAAGTGAGATTGCGGGTGGTTGACGGAGCGAAGCGCATGCACGGAAGACGTGAGCATTGGGCGGATGATAGGAAGCAGAGAGGGGGAGGAGCGGTGAGACGGGGACGGTGATGGGGAGAGGTGAGGGAGGGGGAGGGGGGTGGAGAGGAACGGGGGAGGGGACGGGCAATCTGCAGGAGCGCATACTTCGAGGACGCGCAGATAACTGAATTGAGGGGGTTGGTGGGAGGGGGGGAGGGGGGTAGAACTCTGAGAGAAGAAAACTCAGACGACGCGACGTCGAAAAATACGAAAAAAATTATCGTACCTGCATCCAAGCGTTCAAGACGGACTCCACGTGCTGGACCCCTTGCTGAAAGTCACCAACAAGCATAAAGAAACGCGGGGAGGAAGGAAAAAAGAAGAAGTATAAATACAATTCATTTCATTTAAGGAGATGGCGTAGTAACAATGGCAATTTGCACCTACATAAAGGTATAAGAGGGCATAAAGTAAAGAGAAAAAAAAATTAAAGAAAGTAAAGAAGAAAGAAATCAGAAGAAGAAAGAAAGAAAAATAGGCACTCAGCACTTTTGGCCATTTGCACCGACTAAAAATAAAAAAAAAAAAGGAAGGAAGGAAGGAAGGAAGGAAGGAAGGAAAAGGAAGGAAGGAAAGGAAGGGAAAGGGAAAGGGAAAGGGAGGAAGGAAGGAAGGAAGGAAGGAAGGAAAGGGAAAGGGAAAGGGAAAGGGAAAGGGAAAGGGAAAGGGAAAGGGAAAGGAAAAAGGAAAGGGAAAGGGAAAGGGAAAGGGAAGGGAAAGGGAAAGGGAAAGGGAAAGGGAAAGGGAAAGGGAAAGGGAAGGGAAAGGGAAAGGGAAGGAAGGAAGGAAGGAAGGAAGGAAGGAAGGAAGGAAAGGGAAAGGGAAAGGGAAAGGGAAAGGGAAAGGGAAAGGGAAAGGGAAAGGGAAAGGGAAAGGAAGGAAGGAAGAAAAGAAAGAAGGAAGTAGCAGTAATAGTAGTAGAAGTACATACGGGGTGTCTCAGACCACCTGGCCAGTTTTTACTGTGGCCAAACTATGGTAAATACAAAAATCTTTGACCAAAACTATCAGTAAACCTCAAGTAAACTCGTGGGGGCCCAAGGTCCAAAAATTTCTCCAAACCTCTCCCTTTTACTACCTTCCTTTTTCCCTACCTCAATCTCCTCTCTTAAAAACGATTCTTTCAAAATCTGTTATTTTAACCTTACCTGAGAGATGCATGATTGTGCGTGAGGTCTCTCAGATTCAACTTACAAACTAGCTGATATCAAAGCGCCAAGTCCCCTCCCCCCCCCTCTTCCCACCCTTCTACTCCTGTGTTTCTTCTAGCCCCCTACCCCCTTTAGATTTCAGCCTGAGATTTTATCTCTGATCTTCATTATTCAGAATAATTATTACAGTCTGTTGGCTGCGCCCAAAGCAAACCATTGCATAACTCATAAATTGCAGGCGCATGAAAGTGCAAAGGATTTAATGCCCAAAGGCGCTGATATCCGAAGAACCAAGTCTAAATTTTTTTTACCTACCGCACCTTTCTTCTGCTTCCCCTTCTACTTCATCCTCTTGCTATAGTTCACCCACCAAAAAAAAAAAAAAAAATGATAAAAAAAAAAGAAAAAAACTTGGCGTTTCCTGCCAACATAGAGTGTACTAACACCGCATATCAGCTTTTGCAGGTCAACGCCAAGTTTTTTTCTATCTTTTTATCATTTTTTTTTTTTGGTGGGTGAACTATAGCAAGAGGATGAAGTAGAAGAGGAAGCAGAAGAAAGGTGCGGTAGGTACAAAAAATTAGACTTGGTTCTTCGGATATCAGCGCCTTTGGGCATTAAATCCTTTGCACTTTCATGCGCCTGCAATTTATGAGTTATGCAATGGTTTGCGTTGAGCGCAGCCAACAGACTGTAATAATTATTCTGAATAATGAAGATCAGAGATAAAATCTCAGGCTGAAATCTGAAGGGGTAGGGGGCTAGAAGAAACACAGGAGTAGAAAGGGTGGGAAGAGGGGAGGGGAGGGGACTTGGTCGCTTTGATATCAGCTAGTTTGTAAGTTGAATCTGAGAGACCTCACGCACAATCATGCATCTCTCAGGTAAGGTTAAAATAACAGATTTTGAAAGAATCGTTTTTAAAGAGAGGAGATTGAGGTAGGAAAGAGGAAGGTAGTAAAAGGGAGAGGTTTGGAGAAATTTTTGGACCTTGGCCGCCACGAGTTTACTTGAGGTTTACTGATAGTTTTGGTCAAAGATATCAGGCCGGTTTTGCGATTTATTCCTATGTTAAGGGGTTGAGGTTTAGGTGGGTCAGTCATAAAGAGATATTTTGACAAAGATGTGTTTCTAAAGCAATGATTATAATAAAGTTGAGTCCATCCTAAGGCACATCAATAGAGCAGAATGAAATAGCAAGCGCAATCCCTCCCCCCTCTTTTCATTTTATTTTTCTTATTACAAGCAATAGTAGAAAAAAAAGCTAAGTTGCAATGATTTTCTTCTTTAATCTTTACCTAACCCTTTAATTTGAATGTCACTGATGAAAAGCTAAGTCAATTCTACACGAGGAAAAAATTCCCTTTAAGAATTTCAAAATACTAAACTGTTTCTGATACTTTACTAATAATAGTTTTGCACTATTAATATTATTAAAGCAACAATATTTGAAATTCAGCAGGTATAGAGCTTAAAGTTTAAATTGTTTTTGGTACCCTGAAAAGATCAAGGATCAGTAATGCGTGATTTTAAAAATTAAAAAAATATAAGTTACTTAGTACTCAGCGAGCTGAGAACACGGATGTCTTTACGCCAAGGAATAGAGCTCGAGTCTATGTATTTAATCATTCTTTACTAGTGGTTATAATTGTTATTCGGAAGTCATTGGTGAGCTTAAACCAAAGATTTCAATACGGTCTTCCTCTTGGGTCTCCCAGTTTTAAAGACACACTCAAGTAAAATTGCAAAATAACGTTTGAGTTGTGACGGTATAGCTCATCAGGTTTTACAAGAACTGGTTTGTGCAACAAGAACAGTAAAAATCTGGCAACACTGTATTCCATCCATTCCAACTAATGTAAAGTACTGACTCGAGGGAGTGCACTGTGCATCCTCAAAAGTTTGACCCTTTACGAGGGTTTAAATGGATGTATTACGTTGTTGCCAAAGTGCACGCAACAGCTCTGGTTCCTAACATATACAGTATCTCCCATCAGAGTGCTTCCAAAATTCTAATCTTCTACAAAAAATTATCACAGGTCTTGACTAACACCATCACAAGAGCTCACATATTATGAGAGAGGTGTTCTGGAAAGTAGCAATGTGGCAAGTAGCCTGCAAAATTGCTTCAATGGGCATTGTTTTGCAGCTGGTCAGCACATTGGTGGATCCAGCCGTAGCGAACGGGGGGGCTAACCTGAGATTTTCACCCCCCGGAGACCTCCTTTTCCTTTTTTTCCTCATTGTTTTCCCCTTCCTTTTCCCCTATTTTTTTGGGCCGAACGAAGGGGGGAATGGCGACCGCCCCCTCCCCCCCCCCTATATCCGCTAATGCGTCGAAACAGGTTTTGACCCGTTGTCAACAAATAAGTTTGTCTCCGTGTTCTTCAGTATAGCGAGCAACGCTACTTGTCAGAACCCGGTATATACTCAGATAATGTGAGCTCTTCTGTAAGAACTGTATAGTATCCTTTACTTGACACTGAGAGAGTTAGAGAAGGGTTGGAGGTGGAAAAGAGACTTACTTGTTTGACACTTAATTGATTTGTAACAGTGAGCAAACTAGCACTTCTTGCAATCTCTTTGAAGGAATTGATGATCAATGTAGAAACAGCAATCTGCTAATAATAGGGATTCTAAGACTAGGAGCTCATTGGAGTTGCCTGATCTCAAAATATACATTGCTAACAGAAGCGACAGATAAAATCATATATAATCGTATGGACAGCATTAGTCAACACTTCTATACAAGCGCACAAGCACAGCACAAGACAACAATAATACCAATTCTTTGAAAATACACTTTGGAAACTTCAGAGGCTTCCAAGAAAGTTACCCGGAAATGGCATGCTTACAAAGAGCGGTTTTTTAACAAACATCACTGCATTTTCATTAAAGTATTGAACCACGATTGAACAATAATATTTTAGGCGCACCGTTGGCACAACGTGCGCCTATTGAAATCGCCCTGATACTCAATAGAGTATACTACCCCCCCTTGTGATCAAATGGCGAAATGAGTTTTTTTGATGTCGTGAAATTTAGGTTGTGTCCTGTGTTTTTTTTATGCTAATTTCATTTGAAAAGTTAATGTTCTCCCAGCCACGACTGAAATCTGAGTTGGTTGGGAGTAATTTCATGTTCATTGATTGACTTTTTTTTAAAAGTTATTCTATGTCAAAAATTTCCAACCTCACTTTTTGATTATTTCAAATTTTCCCGGTATATATTCTAGGTGATCAAGAGAACCAATCATTTGCCGTTCTGAATGTTTGTTTTTTTGCATGTAGGTAAATGCAATTATTATAATTAATTATAGCGTGTGGTAAAACGCAAAACGGAAAGTCCCTACAGCAAGAACTCTGAACATTCCTTATCTAAAACTCAGAATTCACATTTAATTACCAAAAATTACTGCGCATCGAAGAGGATCTCTTATTATTCAGCCCTGATGTCGTTGTTTCCATAGTGGTCCCTGCCCTAACCTCCTCCATTTTTCCCTATCAAATTGCAGCTATTTGTTTACGCTCAACGTAAAAAAATTACTCTGCTTGCGTTTATAGCAGCTATGACTCGTGAATTGGTAAGAGTTCAAAGGTTCAACAATGGGACCTCTGAATAGTGTGATGTGCTGACTTGCTTTATATTTCCATCATGTTTTTATTGTATGTGAAATTTCTTAGTCCTATTCAGAACGAAACAAGAAAATGCTTCTTATTTCTCTACTTCTACTTTTTTGGTTTTGAAGGTCCTAAAGGAAGTCAGCCCTCTTTCAATTTTAAAGGAATGTGCTTTGCGGTCAAATTTTCTGACATTTTATTTAGTCTGGCAACTCCCGTCAAATGACTTAGCGCTTCAAGGCATCATTTATTCAATGCAGTTATTTCGCTCTTTCTCTATTTACAAGTAAATTTCTAGTGCTCCAGGAACTTCCTGATTTCTTATGCTACCTTATGCTACATCTGTTGTACCTACTACCTATGTTGATTCAAGCTGTCACTCTCCTTATATGTCTCAAAGTATCTTGAGACACTCAAACTGGTTCCTTAATCAAAAGTTTGGTAGTCCCCTAACCTTTGACAGTCACCTATTTTGTCGGAGATCATCATCAGTCATGCCTAAAAGTTTAGCGCTTAGACTTTTGTAAAAAATTTGGGGATTGCGCCTCACAATTTGGTGACAGTTAATTAGCGTCATATGATGAAATATGAATCAGCGCTCCTTTTTCTTTCTGAAATTTGTGTTACCGAGTCAATGTCTTCTGAAAATTATGTCAGCGTACATGCTGTTTTTTACTGAAACTTGAGTGAGCGCACAGTTTTGAGAAAAAACATTTTCAAACGCTATAAAAAAAAAAGAAAACAATACGGCATTGGAGAAAATGGGGAAATTGAGTTGTTGCTTATATTTTTGCTAAAAATTTAAAGTCGTGCACCACAATTTGGTTAAAATTAAGTTATGGCGCTTTTTTTTTGCTGCAAAATGACTCAACGCGCCATGTGTTTCTGAAAATTGTGTGATCTCATCAAATTCTTCTAAAAATTATGTCAGCGCATCGGTTTTTACTGATACTGAGGTGAGAGCGCTAATTTGAGCCAAAAATATTTTAACGCTAATAATCAGAATTAGAGATGATTAGGTGTGTTGAGGTTGGATCAGTCATGCCTAAAAGTCTACATCCGACGGAGATGGTGTGATTGTATTTTTACTTTCTCACTCAAATGAAATTAGAAAAATTGAGACAGTATTGCGTTGGCGCAGAGATTTTCAAGGTATTTTGTTGCGATAGTTGGCCTCTCAGGACAAAGTCAATCATGATTTAGTCAAAGAAATTTGCCTCTTATCATGTCTAATACCATCCATAAGAATATCCTTCCATCATTTTTTCTATTTTTTAAACCCCTTTCTGACTTAGAGAGATTTATGTAAAAAAAATCTGTGGCATCTGTCCGTCAGTCCGGCTGTTCGTCACTCCGTACCTAGGCATAAGTTTTGAACCATTGATCCTTATGCATTCAGATTTTGCACAGTTGTTGTTTTTTAGTTTCCCCCAGAGGTACTTTTTTGTTTTTTTGAAATTTGATTTTTAGGGTAGTTATGGGGAAAAATTATTTTCATTAAAATCAGTGGTAAAATGGAAAAAAATGAAAAAAAATGGAATAATTCAAGTTTGGCTCAATCAATTTTGATGCAAGTTAGCAAAAAAATATCTATTTTCAGCCTACTATAGAATGAACCACTTATAGTTCCTATATTCATTCCTTAAGACTGTTTAAAAAAAAAATAAGCGCGCTCGAGCCAAAAAATAGAATTATCGTGAGAAATCAATCTTAAAACTTGGAGTCAATAAATAAGGGCTCCATGAATTTTGATAAAACTTTGTACACACAATCTACTATCAATAAACTTAAATATTTTCCTCTCTGTGTCACCAAAAAAACCCGATAAAACCTTTTCTAGGGGTAGTATAGGTGCGATTGAGCAAAAAATTTGGGAATATGAGCAAATAAAAATATAATCCTATTATTTGGGATAGTTCAGGTTTGGTTCAATCAATTTTGATGAAAGTTAGCGAAAAAAATCTACATTCAGCCTACTATAAAATAAACCACTTATACTTACAATATTCAACCCTCAAAACCGTTTAAAAAATAAAAATATGTGCGCTCGAGCCAAAAAATGGAATTATCGTGAGAAATTAAGTAATCTTAAAACTTGGAGTCAATCAATAATGGCTGGATAAATTTTCATGAAACTTTTTACACACAATCTACTATCAAAGTACTAACATATTATCCTCTCTTGATCACCATACACAACCGATTAGACCTTTTCAAGAGGTAATATAGGTGCGATTGAGAAAAAAAATGGGTATAAAGCAAATAAAAACATAATCTTATTTTTTCGGATAATTCAGGTTTGGTCCAATGGATTTTGACAAAATCTGGCAAATAAAATCTACAATTGGTTTACAAAAGAAATTAGCCCTTACAGTTACAATATACAACCCTTAAGAGAGTTTAAAAAAACAAAATAGGGTGTTTGACCAACAAAAAAAAAAAAAATGAAAGTGAAGAATTAATTTTAAACTTGGAGTCAATCATTAATGGGATTGATTTTGACAAAAATGTTCACAAACATAATGTGTTAAAAAAATACACTAAACACTGCACTGTGTGCACTAAAACATTTTTCTGGTACAGTCCTCATAAAAACCTTACGACCGTTTCGAGGGGCAATATAGGTACGATCGAGCAAAAATCTTTTGAAACTAATTGTAAGCAAATATTATGACAAACATAATATTTTCAATAAGTAATTCAAGTATGACTCAATTAAGTTCGATGAAAATTGCATCAAAACGTTTGCAACCAGCCTAGGCATCAACTTTAAGTCTAAAGCTGTTTAAAAGCAAATAGGTTTCATTACACCAAAAAATAGAATATTCAAGGAAAAATTAATTTTTTAAAGAAAAGTCAATCAAAAATGGCTGAATGAATTTTGTTGAAATTTTGTTTGCACAATCTACGACTTAAATACATTTTTGGGGGGGGGTTAATCTATTAAAAAAAAAAAAATTATTTCGAAGATCCACAGTTTGAAAGCAGAAACCAAACAAGTACTCAATGGAGGAAATGCAAGAATCAGTACATTTCGACCTCCTATAAAAACTAAGGGAAAAAAAAAAATCCCAAAAAAGAACAAAGAGCAAATATAATGAATGCAGCTCAAAGAATAAAAACTTTTTGGAATCTTGAATTACCTACTCTAAACCCTGTTATAAGCAACATCAGATTAAGGCTCTCAATTAGCCTTCAAATAACAAAATAGGCAACTATTCCTACAGCTTCTCTACAAAATTGCAAACTCTCCGGATTGAAGGGAGAAATATTATGTCCCGGGGGTGAAAATATTTGAAATTTTAGGGGGGTTTGGGGATTTCCCCCCGAATTCTAAAGGGGGGTCTGGAGGTATCCCCCAGCATTTTAAAGGGGGGTTCGGGGGGCTCTCCTGGTATTCTAAAGGGGGGCTGGGGGTCTCCCCCAGAATTCTTTAGGGGGTTAGGGGGTCTCCTCCAGAATTCTTTTGTGGTGGGGGGGGGGGGGGCTGGGGGGGTCCCCCCCGATAAAAATGATGTGAGAAAGTGTTCGTAGGGTATTTCCCCACAGTTTTTTTTATCATTTCGAGATTTGATTAACGTATTTCGGCCATTGTGCGCGGATCAAATGCTTTGTCACCAGTCGTGGGACGTCATGGGGACATTTAGGAGAGATGTCTTTTGACTCACTGTAACTTCTTCATCTTTTTTTACGTTTTGCCATGGCGTCCTTTGTTTTACTTGGCATCACACTTCACGTTCAAATTTTTTTCCGGGCAACCAAAGAACGGTGCCAGCTAATGGAATATGGCAACATTGTTTTTTTCTACTCTAACACATCATGAAAAAAAATCGATTCTTGGTGGTCCGATTTCTTCTTACCACCGATCACTTTTTCATGTCCCTATTTTGCGGGACATACTATATCGTTGACTACCTTTTTTCTAAAGGGGGTTTAAAATTGTTTTTTGAGTATTTTATTGTTTATTTCGTGCGTTTAGGTGTGCAGTGGGAAAACGAAGGATTTTTTCTATGATTGTCCGTAGTGGTCCCACCGCCCCCCCACGACGCACACAGGTTCAGACCCGAACTTTTGCTAGATATGGTGGAAAAACTGAGGGGTTGGTTTAAGATTGTCCGTAGTGGTCCTAACCCCCCCCCCCCCCAAACGCCACACACCGGTTCGGACCCAAACTTTTGCTGGCCAATTTTTTTGAGATGTTGGAAAATTCGAAGGGTTTGAGATTGTCCGTAGTGGTCCCCCCCCACTCGCCGCTTACAGGTTCGAACTTGGACTTTTGCTGTACAATTTTTTTGAGATGGTGGAAAATTCGGAGGGATTGTTCTAAGATTGTCCGTAGTGGTTCTAACCCCCCCCCCCCCCACTCGCCGCACACAGGTTCGGACCCAAACTTTTGCTGGACAATTTTTTGAGTTGTTAGAAAATTCGAAGGGATTGTCCTAAGATTGTCCGTAATGGTTCTCCCCCCCCCCTCCACTCGCCGCAACAGGTTCGGACCCTACTTTTGCTGGACAATTTTTTTGAGTTGTTAGAAAATTCGAAGGGATTGTCCTAAGATTGTCCGTAATGGTTCTCCCCCCTCCTCCACTCGCCGCACACAGGTTCGGACCCTAACTGTTGCTGGACAATTTTTTTTTGATGTTGGAAAATTCGAAGAGATTTTTCTAAGATTGTCTGTAGGGGTTCTACACCCCCCCCCCCCCTCACCGCACACAGGTTCGGACCCTCACTTTTGCTGGACAATTTTTTCTGAGGTGGTGGAATATTCGAAGGGTTTGTCCCCTATAAGATCGTATGTAGTGGTCCTAACCCCTACCCACTCGCCGCATCCAGGTTCGGACCCGGTTTTTGCTGGACACATTATTTTTGAGATGGTGGAAATGGAATTTGACTCATGAGGACCAAATTTGCTCAAGGTGCGCCTTTTCTGACACTTTAGTGTCAGAACTATCTGCTTGTTTAAATTATGAAACAGAACTGCGTGAATAACCTCAAATGTCAAATTGTGCTGTTGCCCTCTGATCTGCCAAGATTTGCCGAGAAAATAAGAACTAAGGAATAAACTAATCGATCGAAGAGTATTCAAAATAGAAGGAATTTTATATACAGACAATCCATATAATATAATAATGTTGATTGAAAACCACTAATAATAAAACGAACAACAACGAAACAGATCACGCGTGTTCACTCACTCATTGTCAGTTCACTTCACGAGTCGCGACGCGCACATTTGCTGCGCAGCTCGCAATTCTTCGCTCTCTTCCAATCTTTTATTCGTCCTCGCGACGATGCTCCTCCGTTCCACCATAGCGGTACCTATGTGGAGAAATGGCGATTTTACGCTAATTTCAATCATTTATATCTCCCTTAATACAGTTCGAAATTCAATGAGACCTGGCCTAAAACCTTCAGAAAAGCATAACGAATCTTTCTATACCAGGTTATATGGGGGTTTTATCTACCGTTATTCCGCAATCTGAGCGCAAAAAACGAGCGGCCGAAACGCAAAAATTCTGAATTTACGCTAATTTTAATTAAAGCTATCTTTCCCTTTATATTGCTCAAAATTCAACGAGACCCGGCCTAAAACCTTCAGAAAAGCCTAACGAATCTTTCTATACCAGGTTATATGGGGGTTCATCTACCCTTATTCCGCAATCTGAGCGCAAAAAACGAGCGGCCGAAACGCAAAAATTCTGAATTTACGCTAATTTCAATTTAAAACTATCTTCCTTGAT